>OX465591.1:39814689-40274689 GCA_950022655.1 Alentia gelatinosa
AGATCAACTGACTTTGTGGAGTATTCGGTAGGGTGTTTGCCTGGAATTCCGAGTGTTGGGGGTTCGAACCCAGTTATCGGCAGTCTGTGGTTTCCTTTTTCAATATTTTCACCTTCACTCGGACTCAACGAAGTCGCTAGTATGAAAATAAAGCGATACTCTCGGATATTTTCTTTCTCTTTTTGCTCGATCATCCGTCCAATATGTGTTGCCTTGTGCGTATGGTTTGTGATATTTGTTTACAAGATATCATGTAGCATTTCCACTTTCCAACGAACACCCAACCGATTTGTATTCTGTATAACAAATTAGGCAATGGTTCTCCATGAGAAAATATCACTACCCATTAATTGTTGACCCCAAAAGCACACACACCTTTTTCACTTGCTGCCCTATTTTGGTCCCTAGATTATCGGTATTAAGTTTCGCCACCGATTAATTCAGCACAGAGGCATTTCATTAGTGTCTAAATCTCGGACGGTGGTTCCATATTGCATAATGTTGGGGAAGAAAGGGTGGACTATGTCATGTTTATCCCAATTGATACTTGCCAATATTCTGATAGAATTTGTAAATCATTGGTTAGCAGTGCGGAATTCAATAATCGGTGGTAATAATCGGTTGTGGCAATATCGTAGCACTGATGACCAAAACTACCAATAAAACACATTTACAAAACAGCACACTAGAAGACAATACAATATAACCCAGTACCAGTAAATTGTCCAAGCCAATTATATATGCCTTATTCATTATTGGAAACTGGTTTACGTGTATTACCTTATGCCTGCGAAAGGACAGGCTACAAGGAGAACTCGTTCGAGGGTTAGAATTTAAAATATCAAAGCTATTTCCCTAAGACAGCCCTAGCCAACGAAAAAGTGTTGAATTAAGTTGAACCTCGTCGTCCCTGGGTCTCTTCGGCATACAGAAAAAGTGACTTCATGTGCTTTGTACGAGCCTAGATTATTCACCAGGTTTTTTTTATTTTCATCTCTTGTGGGGGACGACAGTCTTGACGATGGAGACCTCAATGGAAGACACATTTGGCGAGAGCTTGCAATCGCGTTTTATTATCTCTATCGTTCAGAGGCAGTGAAATCTTTGTTTATAGTTTTATTCGAGTAACCCTAAGGACAAAGTCGGCCTGAAAGAAACTTTGGAGGAGACATGAACAAGGGTTTCTAATAGTTGCATGTGTTGTCACATAGAGGTATTTTTAAGAACTGATTTCATCATTTATGGTTATTTTTATAATCATGAATGAATCTAACGAAATATTTCAAATATCTTCCCTCTAACACTACCAGTTTGTATTCGAGTCCATAAAACATATATTTCCGCTGGTTTTAATTGATAAATGATGATTCTCTTGTTAATTTGATTCACGCACGACACCCATGGGAGTGTCGCCTGCTATAGGAGAGGTGAAGGAGACTATGAACGATGTTAGGCCTCCCCCACGATGAATTATAAGACACAAATGGATGAGACCTCGTTGACGCTTGGTCCCTCCCCATGCTACATTAAATTATCAAACCAGGGGGCTGTTGAATAAAGTTCGTTCGTTTCTGGTGCTGTGCTGGACGATACGATAACTCCAACGATAAACGACATGTTGGACGTGTTTTTTACATTCTCTGTTGTAGGACAGAAGAGAAGATATCTTCTAAATGTACGTTTTTGTATACAACACTTTGTAAGAGGTTTAGATTACTCTAAAAGATCTTCTGTTAACAGAACATCATTTTATACAACACTATGGCTCCAAAGGCAATTCTGGGAGACTTTTTTTCTCGTTCGTAGTTTATTCAACAGCCCCCAGAACCCGCCTATGTTCTGTCATTGGACATTGTACTCTCGTTAATGTAGAAAATAAAACGGGTCCCTGGTTCTCTAATATGTATGTTTGTCTGTTTCATTCTTCTTTTCCTTTGGTATCATTCACTATCCCTACGCCTGGTGCGGAAATGAAGATAGTAGAACTGGCTCGGAAATAAATTGATTTATTAATACATTTTATAAGTATTGTAATTAAAACATATTTAATGCGAGGAATACAGTGGTATTAAATATGATAAAAATGATAATATACATACCCCTATAGATATAAGAAGGGGTTAATAAATGATCAAAAGTACATATGGAAAAACGAAAAGAGAAAACAAAAAGAAAGAGGTTTGTGGGTGGGTGGGTGGGAAATTTGTAGATATAGATGTGAATGACAAGATGGCGCAGGCGAAGTGGTGAAGGCGGAAGTGTTGAACCGGATGTGGGGTGGTGAGTGATGTTGTGTGGGGTTGACACCAGGCGGCGACAGTGACACGCCCCAGGCTGACACAGCCCGGGGCCAACACAACCTTCATCTAGATTATCATCACCTCATAGCTGATACTTTTGTGTTAAATATTCTTATTTCATTCTATCATAGTTGATAGATAATATACTGATATTGGCAGGAGAATCGGATTGAAGCACAGCTGAAACTGCAACTGCATATTATTATTGACCAGAATATTATTTTAATTAGGATAAAAGAGAACCCTAGAACGTAGCAATATAAATACAGGAAAACCCTGCTAAAGAGTACACCCTCCGTTTGAGCGAAATATTCCCTCAATCGGGGCTGGCCCCTTAAGTGGGGTTTAAATAAACTTAATACAAATTTCTGTACTGAGTGTTCCCTTAAGCATGTTGTGTCCTTAGGCGAGGTGTCCCAGAAGCGGGGTTTTAATGTATACACCTATCGTAATGCTGTTGTCTACCAATGCTAGTCACAATCTTCTCCTTTTTTCTGTATTTACTAATGTTCTACTATCACATGTTCTATTCCCACTTAAGAATTATAAACATTCATTACCGCCTAATCATAGGCAGTTTGCTGTATAACCTGTAGCGGTATACTTCCAGTAGAATAATGGAAATGCTCTTGGTATGACCGAAACAAATGCACATGACAGTGACCTTCACCTTTTGCAATAAATTGTTTTGTAATGTTGATATTTTCCATCATCGCTTCGTCTTGATGGCCTCACTCGATGATGGTACAGTCCACTCAGTCGCTGTGCTGAAATTGCCAACGTACTCAGACCGAGATATATTTGCCAACCAAATTAACAGAATATTGGATCCTTCGTCAGGAGATTACCAATTACTAAGAGTGGAATGATGGAATTGCATCAGAAGGCATCAAAGCATGTCATATGATTGTTGGTTGTGTGAATTGTTTTCATTAGTCATATTTCAGTGGAGAACAAATGTTGTATTCCACATACTAGCAGTATTTGTGTGGTGGTAGAAATACATAGTAAACATCTATATCAAGGTGGTTGTCAATTGAGTATTATTATATACCTATGCACAAAGTCAGAGTAAATACATACTAATCCTAGGGGTACAGTTATCGTACACAGAATGCACTGTATGCCGTGATTCTTTGTACCGGTGCCTTTGGGTATTGACAGACTGCACCCTTTGACTAACAGACTGCATCCTTTGAGCCTCACCTGCACGCTTTGACTGACAGACTGCACGCTTTGAAAAAATAACGCAATCTGATTGGCCGAGAGGCCGAAAACAGAATTCTAGGTGCGAGATTAAAAAATGGCGGATCCCTTCACTTCGCAAGTTCTCTGGCATCGTACAGTAACCACTCGTTGTTTCGGAGAAATTCGTTCTGAACTCGCCGTGCCGGCTCGTTCAGAACGAATTTCTCCGAAACAACTCATAAATCTACCCTGTACTGTCACCATAACTATGGTTTCACATATTACTTTTTAGGTTTAAATTTCAAGAAGATAACATACAGTGTGCACTATACTTGATAATATTCAAATATCGATTGGATTAGGAAACCTTGTTATATATACTAGGTGTGTAGTTTTTCACTGTTTGGTTCTGATTCTTTGATCAATTTCCAATCGGAAAAAACTTAGCTCGTTATATATACTATTTGGTTTTCATTGATATTGAAGATGATTAACTTATATATTGGGAAAAAGCACCTTTAAGACCAGCATCCAGGCTGAAATTGGGCCAAAGACCATTAGATTTCCTGAAAAACATTAAATATACGATCCACTTTTACACTGAGCAAAAACCCAATGTATGTCTGATGGAAGATAAAAAGAAGGTTCAGAAAATCAATTCTGCTCTTGGCAGATTTTCCTTTAATGATTTATTGTTTTAGAACTATTTTTTATATCATTTTAGATAACAACCTACATATATGTATTATAATACACCATATTACAAAATAAATTGTAATGATAATCATATTTTGGATTGCATCAGTCACTATAGACTTTTATTTTACTATTAAGAATAGTTATAATTTCCCATGTTCTTGTGTTTTCATCTAAGGTATTCCATCATTTCTACCACTGCACGAAAACCACTATTTTACATATGTATACGAAACGCGTCTAACAGTAGGATTTTGCGTCTAGAAGTTCGACCTATTAGACGTCTCATAGATGCCTTATCTAGTGGCGTATATACATGTCCATGGTGCGGTCTTATATACGTCATATATACACCTGATTTTATTTATATACGCCACCATCCAATAGTTCCGATCTTTGCAACTTGGGGACACTACTGGTAGCATATTTAATTTTCCATTAACCATCCAAGTCTGTATTATATGAAAAATACAATCTTATTTTACCAATTTATTTGATAAAAACTTAATTATGTTGCATTATGTTGCATTATGTTGTTTTTTTAATTGTTTTTCTAATAGATCTTACTTTCAAACACCATTTCAATGTGTGGACAGTCAGGCTTACTATATAATCGCCTACTCCCCATGTCTCTGTGCACCTGAAGTCCGACTCCCGACCCCGACTCTGACTCTGCCTTGTGAACGCGGCCGCCACCCTCACAGCCACCCGCTCAGCCACCTGAAAACATCTTAGACACGCCGAGCGGCCGCTGAGGGTTTCCAACTGAGTCAACCTGTACAAACGCGGCTGAGGGCGGGCGGTGGGCGGCGGGCAGCGGGGGACTTCTCACTGAGGCTGGCTGGGGGTGGCGTGGGGTGGTGAGGGGGGGGCCGGTAGGGGGTGGGGTTGGGGGTCGCGGGTGGCGGGTCAGTGTTGGTGTATGCTCTACCAACACCCACAGAACGGGGCGGGCCGTGGACCGCAATTTTTTTTGGGGGGGTATCGTATACGCCTGGGGTATATATATTGCACAGAATACATTCTATCTTAAATACGCCAGGCGTGAAAGACAGCCAAGTCGCGCGCGTCTACATATGGAAACTGTCTCGTAGACGCCCGAAACATAGACACGTATAAGAGGTGTATACAAATATAAACAACCCACGATACAGCCGATACATGTGTTATCGCAATGGCGTATATATATGTAAAATAGTGGTTTTGGTGCAGTGTACAACACGGAAATTGTACATGACATTCTACCTGATGCATTCATGACTGGTCTTCGTTTCTACGCGAAAGAAAACAACAATTGTCAAAACACGGGTTTTCCTTGTACATTATGAGATAATCATAATAATATCATCTTTATCACTCTAGCAAACAGAAGCTAATCATCTTTGCTTTGTTTATGGCTGTTTTCGGCTTATGGGAGAGCTGTGGAGTAATTGATTAATTGATAGCTGCATAAAAATAGATCCCCTTCAGCAATAGCATAGAGGGTAGCAGGGAATATGGCCGGGCCTTGCCTGCTGATTATGCTACACTAATTAGAACTGAGTCATTAAAAGCTAATTAACGATTCATCACAGGAGTCGTTGCCACCCCATGAAGCAGCAAGAGAACGGATGATGCTTCGAGGGCAAAAACGTTGTATTCGTAATCTCATAGGCATGAAATATCAAAAACATTACATCATGAATTTAACATATTAGTCAATATGTTTGCAAAATGAGAATAGTTCGTTTCTGAAATCCTTTGATCTACAGAATCATTCAGAGAAGACGTTTTATTCTAACTAGTAGTGACCCTTTTTCACGGGCATTTATGGCAGGCATGACTTTGTACAAAGAGAAAAGGAAATATCTGAGTCTATTTTGCGTATAGGTCTAAAATGAAATATCCAGCACGTTGTATTCATGTATTTAGTTTTATCTATATTATTTTAAATGTTTATCCAATTCTTAAGAATGTTCTTCAAATTGAACATTAAATTTCTGCATATATTTTAGAAACATAGACAATTATTTCTGTTACAAAATTATTAGTGAAAAATATGGAAAGTATATCTTAAAAGTCCTTTACATAAACATGAAGTAAACTCAAATTGATAGAGTCTTACTGAATGAGCAGTGTGAACGAATGATATGCACAAAAAGATATCAAATGTGGTGTTTTGGACGGTATCAGATGCAAGCTATGAAAATAGGATAGATCCCAAAAGAGTTTGTAACGGTATTAACACGTTACTATGATCAGTGCTAAGAATTGGAGCTTAAGTATACTTTATTAGACAATTGCGCATGATAAACCAAGCAACATCTATATGTTCATATACACAGAATAGGCTTCCAGGCAGTTTCCCAAACACGCGATAGAGTATCAATGAAGTGTTTATGAGAGAGTGATAATTCCAGTACTTCGGATTTGAGAATCGTATGAATCTGTAAACAGATGACATATGAAATTCTTTAAAATGATTTTATTTAAATCGTTATAAAGGAAGGCACAAACCAAGAGCTGCTGTTAGAATAGAACATTTCGGATTGAATAATCATTCACTGTTCAGATCACTATTTTGTAGTAGAAACACACAAAAAAATCTCTCGAAACAAACAAAAATAGAAGAACTAATCTACCTGGACTCAGCCGTATATAAAATCGTCTAGCCGTCAGGAAAAGCTGTAAACGAGAACCAGACAGAACGGTATGCGTAAATTCCTGACACTCAACAAGATCTATGAATAATATTCTGCTAGCACAAAACAGGAGACATTTCGTATGCACAATTCAATCATGGCCTCGGGTAAGATTCCACAACTAGCAGAGTGGGGACCAGCGAAAGGCATTGACGAGGAAGTGTGGTCGCCGGATGACAGCGCAGTCGTGGTGCCCAACGTTCTGATATAAGGCCTGTTTTCATTGGCCGATTATTTTTGGGTACGGTCTGCAGACGCGAACTACAAAACGATCAGATGGGAATTCTGTCACATGGTTGGTGAATGTGAATGAGAGTAAGAAAGAAATTGATGAGTGTTTGGTATGTGTCCTCGTGTGCCATCAAGTTTGGATTGTGCAGTAATAAGAACGAGGCGATAGTCAAGTGAATGTTCTGAAGCACTCCAAACGAGAAGGTAAACAGGGACTCAGACTAAGGACGAATATGTTTCTTTTTTTATCTAAGCCTGGAAATATTTATCTGTTCATCACCCCTTGAGTATCGGTCACCGTACTCGCAAGCCCGTTAAGGACGAGTTCCTAATATTAAGCCTATGGATGTTGGTACCAGGCTAAGATATATAGTGGGATATGGTAACCGAATATTTTGGTCAAGATTGTGCAATCAGGCCACTATTTACTTACCAATGGACAAAGTCAAAACACTTTGATTCCATGGGTGCTCCTCAAGGTTTCAGCCTGAAAATGTCATTGGTATGAACATATGAAATGCAATGCAAATAAGGCATCCACTGCACCCTCAGCGAATTTTTGCTACTAACGTGTGCGCAAACATGCAGTTGATAGACACCACTGACAGACTTTTGGGGTTACTAAAATCATCAAGGTGGGCAATGGACATTTTCGAAGATTATGCAATATTGGTAGCACAGACCATCTTCATTACTAATCAACATTATCAAATGTTGCTTGATTTCATCATATATCCTCTAGGTTACACAAAAAAATACTATGAGTATGCACTAATCTGTGGAAAGAGGGCATGCACTGCAACCTCACGTATTATTTAATACAAACTTGCAGATCTTCAACTCAAACTATATGCTCCTTGGATTGATTGATCATTCGAGACTGACCTGCAGTCTCTAAATACCAATCCATTTTCTTGACACACCGACGCCAGATCGGTGAATGGAAATAGAACATGCAGAGAAATGTTCACCGATTTATTGGGAAAGGACTAGGTGATGAGATCACCAAATTAAAAACTTTGATTTTGTCGGCAATCCTGGAGATATTTTAAAAGTGAAAATTGAATCGGAATATGAAAATTAAATCGGTATGCACCCAGAAAACGCCAGTAGAAACTGTGACAAAAATTCACCCTCACTCATTATTAAATGTCCACGTACAGTCGGTGGCACCACCGGCAGACTCTCGATAAATCGGTGCCATTTTCGTCAGCCAATGGAAACAAGCTTTTTTTTCTGTTGGGCACCATTTTTGTCGGCCATTGGAAACGGGCCTTATAGTAGATATGGTTGGGATAGGAGGGAGAGAGGGGTGTGTGCTATACACGGCACAGGAGGCGTTGATTACGACTTGTTCTCGCTAGATGGCGCCACTGACGACGTAACGTCTCGCTACGTCTCCCAATTACTCAATACCAACACAATACAACTCATTAGGAAACACCACTCGGCACCGCTTACTCTAGCTAAATGTCTAGCGATTGCAAGTGGAATAATTAGAGGAAAAGTTTCCCCGTCAGATCTAGTAATAGGAGTTGTAAATGAAAAATATACACATCTGACTGTAGCCTTGTATCATCTGAGAGTCCTCCATTTTGTTTGTTATCCTCGGTTCCCAGTTTAATCTGCATCCAATTCTTCACTTTAGTCTCCTCCAGTGATTAGGATTTCTATTCGCGGCATCATTAACGCTATTGACATAGGAAATGCATTAGAATTACAAATTCGCGGAAGAGTTTAGTTATAACAGAGAGGATAAAACACATTGGCTGTGTGCTGTCAAGGACTGACATCTCTTCCCAATGAATATCATATATAAAAATTGATTGTATAGTCTTGAATTTGCATTGCCTTTTGTCAAATAGTATCACAATAGCCCTAATTTAGTCTCGATCTGTGATACTCAGCAATCTATGATACATAATATTATACTTTTATAGATATATAATTAGCCTAGCTACCAAGATGTTACATTGACACCCCATACCTATGGTATTTTGGTCTGAAAATATGAAATACAGTGAGAACAAAGCACAAGACCAGTTTCCATTGGCCGAGGAAAACGGTGTAGATTTTTTTAGTTCTCCTAAATGACTTTTTCCATTAGCCGACAAACACTGTGTAGATTTTCTGTATTCTCCTAATAGCCTATTTCCTTTTTGTGTCAGCTGTGCTAACGTCCGTCGGTGGTTCCTGACTGTATATCGGTGATGGCCAATGGAAATAGGTTATTAGGAGATCACAAAAAATCTACACCGCGTTTGTCAATCAATGGAAACTGACCTTATAAGCCCAATTCCATTGGTCATCACCTATCTACAGTCAGGAACCACCAGTGGACCTTTAGCAATACTGACACAAAATGGAAACTAAAAATATCTACACTATTTTCGTTAGCCAATGAAAACGGGCCTATAAACTGCACCCTCACCGATTGTTTGATACTGACATACTGTCAGTGGCACTACCGACAGAGTTTTAAAGGTAAAACCCCGCCTAAAGGACGCTCGGCGTAAGTGGAAACCCAACAATAATTGATAGCTTTGCTCGGAACAGATCCCTCCAGTAGATGGTTATTTTAACCCTGCATAAGTGGATTTATCCTACCCCTCATATAAATCTCTATAGACTTAACATGGTGTTACTGTATGCCACGGTTATGCTATAAAATATCCATATGCCACTGGTGACATATAAAGTTAAAAACATATAACAGGGTAGGATAAAATCTAAACGTCACTCAATTTCATATAATTGTTTACATGGAATTCATTGTCTTTCGTTACAGATATCACTCAGCTCCACTTTGTGATTTCATTTCGCAAAGCCAACTCACGCCATATAAACAATATATATATGAAATTTTCTGATGTTTCATGATAATGCAGACATTTTGCCTCGGAATGGAAGGTGTCCGCTTACGCGAGGCTCTACTGTATTTACAAAAATTGGTGCTGCTTTCGTCCACCTACTATAATATGGCTCCAATACGGTCTACGATGCACCTCCCGATAAAAAATCAAAATCGCGACGGAAGGTCAACTAATATCGTGGCAGTTGATCATGTTTCTGCGATTACACATAATAAAAAACCCGTACAATGCATGGTCGATTGGCATGTCTAGACATATGTCAATGATTTTGTACCTTCCTGATATGTCTCCGATATTCGCTTTTTGTATCGGTGCCATATCGGTAGGTCTAAATTTCTATTATAGTAGGTGGACGCCAGGCCTATATTTACAGTATGAATTTACCATCGTGTCTGAGAGACAAGTCCTGGCACTCTGGTGACACTACCCTGCTCAGTGTCGACACAATGTGGACATGAGAATGTGAATAATATATGAGTCCCCTCTCCCCTCTGACCGGCAAATGGTGATAGCGATTCGCCTAAAGCCTGTCTATGCTTCATCTCAGCTCTTCTGGGTTTTTCTTTACTGATGAAGAATCATCACTGAATTCATATATCATCAGGATATTGTGATTTCTGAGAATTTCACACAGGTACAGAGACATGGTAAAAGGCATATATGTAGATATGATGATTATCATATACCTTTGGCTGTATATCTTACGTATACCGACCACTCGTACCCTTGTCGTGTTTATTTAATGTACGTGTAACAGGCGTTCAGTCGACATGAATAGATGCTAAAATTTCTCATTTCACACTCGTTTTAAACCTCAAGCGAAACGTGTTCGGAAACCGGAAAATTACTCCACAGGAATACCGTCTCTTTATATCAATATATTGTATAACATATTAATCTCTATAGAGCTATTCTGATACACACAGGAAACATCAATCGAGAGTGGAGAATTAGGGTGAAGATGAAAATAAAAAGTCCAGCATGTATAGCGTATAGGGGACAGAGCCATTGTTAGTTCACGAAGCAGTCACTAGGTGGTCAGGGGACAACCCTGTATTCTGGCTCTTTGATCTTACAAAATTCAACTGCCTTTCAATATTTTACCATGGTTCCCTTGACTCTCTACACCCATCCCAAAGCAGGATGACATAATAACTAAACCCAAGACATGATATTTTCCATATGGAACACTTTATATAAATATGTGAGCAAGGCTAAAGTTGTGACATTTCCCAATTATCACTCGCTTCTTTTCCACCTCCTTTAGTGAAGAACACTTACTTCTTCACCTCCATTAGTGAAGAACACCTACTCGGGGGGCGTCATGGCGGCGCCCATGGATCATAGGCTATACGCCGTATATATCTGCTGACCAATAGGAAAGTTGTCAGAAGAAAAAAGGTGGTAACTGAGCCGGTAGGGATGGTCATTCGAGGTCAAAGTCAAGGCCAAAAATGGTATCCCTACGGATTCAGTCAGTACATGTACTTATTATTGTATACTTAAATAACATTTTTGATAAGACACCTTTTTTTAAACAGCAGAGTTTATTGACATCAAGACGATTCAATTACAATGAAATATCCATGACAGGTTAAATGAAGAAGAGTTAGTAACAGCTACCACATACCAATTTAAAATAATTAAAAGTTATACAATGATACAATTATTGCTGCTTATTTTTGATAGACACTAAGAGAAAGAAAACATTTTTTTACTTACAAAGTCGCTGATTCACAACATGTTAACCCGATGTTTGTGCTCATTCACTACAGGCATACTGCACCCTTAGCAACGTGTAGCATTTCACAGATATTTGGCCATAAGTCCATAATAATCGCTGATACATGTATTTACATTACAAAGAGAATCACCCACTCCTGTAACCTGCACCTACTATCCATTCTATCAGAACAAAATTAACTTTGAGCGATAATGCCAAGAGAAACACTAGCCATTGTAATTCTCTTAGAGCAAGCGCTTAAGGTCGAGATATTCTGTCAAAATTGGAAACTTAAGCATATAAATGGGGAAAACATATTTGTCATCATATTGTACATCAGTACCACTTACGGTCCTCCGTCTAGATGCTTAACTCCATCACTATCTTGCCGATGTCAGATACATTAATTGTGTTTCGCTAACAGCGTTGAAAAAACGCTACTTCAAGATGCTAACCGCATTTTGAATGGAGAAAGCTCGACGACGAAAGGGGTGCTTACTGCTCCGAACTCTTTACTTAGCCAGTGTCGTTTTCCTTTGTGCTCAGTAAATTGAATGATGGATGTATCGAGGCATATCTGAGGCTAGGCTATATAGAAATGCGGGAACTGATGGTTAGCAAAACTTTAAAAGTGTTTTTCTTTTTGTAGGTGGGGGAGGGGAGGGGGTGGGTGGTTCAGTTCGCATTGGCATTGTAGTTTTGCGGTTTACAATCTCCCCATTTTCTATCTTTCTTTCATTCTTTACACTATTATTCGCAGGTAAGTTGTCATCTGTTCTTGATTTATTGATGGACTACACTCTTTCTTGCATCACAGCAGTGCAACAAGAAACATAACATCACACATACACGTATGCTACATGTGATGTAGTGTTACTATAGTAGGAGCAAATAGTATGTTCATTATTGATGAATGAGCGTGCTATTTTAAATGAATAACAAGTAAAAGGTAATGGTTACATTCAGTCTATTGATCGTTTTCTGCAACCACTTGCACCCAGTCAACTTTTCATTTCTCTAATCTAGGATCAAAACCTATCGAGCAACAGTGTGTCAATGAGCTATTTTGGTTTTGAGTGATTGGTCATGGTCAGCTGGGCATGCCTCTAGGACCCTAAGACACTGGCACCCTGCTCACTATCCAATATCATAGCGAATAGCACGCAGATAGTGATGGGATAGATTTTTCTCAGCACGCTGAAAGTGTATTTGACCATTCTAACCTTCTATAGGCAACGTATATAAGGACGTGCGATCACGCTCTAATGATACAGTGCATACGATATATTATGATATTATGTAGCATAACATCATGTCTTTTACAGTGTCACAATGATGGTCATACTAATCATGATTTTATATTCCTCCTATTGAATAACATTTTTCAGTGGTAAGAATATCTGTGTTTCCTTGTGTTTTAATTTTGTTTAAAAACCAAATTCTTTGCAGAGGACAAGGTACACATCAGTCATAATACTAAAACAGACATATTTTTAAATTATGGTGTAAAGACAAGGCGGTTTCGCGACCAAAGAGTAAATGACTGTATGTATTAGGCTTCCCGGGCACTGAGCGTTAATTAATTCATTATTCATCCTCAGAACTTGACCATGATTGTCCAGATGTCAATTTTAATAACTATTCTGACGGCGTGTTTTTTTCCCCGAAGAGAAGAGATGATCACATCTTCAACAAGATGGGGAGTCTCAATCTCAAATTATTTTTCCTTTCCCCCACAAAGGAGGAAAAATGGGAAAACATTTTTAGAAAATATTGTTGACATAAACATATGTATGTATAAAAAAGGTAGAATTAATGATTCTACTATGGGGTCTGTTGGCTGGGTGGATGTGACATGAGAAAAATTTACCCCCACGTCATGTGTGCGGATATTAGTGATTCCCGTCATACAGCCGCGTAGGTGGCGCTGTACGAGGTGTTATTCTGAGGCCTGGCTGGGTCACATGACGGGTCACATGACCGTTATGACCCACATTCACCCAGCACTGCAGCACAATGTGTCACCTCCTGCACCAGACCGATTTATTCACATCAAGTATGCGCCGTGAACTCCATACGCGCCACGCATTTTACTTCTCATGGAGGGTTTGAGATGACTCTATACCTAGAGATGAACAGTCCATAGGGGGTATGAACGGTGCTACTCTGTCGAGCTTTCTCCAAAAAAAGAAATTTCCTCCAAGAAATTACAATTTTCAATTTACGGTTCAACGTGGAAATGTTATCACCTAAATGAACACTCTATAGGCTCGTTTTCATCGGCCGCTGAAAACGGTGTAGATTTTTTAGAGTTCTCCTAAAAGCCAAATTCCATTTTATGTCAGCATTGTTAAAGGTCCGTCAGTGGTTCCTGACTGTAGATAAGGGATGGCCAACCAATTGATATGGGCTTTTGGGAGAACTCCAAAAATATACACAGTTTTCATCGGCCGATGGAAACGGACCTCATAGTTACATACCGCTGCTGGGGGTGTAGTAACTATAGTTTTCATATCAACTCTGACGTTTTCAGAGCTGAGGCAATCAAGTCAAAGCTTACTATTAAGCATTTATCAGCTGGAGTATTACAATGTTGTTGTATGGCTTGTTGTAATATTTGTCTTCGTTCCTATGACAGGATCGGATAAAAATCGTGTCTCATATGTGAATCTGATTTATGTCAATAAACATCTTTAAAAAAAAAGATAAAAAAATCTTATATTCATGCAAGAAAACATTTAAGTTTGGAGTCACCATAAGTGAGGACTTGGCAACCCGACCGACCGAAATTCAACTATTAGCAATATTTATAAATATTTGAAGGAAGGTAAATAGTAATAGGGAAAGAAGTCCTTGGTGACAGAATACTAGGATTACTCGGAGGGAATTATTTGAATTTTTCTTTTTCTTTTTTATCAGTATATACATTGATGCCGTCCTGATTATAGAAAGCGCAGTGACAGAAAAGGCAATCACATCCTATGGAGAACTCACACTGGCCCAAGAAAGACCCAGGCACTTAATTTCCTGTCCTTGATATTCTGACGGAACTACACAGCAGAGAGGTCTATTTCCCAAGGGCGGCAGGGCGGCGGGATATATGGCCGTGGAGGGGTGGCAGGTAGCTGTGGCTGGGAGCAGCTACATGGAAGTATAATATAATGATAACAGATCTCTAATACGCGTGATGGTGGGACAGCTGAACCAGTCTGGGTGCACCCCTCTCACAAGATCTCACACTCTCTAAGTGGTATTCTGTACAAGGTTCTCACTACGCTCTATGGGAGAAGACTTCTGAACTAACTAGGCTTAGAACCTTGAGAATCCACTGGCCTGCCTCCTGTGCTAAACACATACATCAATGCAACCCAAGAATTCCTATAATCTCAATAATGGCACCTAGCGGGAATACTGTGTACTTGACGCCCTAGTGGCTTTATTTGGACTGGAATACAGAATACCACTTAGAGAGTGTGAGATCCTATGAGAGGGGTGCACCGTCACCTCTGGTATTTTTTCTCCATAGATTCAACATTGGGAACTCGTATCCAATACCCTAGATATATCTAGGAAAAATATCAAATGGAGGTTTATGTCACAAATGTTAGCCAATTAGTCAATGTGAAGGGTGAGATGAATTAAGAAACCAATTCAAGTTAAGGGTCAGCGCTCGATCCCATCTCGTTTGAATTGTTACATAATTCATGCAGCTTCCCCTTGTAAATTACTACGCGATTCAAACCTAATGGAATACGAGCTCTGACCCTAAACTTTCATAGGTTTCCTCTATAGTATTTGGATCGGCTTTATAGATACACAAAGTCTCCTGAAGCTGGTGTTGTTTTTTAATATTTATTGTTCTTTCAAACAAACCATGATCAATGTAGCTTATCTTACCCCTGGTCATAGGAATAACCTCTTTTTAAAAACAACTCAATGATAATCCCTGGTAAAGTGACAATACTATGCCATGACCTTGGCGGAGTAATGTGAGATGATGTCATAAGTGACCGGCTAATCAGTGACCAGGATTTGAGAAAGTAGATAAGACATCAAAATGGAGATTTATCCATGCATAACTGGATTCACATAGTTTGAAGTAATTCAAGTTATTCTCATATTGTAATGCTATTTCAATACTCAAAGGAGTGAGATAAATACAGAACTGCACTTGAATCATATGACCAAACGATACTCCACTCGTTTGAATGCACCGTAATCATTACTTGACTTTTCTCAATGATGATTACGGTGCATCCAAACTTGTGAAGTTTAGTTATACAATTCGCGATCCAGATCTATATTTATATTTACATTAATACGGGTTTATCAGAGTTCTACCCACTTATTTGTGGTCAGGTATTTCCGGCTTATATGGAAGACCGCCTATTACTTGTGAATTGTACGTTGGTATATTTGTTTATGAATAAAAACAGACAAATTAAAAAGAATTTAAGACTAGACTAGTTATTATCTCACCCCCGTATTTTTCTCCATAGTTGATGTCTCTCTAGGCCTAATGTCACGAAACTACTGAAACAGGTCCCTGTTGCGTGGTATTCACTGAAGTTTCATGCCTGATAATGTTATCCAAATAATACAATACAAACGTCAGTGGCGTGTTGTGTGGGTGGGTGTGATGATACATGTATTACTTCAGAGCCCCTGGCTATTTACACTTCATGTCATGTGAGGTTTATGTTGGGTCTGCCACCCACTCTTTGTCAGTCACTGTGTGTTTGTGCACCTCTGCTTTTATGTCCGTGTCTGGGTCCATCTGAAGGGTTGTATGTCGTTACCCAGCCAGGCCCTGGTCCCCAAGGGTTTCGGGTGGTCGTCTAAAGGGTGCCCTGGTGCGCTTCCAGAATAGAAAGTAGATTATTTTTCCAAAGAGCAATGACATCATATCCAGAAAGGATGATTGGATGAAATCTAGGACATTTTCTTTTGCTTTTATTCAGGAAGAATAGTTTCTCTCTTTTTCATTCAATGCAAAGGTTTATATCCAGCACCATCGTGGGCGTTCTTGTACATGTAGGTTCATACATACACAAGCCATACACCAGAAACTCAATTGATAAACACAACACAGAATTTTTTTTCAATTTTTTTTTTCAATTACAGAAATATACAATTGACATCATATATTCGCTTATTAACGTTCTTCCATATAGTCGTCAGGGAAATACATATAACAAATAAGACATCACAAATACAGTGTACAGTACATTTGACAGAAAATACATCATTATCACAAAGTACACCACAAAGACCGTACATAGGCTATCAATTACCACCACGTGTTTTATCAGATTTTTTTATTTACTTTCATATATTAAACCCTTTAGATCTTATGATCTTTCTAGCATTACCAAAATTCATCACTGTCAATTTTGATCAATTCTTCCTTTATTCTTGCCTTAAAGGTGCTCCCACGGGGTAAATTTTGTGTACTAAGAGACAATTTGCTCCATATTTTTTCCCAGAATGAGATACAATACAGACATTTATTTGGAATTAATTGAATTGTTCTATTTCGTTCAAGTATTCCCTAATGATACTATAGAGAAATGACCAATGAAGAAATTTAAGCAAAAAAAACTACTAACCATAGACCTGTTATCATTTGGAGATTACTTGGTCCCGATAAACCGACCGATTTTTAAACGCTTTTCAAAGAAATAGACGAGTAGAAAAAGGTCACGTGGACATGAAATTCTCTCGTTATTACTCAAATACATGTGAGAAAGTCACATTTGTGTGCTTTATGTTATTTTCTTGTGATTCCTTATATGTTTTATCAAGAATTCTTTTAAAGCTTTTGATTGACTTCCCGACTGGAGTAAATTTTGATCTGGAGGTCAGACAAAATCGTGGCAGTGGACCATGCTTCTACGATTGACTATGACGATAGGCTACGATTGGAAACGCCAATCGTAGAGCCCCGGATAAGATCCGATATGTTGGATTTTTCACAGCCTATTGTAGCCTATTGTAGCCTTTCGGTAGCTAATTAAATCCATGGAGCATAATTCACCGCTTGGATCACGACAGAGTTCTACAATTCACGTTTACCCTCTTCTAAATACCCCCCGGTAGGCTACGCTTTTGCCATTTCCAATCGTAGCCTATCAGGAGCTCTATGGTAGACTATCGGCGTTGGGGGATGCAAGGCTTACACAAAAAGCAAAGAAAAACTAATGAACAGAAGAAGTGGCAGGGTTATTTCACCGTCTTCCCCGCTCACACGTTATTACATTGAGCGAGTTCCTAATGCTAACGATAGATCAGTGTCACAGTCAGATCATTGCCACCAAAACGCCGTGGCCCACGGCAAACCCCTTTAGCATGCGGATCAATGAAGTGTCTGTCAGCCTATCAAAACGGCCATGGCTTCCGTCAACAGAGCAGCCCTGCCTCTCACCCTACTCCAATGCTCTGTGAGTGTATGTGAATGTACTGGGAAAGGAACGGGCCACACAGCCACTCCATGGGTTTGTGTGTGTTTCTTTTTTCATACACTCTGAACCTGTTTGAGCAACCTCTTCAACCAGGGTGCTCTACATTAGGCCGACGCTTTTCAAGGGCGCATGCGGGCTTGGCTGGGGCTCCGCAGTGAATGCTGGGTTGTGATTGGATTGGTCGGCAAAGGGAAAGGGCCCCGAGTAGGTTGGAGTGCGTGTGTTAGGCTTTTGACAGGTTGGGGATGCAGACCGGATGTGCTTCGTGTTAACACGCTGCCGGTGAAGACGGGATCTCTGTGAAATATACCGAGGGTCTGCTGATATCGGTGTGATATCACACTGGCAGTTGATACATGTACACTTAAAGGCGCAGTGAGGCGAAACATTTGAGTGGAATTCACGCGGTGAGATTCATGTTTCTCACACGGTTCAAAATCTCATGAGATGCTGTTCCTTTGAAAGTGGAATTCACACAGTGGGATTCATGTACCTCACAGGGTTTTAAAAATTGTGAAATTCTATTTCTTCTTAGGGGTAAATGTCGCCAACAATTGCAGGGGGTAAAACATGTCACAGGGAAATAGAGCACTACAATTTAGACGAAGAGTTTGTGTTTGAGTACAGAATCTCAGCAGGATTTGTCTCAGAAAAACACACTGTGAGGTACATGGCTCTCATCGTATGAATCCTGCTTCAGAGTCCAAGACTTATAGGGCGGATAGCTATTGTATCATGGGGGCTGCCAGGGGGCAGGTGCAATTATCAATGGATTGGCACAGATTGAAGCAAACCAATATGTCAGTTAGACCAGGCTGGCCCTCCTGCATGGAGTTGTCCCTATGCCCTCACTGCTATATAAGGAATATAGAAGGCATGGATTGACCCAGCAGCCAATGACTGCATTCAGAGCAAAGCTCAACCTTCACCCTGACCTCCTTACATACATGCCTTTGGACGGTTCTACAGACTACAGTTGACTCGAATTTCTTTGGCCCAAACCAACCTCCCATCAGAGCAAACGCTTGTTACACTACTTTAGCTCTGGTGTAGTTTAATAAAAGGCCACCTTGACCCACAAGCTGTAAGTATCTGTCTCTCTCTGTGCAGATATTTCACACCGCCCAGATATTTCACACCGCCTGGGCCTATGATTGGAGAGTGTGTCATTTCTTACTCTTAAATCCATTTTCCATGTTCTCATTTTCTTTTGTGTACACGTGCATTTTGAGAAACATTTTTTCAGTTAAGAATATTTCGTAGTAAGTATTTCGGCTCTCAGAACCAACATAGTATAAAATTGAGATTAATATCAATGGACTGCTATAAAATGAAACATACCAACCTTTTAGTTGAAGCAGAGTGGAGACAGAGATAACCACCAATCTAAAATTTTACAACTATTCGCTGCTCATTTGCTAGACGGAGGCACGGTACCAGCCAAAGTAGATTATCCATTCTAGCCAATCATATGCCTAGGATATTTAGTGTGAATTATGGACTGGGTGATATGTGCATATATCATCAAACTATTAGTTTCAAAGTTTAAGTTGTGCAGATCAGGCCTCTACTGAACCCAGTAACCCGCAATCTAAGTGCATTTGGGAATTTTTAAATATGCCATATGAACGTTTCTGGAAATATTGAGTGACGAAAAAGTGAGTGATACTAGACATAAAGCTGCCTCAATCAGACAAATTGAGGTAATGGCCCTATGGTTTGTAAACACTGTAAATAATGATATTTATCTGTAATATGCAAACATTGACATTTCTAATTGAAACTGGTTTTGAAGTACTTCATCAGCCAAAATCCCGTCTTCAAAAACACAATTTGAACACATATTTTTATGCACACACTATCAAATCAAATGGATAGTGAGCAATATTAGCCAATTGGTTTGTGATTAATAGAGATGATGTAGGACTGTTTATTACGGTTGAACCCAGAAGATGAATTTATGATTTGCAACCATCAACTCTTATATTAAAAAAAAATCTAAAAATAGCAAATCCCGCGAATTCCGTTTTTCCATTACAGGGTCAGCGTTGGTGACGTTTCGCTGATGCCAGTCTTCACAGTCTACATTTTTCCATTTCCGTCGGGAACCAGCTTTTAACTTCCGCTGGTCACGGCAGGATCCAACATGGCCGACATTAGCGTGTCAGCGGCGGTCGACAAGTGACATGACACTGGTCTCCGAGACATGACCTTTACTCACCAGGCATCTATTCCACTTGGATCATATCAAATATGCAGTCTTTCAGAAATGTTGAAATCACGAATATTTCATACTCTGCTTCGATGTATGTATAACCTTTGAAGGAAACTGGGAGGTGTTTTAAAACTTCAGAACGATATTAACTGAACGACTATGCTTAGGACTAAGATGATAAGGATCTCAATGTAGTTGCGTTGTTTAAATGTGGTCGTTTTAATCTTTATCATTCACACCTTTCTAGTCTCAATGGAAGAAATATCCTTGCGGACAACCAATCAGATTGAGTTTTGAGATCATATGATAAGGATTTGTCCCCTACAAGGATTATCTACGGTTAATTTCCAGATATGATTTTAATGGAGGACAAATCTTTTGTTCAGTACCATTTCGCAAATAAGCCTTCTTTGTACCCTACAATGAAAATAATTTGTGCATAGAAAATGCCTTTGGAGGATGTGGATCGTTGGTTGACTCACAAAGTGGTCAGTATTAGGGCCGGCGTCCACCTACTACGATAGAATCGTAGACCTCCCGATATGGCACCGATACAAAATGAAAAATCGGTGCCATATCGGGAAGGTGAAAAATCGGAGACATATGTCTAGACAACCCAATCCACCACGCATTGTATTAAGTTTTTATCGGTGTCTAATCGCAGAAACGTGGTCAACTGCCCCGATATTAGGTGACATTCCGACCCGATTTTGTTTTTGTATCGGGAGGTGCATCGTAGACCATATCGGAGCCATATCATAGTAGGTGGACGCCGGGCCTTACCAGATTACGCAGTTTGGGGTTGAGAAATCGCTCAGAGGGTTTTGATTTTTGCTATTTACACTTATTGAAATTATATAGGGTATGTTTGATCGGCAGTGCCAAATTCAAAATCAGTGGGCAAAATCGATGGTTGTAAACTGGGCCTTAAGCCCGGTTCCCACTGAGAGATTTTGGGGCATGGAGAAGGCTCCCGTCAGCGACTATCAGCTAAAGTTTCTAGGAATTTGCCAAATCGCCAAGTGTGAATACAAAATGGCAAAATTGTTGGCGACTATTGCCCTATTCTCCATTGTTTAGGCTTGAGTCGGCAACTTGATTCCCTCTAAAAAGGGCACCAGTCTCTTGTGATTCAATTTCAAACATGTTCGAAATATATCAGGGCAAAGCCGCCGACTGGCACCTCCCTGCTGCTGTGACTAAGACAGAGTCGCCGACTATGCCCATCCCACCATCAGTCCGACTACCATTTCCCAGCGATTATGCCCAGTGGTACTCTCAGGGGCAGGAATCGCCAAGTGGGGATGGGCCTTTAAGGAATGTTATGATTCTCCAAGTGGGAATACAAAATGATAAAGTCATCGGCGACTACTGCCCTATCCCCCGTTGTTCGGGCTTGAGTCAGCGACTGGATTCTCGTTCAAAAGGGCACCAGTCTCTTGCGATTCAATTTCAAACTTGTTCGAAATATATCAGGGCAAAGCCGCCGACTGGCACCTCACCCCTTGTGCGACCTAGACACAGTCGCCGACTATACCCATCCCATCCTCAGTGCGACTGCCGTTTCCTGGCTATTATGGCCGGCAGTAGTCTAACCCGGCGTTTACTCTAGACCACTAAATATGTGGCGACTGTAGATCGTCAGCCAATAGTTGTCAGGCGGAACCAATGTCCACAGCAAAAGTCGTCGACCTCAGAATATACATGAGCATTTACACTGGTGACAACGACTTCAAGATCGCTTGAAATATAGTCGCAGGCGTCAGAGCGTGTCCAATAGTCGTCAAATGGTGCCGAATTGTGTAATGTGATATAATCAGACGATCCACCGTCGCCACGCGCTTGGCGTTTAAGTGGGATTTATGTACCTCTCAGGGTTCAAAATCTCATGCGGTTCTATTCCCTTTTAGGCGGAGATTTCTTAAACAATTACAGGGGGGGCATGTCTGAGGAAAATGAAACCCTATAATAAAGGTGAAGAAATTGTTTTCGGGTACAAAATCTCAGCAGGATTTAACTCAGAAAAACACCCTGTGAGGTACATGAATCCCATCGTGTGAATCCCACTTTATACTAGATGTCTATCATTTTACTTCTGAAAGTTATCAGGAGGTGCAAAATGCGAGAATCGCCGGCCAGAATCGTCTAGTGTAAACGCCGGGCCGTGTCAGGGGCAGAAATCGCCAAGTGGGAATGGGCCTTTAGTGTGTGTTTCACACGTCTAGGATGACTGGCGCTCATCAGACATGCCCCCCTTCCTGTCCGTGAGACGTGCCCGCCAGGTGGCGTCCACAGCGGTGGTAGAGAGGAGGCGCTGCCATCTGGCGACGTTAAATGTAATTAAGATGAAACTGAGGAATGTTCCCGGTGTGTCCCTCCTTGTATCCACATTCCGTTCCGGCCTTATCGATCAATATGAAGTAATTGTGGAAGACGTCGGGAGAAATATGAGATCCTATCCGCTCCTTCATCAGCGTGCATATAATCTAGACAAGCACACAATATATATATATATATGTATATATATATATATATGTGATATAAACGGTCGTTTATATATATATAAAGAGACCGCCAAGTGAATCTAAGTTATGACGCCAGGTGTCGCCACAGGATCGCATTGGAAGGTGGCGCCACGATGTGCATCGGACACCAGTGGGAGTCAAGAGACCATAGATCACTCAGCCTTTGAACCAACAGGTTGAAAAACTTTTTTTTTTTCTCTTCCAATCTCTTATTACTTCCAAGTTTATCAAAAGGAATTCGCAATGCGTAAGTGCTCAAGGTGTTTCCGCGAGTACGATGCGCGATCACATAGGGACGGATGTCCTTTCTGCAGAATTTCCAGCTTGGAGAAAGAATTGGTAGATGAAGAAACAAATTTGTCACAAAACGCAAATCAAAAACAAGATGGCGATCGAGAGGCACCGGTGCTAACCAGCACCCCTACCCAACCGGATTGGTACACGTCTTTGAGACGAGAGAACGAATCTCTACAACGGCAGCTCGGGGAATTGCAAGGACAAATGCAATCATTAATCACATCCATGGATCGTCTTTCAGCGAATTCCGAAGGGGCAACGGCAAGTCCAGGTGACTCTACTAATCGCGTACCAGACGATACACCGAAGCAAGAAAGTGCACCGCATTTCACCAACACTAAAAGGGTCGACAAAGATATACTTCACGGTCCTCAGGTGCGACAAACACCAGTCACAAGAGAAGCAAGAAACGAATTACCTAGACGGCAGTTTCAACCAGCATATCCACCCACCAGAGAAGGATTTTTCCCGCCAAATATCCAGGGACCAGACTCTTCTACGCCATGTCCAACACATCACCATTGTAGCGATGCTAAGTCAAAACGTAAGTCGAGATTCTACTCCTTAAGTCCATTCTTGCCACCGACTGTAGAAAACCCCTCATTTGACCAGGTTCTTAGCGGTAGTATGGGCTTACTGCGCAGCATGACACTAGCAGGGGCAGACACCACAGGTTATGCGGATCATATCGCCTACATGATAGATCGAAAAAGTACTCACACAGGTAAATCCCTAACGGAATACGATCAAGCCGTTAGGGAAAAATGTGATAGGTTAGGCCCAAATGGGTTCGGATATGGCGACAGTTTCCTTACGGAAAAGTTTTTAAACTTTGAAACAACATTCGCCTTTGTCAACCTCAACAAAAAACTAAAAGATCTAACCGATAGGGAAAAACGGTATAGTCGCAAATCAGAAGGTAAAGAAAGGCCAACAGGAATATGTTGGAAATACAACTCAAAAGAAGGATGTTCATTCGAAAAATGTATGTATCGACATGAATGTTCTCAGTGTGGGAATAATCACACGGTTATGGTTTGTCGAAAAGGAATCAAAACTGAGACAAAAGATAAATAGGATAAGGTTTATCCTCCTTTTCTCTCTAACATGGAGGAAATTCATTCCGATCTTGATGTATATCCAGACACTGAACAATGTATCGCTAACCCTCTCGCGGGCACAGGTGCGCCTGTGTGGGGACCGCAAAACTCCAGCGCAGTGGTCGTTCCGTGCATAAGCACGGATTCTGATAGTTCTATCCATACAAGGAAAACAAATTTTTCCAAAAAATCAGGTGATATCAATGGTGGTAGGTTAGATTCAACCAAAATGGTAAATGGTTTACATGGTATGGTTCAGGTTGGGGCGGGAACGGGAAAATATGGTCACCCTCCAACCACAGGTGTAGACATAGCGTCTATGGAACATAGTAATGCCAACGCTTGGAGCTCTCAGTCCTCGAAGTCGAGACTGGGAAGCCAAGATGGCGAACACGGTGAGGAAATCTTAAACGGCGTGGATAGCCAATCTTCAATTACGATAAACTCAGGTTTTATTGAAGAGGATTTCGAGGTGATATCAAGTCCTGACGGTATTCAGGTAATTCACACAAAATTGTTGGATATTCCAAAGGTAGAAGAGTATCCAAAACGCCACATTCCTGATTATCGCACCTGCGGAGACGTGTGCACAGGTAAACATGTTATAGCAGGTAAGAAAAACCAATTGAACCCTTGTATATTTCACTCGGAATGTACCAGGGACGGTAGCCCACAAGAGGAAAATGCAGAATTTATTCTGGATGGTGTATCACATGGTTTTCGTATTGTGGATTCTGAATTTGATGAATGTTATTTCAAAAGAAATTACAAAAGTATCTATGATACAGAGTTTAAATCAAACATGGATAACACAGTGAGGTTAGAGTTAAAGGAGGATAAGATTACAGAAGTAGATGAACCCCCAGTGTGTATACACGCAATGGGAGCGATTCGCAAGAAAGAAAAAGGAAAAATGCGTCCAATTACAGACTGCAAGAGACCCCTAACAAAGAGTGTAAATAATAGTATGTCGTCAGTTTGCGAAAAGTTCAAATACACAAAGATAGATGAGATCGCTGAAGCAATGATACCGGGTGTATTTATGGCGGTGGTGGATATTCAGGATGCCTATCGGGCAATACCGGTATATCCGGATCACCGTAGTTATCAGGGTTTCATGTGGGATTTAAACGGTTCGGGTTCAAACGAGAAGTATTACGAATCAAACCGGTTAATATTTGGGTTAAAGTGTGCTCCCTTCATTTTTTCTCGTATCTCTGAATTTATTGTTCGTTGCATGCAGAGACGGGGTATTGTAAATACGTTCAGTTATTTAGACGATTTCTTGGTGATGGGTAACAATGAGAAGGAATGCAAACAACACTTAGATACTTTAATTGACTTGTTAAAATCCTTAGGTTTTGGAATATCTTGGAGCAAGATTATTCTTCCATCTCAACAAGTCAAGTACTTAGGTATTGAACTGGATAGTGTAACAATGGAAACTAGACTACCTCAAGAAAAAATCCAAAAGATAAATTTGTTAGTTAACGAATTTTTGGAAAAAGACACAGCATCATTCCACGAGATGGCGGTTCTCACTGGGAATTTAGCTCACGCCAGTACGGTAGTCCGAGGAGGTAGGACGTTCTCTAGACGTTTAATAAATTTTTTGAACTACATGCGGGACAAACTAAAACACTGTAGAATCCCAGAATGGTTGTCGGACGACTTAAGGTGGTGGAAAAGTTTCTTAAAAATTTTCAATGGGTCTCAAAAAATACTGATTCCCAAATATGATTGGGAAAATGTGGTGGAAACGGATTCATCAATGACTGGGTTCGGTGCGGGTTGGGGTAATGATTGGGTGTTTGGGGTATGGTCGGAGGTGATGGATAGGGTGCCAGAAAAAGACAAGTGGTCGCACCACTGGGTGAGGCCACCTTCTGAAAAACACCAAAAAATCATTAATATTCTGGAATTGTGGCCAGTAGTGGTATCGGTTCATAAATGGGGATCCCTTTGGAAAAACAGTCATGTCGTTTTGTATTCAGATAATATGACCGTAGTACAAGCAATTAACACGGGTCGTAGTCGGAACGTAGAGGTTATGAGATGGTTAAGGGAAATATTTTGGGTAAGTGTCGTTTATAATTTTCATATAACATCAAAATATATCAATACAAAAGACAACATATTCCCTGACTACTTATCCAGATTGTATGATCCAAAGGTAAAGGTATATATACCGGAATATTTAACAATTGGTCGTTGTTGTTTTTAGTCCTGAAGAAGATGGATTCTCTACAGTCTTCATGGATGTCGGGAAATACAGCGACCACTAGACAATCCCAATGGAGACATTATATAAAATTCTGTGAAGAATTTGACTGCCAACCTCTCCCGGCGTCAGTTATCACTGTGTGTATGTATTTATCTTATATGGCAGGGAAATTTAAATATAATTCTATTATAAATTATTTATCAGCGGTATGGGTGTTACATAGAATGAACGGGGTTAAACATGTAGATATTGAAGATTTCAAAATAAAGCAAACACTATTGGGTATAAAACGAACTTATGGTTCAGAGGTTCACCAATCTAGACCAATCTTAAAATCAGAATTATTATTGATCTTTTCTAAACTAAACAAAAATGATTCAGAAAACGTATCCTTTTGGTTGGCATGTATTCTGGGATTCAGAGGACTTCTCAGAAAGTCAAATTTGTTTGAAGAGGGTTTTGCCATTAAATTAAAAGATGTGGTTTTTGTAGGACCAAGAGTGTTTATATCTATAACTCGTTCTAAAACTATACAGTTCAGAGACAGAGTGGTAAAGATTCCTTTTACTAGGATTACAGACTCACCTTTTTGTGTTTATTATTATATTTCGTTGTTATTATCCATGGTTTCTTACAAAACTCAAAACGATCATTTATTATCCTTCATGACCAATAATGTTACACAAAGGTCATCATATGAGTGGTTTTCAAAAAAATTACGGTGGCACTTAAAATTGAATGGACTTGAGGAGTGTACCTCGCACTCCCTCAGGAGAGGGGGAGCATCGACGCTTCATCAGGCGGGGATTGCCCTAGCCGATATAAAAGAAATCGGCGACTGGTCGTCATGGTCAGTACTACTGTACCTTCAACGATCAATGGACAAAAAAATTCAACTGGATGAATTTATCGTCAAAAACGTTTTTGATTGACTTCGTATTGGCGATTTGGGCGCTTTATTTGGTGCCTAAATAAATGAAATTAACGCCATTCACGAGTCAATTGTTATTTATCATCACACACACTTCTATATGTATATATTTCAGAATACGACAAGGACGATTATATGTGATATAAACGGTCGTTTATATATATATAAAGAGACCGCCAAGTGAATCTAAGTTATGACGCCAGGTGTCGCCACAGGATCGCATTGGAAGGTGGCGCCACGATGTGCATCGGACACCAGTGGGAGTCAAGAGACCATAGATCACTCAGCCTTTGAACCAACAGGTTGAAAAACTTTTTTTTTTGGTTTTTGTTAGGGCGCTTTATTTGGTGCCTAAATAAATGAAATTAACGCCATTCACGAGTCAATTGTTATTTATCATCACACACACTTCTATATGTATATATTTCAGAATACGACAAGGACGATTATATATATATATATATATATATATATATATATATATATATATATATATATATGTGTGGAAAGACGTGGCAACAGCTTCAGCGACTGCTGGTAAGTGACCGGGTCTACTCGCTTCACCTGGCTTCATGCCGACCTAGTTTGTTGCTCTCCTATTGGTCGATATAGTCATGTGACCGCAACGTTCTCTGTAATAGGAAAAAAAATTCTGCTGGAAGTGGTACACAGGTCTCATCCGACCAATGACCATACAACAGGAAAAATTTGCTATATATATATATATATATTTTAGGTTCGGACCATATTACTGAAATAGATATAACATACGAGTGAGTATAGTTTGGAGAGAAAATACACCAGACCCTAAGGCCTTTTATTACGTGAATACAGGATGACGATAACCCCAGTATTGCATTGTACAAAACTGGGTAGCTTAAGACCTAAAATTAAATCTTAAAATTTAAAATTCAAAATTTCACAGGTCCTGCTCGTTAGATTCACCAAGGCAGAGTGAGTGATTCCCAACCGTTACGCATCAATAGAACTATTAACGTGTATAAATAGGACACGCCCCCAAATCGCAACGCTATGGTTACCTGCGTAGTAATAGTGATGGGGTATTTATATATGTACAAGCTATGGTAGTTATACCTTTATATCTACTGTGAGATATCTCTATAAAAATGGAGAGAACCTACCACTATTGATGAGGTGAACACAGTATGAAAAACCTTTTGGTGGCATTTGATTTTTTCAAGGTTATACATGAGTATCTTGTATTTAAATATAATTGCAAGTTGTAATGATGAAGAGCATTACTGAATAATATTTACATGTAGTAATAATATATCGATACTTAGGCAGGAGATACGAATATCCGATATTGAGTCTATGGGATTTAGCATTAGGGGTAGGATATTTTAAACAATTAGACGAGACACCGACCAGGTAACAGATTCAATTCCGCCGCACTAACCGTGTCTCCCAGTAATACCTCACAAAATACAGACGACATTTAAAGTAATGTCGTTGCCAAAGGCAAAAGATCAGGAAATAACATAGAACAACGCGTCGTAGTATAACGTAACACATATTTATATTTGCCATCCGGTGGCAAATCCAGAACTTTATTCCCTGATACAAAATGTCAAAAGCCAGGCCCTTGAGCAATAATGTCTTGTGACATTTGAAATGTCGATGCCAAAGCGAGTCAACAATATGTCAGATAACAGTAATCATATCGCCGGGTGACAAATGGGCTGTCTAGACACGAACAAGCCATCGGCTCGCATTCGTTATTGGATTATATTTCCTTCTACAGTCAGCTTCCTAATGTTCGGAGATGAATTTCTTCTGCTAAGAAAGTGTATTAAGTAGATGATGTGCTTTAAATTCATCACTAGATAAAAGAGATATTTCTGAACACTGTTTTTCCTGTCATGAAACCAGGCAAGATGAAAGGAAACTAAATAAGGGCGTATATAACATCAAAATATATGAAGTTGCTGGAGTGATATAAGTGCTTGGATATGTTAGTGATAACGATAAAAAGACCTCTCGGAGTATCTGAGGCTGAAGATGCGAAGGGATGATTTTATATTATGAGCGATTTCCTAACGCATTTATTTGCCTTATTGCACGTGCTTTGATAAAAGCTGTTATACCTACTTTGCTAGTTTTCCTGTAGGATAAACAGAGGCAACAGACATTATCTTGCCCCTAGTACAGGTTAAGCCACAGGAAAAACATTAAAAAAACTCAACAATCACCCCGGTAAAATGATCATATGGCAGATTGAATGCGAGATGACGTCATATGCGACTGACCAATCAGCAGCCAGGATTTCACAGAGATGACAAGACATCAACATGGAGATTCAAACGATGCAAACTGGATTTGCAAAGTAATTTGAGTTATTCTGATATTGTCATGTCAGTCAATTGTCTGTGAAAAGCAGTGACATAAATCCAGAACCACACTCGAATCATTACCCCTTACCCGCAACACATAAGTGGAAGACAGATATGGGCGAATAAAATTTATTTGAATTTTATAAGGTCCATATAAAGTAAGATATTAAATATGATACAATATCTTATGGAAGAGGATATACATATGTAGATATGATATATGAAGAAGACATATTTGTAAATATGATGAGTACATATTTTGAAGATATGTATAAGATATACATAAGGCAGATGTGATGCCTGTATAAAAGGTATTACATATGTGGTATGTATTACAGGAGTACATGTGTATAATGTATAATAGTATTATGTAATACGTATATATGGTTATACAATGTGTATAAAACGCCAAAAATGTCCATGAAGAGTTTGTGGAGAGGAGGGTGGGAGAAAATGATGCTCACTCGTTAATTGACTTGAGGAGGGAATCATTCACCCGATTGGCATCCGAGGTGCGGATGTAGCTTCTGTGGGCGTTGGAGCGCCACCCCCCATACCTCTGTATATCCAGTTCAGGGACTCCGGCCTGGAAGGCCTGCGTCGCCGCGGCCTTTCGCAGGCTGTGCAGGGTATATGTCCTTAATGGTATCCCTGCCAGCGCGATGAGACGGTCCCACTCTTTAGCGAGACATCGAGTCGTGATGGGGGAGCGATCCTCGTTCATGAGGAAGGGCTCGCGGTCGTTGGTCGTAGGAACGGCCGCGATCATCGCTCTCACTGCCCGCAGCGGGCACGACATCCGGTCCGGGGAGGGCTGCAGAGATACGCGTTTCTCTTCTCCAACACACTGGAGGTTCTTTGCAGCCTTGATCCTCACGTCGACGTGAGTAGAAGTGACCCTCACGTCTCCTCGTGTGAGATGCCGGACCGGATCGAAGCTCTTGACGGTTGGCGGCGCGACTTCGCTCTGCCGCAGGGCCGCGAAGAACATGAGGAGGCACGCCGCTCTGGTCGACCGGTCGAGGGGCGTGGCCGTGAGACCGCCGAGGACGCCTCTGAGGGCCTCCATAGGTATAGGAGGCTTCACGTTTGGCTGGTAGGCCTTGTCCCTCTTCATTGCGTCCAGTGCCCGCTTGACGCGGGCGTCCTCCGTTGCCGCGATGTTCCCTCCTGACAGCCGTAGGTGCGACCGTAGGTGAGACAGATGGTTGGCTACGGTCGCTGGTGAGGGGGCGTGGTCTCGGACGTACTCCAGGTACGCGGTGAGTAGGCTGACGGTCGGCTGCTGGGGGTCCACGCCCATCCTCCGGCAGAACGCTAGGTATGTAGTCACTGCGCTTCGCTGGTTGGCGACCGTGCCGGGGGCACGCGCCGCGGCCTGCCGCGCAGATGCCCTCTGTTGGAGACAGCGTAGCGCCGGATCTGCAGTAAAGCCGGAGGATAGGCACAAATGAGGCGTGGTTACATGGAGCGACAGCTCTGAGGTTAAGAGAGGACATGTAAAAAGCAGCTTTAGAATAGTCACTGGAGGTGAGGTGCGACCGGCTGAGGGCATCCGCGACCGAGTTGAGGATCCCCGGGATGTGCGTGTATACCAGCTCGACCTGGAGCCTCGCTTGTACCATCCAGGCTTGGCGGGCACACTCCGCCAGCACCTTGTTCCGTGCCCGCCCCGATGTTAATGCCTGGACGGTTCCCATGTTGTCGCAGAAGACCTCAAGCTTCCAGTTCCGATATGCAATTCACCGGGTCGGCAACCGGGCACACCTGGGCGGAGTAGGCCAGGCGGCCGTCGGTGCCCCCGACCCCGGTGAGGCAGGCGTCAACAGTGATGCATTTCGTCGGGGGGCCCCTGGGAATCAAGGCACGCCCGTTCCAACCCTCCGCAAACCTAGAGAACCAGTCGAGGTCCTGCCGCATGTCCGAGGAGATGTTTAGGTAAAACCCGGACATTCCACGCAGTGCCTCCAGTAGCTTGCTTACGAAGGGTCTTGCCGGGCGGATGCACTTTGCCACGTGGAGGATTTTACCCAGCACCGACTGGAGTTGCCGCTTGGTCAGCGAGCGCTTCCGTGCGACGGCCGCGACGTGCTGGCGGACGTCCTGGAGTTTGTCCTCGGGCACCGACAGAGTCATGTTTCGTGCGTCGATGTTGATGCCCAGCCAACGGACGACCTGCGACGGTTCTTGTGCTTTCTCCCGGGCCTCGGGCAGCCCTAGCTCGCGGAAGAGCTCCCTAGCGGTCGCGAAGTCGGCGGCGGCTTTCTCCTTTGACGGCGATAGCAGGATCAGGTCGTCGAGGTACATGGCCGCCTCCACCCCCTTTCCGGCGAGGATCTCCACTATCGTATCTGCAACACACTGCATGTGATACGAGGACGCGCGGGCACCGAACGGCATCGCCGTATCGCAGTAGTACCCGCCGTCCCACGCGAAACACAAGAGGGGCCAGTCGAGGGGGTCACACCGGAAATTTTTATATGCCCTCGCGATGTCGATGGAGGCCATGTAGCTCGAGGGACCCGATCGCAGGAGACGGGAGACGAAACCGTCGATGGTGGGGAGAGTGTGCTCCCTCTCCTCCCCGTACACAGAGTTCTTCCTCACGTAGGCGTTGACGCTCCGATCCCGGGGGAAGGTCATATCCGTTATCACCCGCCGGGCATCGGAGTCCCGTTTCTCCCGCGACATCAACGGAGAGACGTGGCACCACGGAGTGAACGGGGCCTCGGCGAACGGCCCGAGCAGATTTGAGAAGGAGAGCTCCTTAGTGATAAACTTGCCTACCTCCGTGGGAAAAGCCGTCGCGCTGGGATGATTTGGGACCCCCTGGGTATCGGTCACGGGTCCCAGGTATCCGAGGGGGAATCCATAACGTATGAACCCCAGCAGCTCCCGCTTCCCCTCCATCGCCGTTAGGTACTTCTCCCACGCCCGTAACCGTAAGTCCGTGGGTAGAGTTATCTTGCTACACATGGCGTTTGGGAGCCCGGTTGCCCGCACGGCCCGGTATATATGCCCGTGCGCCGGTGGAGCGTTGTCGTCCATCTCCGGCCACTGCTTGCGGCGGTGTAACATAAAGGCCTCCGGGTCCGTACGAGTCCCGGCGGTCACGATGCCCGTGCGGCAGATCTCCTCCAGTGCCTTGAAGTCCAATGTGCTGGGGTCTGCCGGGCCGCTGGGGCCGGCCACGCTGTCGGAGGGTGGACCCGGGTGGCCGACGCCCACCGGGCCGGCCACGTGGGGTACCGTGTTGTTGTTGTTGTTGTTATTGCCGACCGCCCCCTCCTCACGTGGTGGGGCGGCCGCAGTCGCTATGGCGTCACGTGTCGCCCGCCCCCCGTCCACCCCACGTGTTGCGGGTGCTCCAGAGGGGGGTGTATCCGGGCAGGAGCGACTGACCACCTCGGCCCACGTGGCCGGCGGCCGTTTCCTGTCCGGTGTTGTTACACGAGTTACCGGTTGTGTGGTCTCACATGTGCCGCATCCGGTGTCCGCAGGGGTCTGGGGCTTGCCTACACGTGAGCATCCTGTGTTGGGGTGCGCTCCGATCACTCGCGGGGCGCACCGTGCCCGTTTTTTGCCGCCGGCTGAACGCCGTGTTGGTACAGGGCATCCGGTCCGGGGTCGGCCGCCCTCAACGTGTATCCGGCCTGTGGGGTGTACGCCACCTGGCCCGCCCGCCGTGCTGCTGGGGGTTGGGGGGCTTGCTGACTGTCGTACCCCATGGTGTAACCCAACTTGCGGTTACAGGCATGGAGCGAATGCCCGCACTGCTTTCCCACCGAATCGCAATACGAGCATATATGGACCCATTTGATAGGCCCGTCCTCGTGCCCGCTCCTGTGGCGACACCCCCGGTCCGAATTGAATTGCCTACACGGCAATTCCCTCGAGCGTGACTTGCTTCCGCTATCCGCTCCCCCGGTCTGTGTCCCGGTCGTCATCGCGAGTCGGACCCGCTCTTCCTGTATGAGCGCGTAATCCGACCAGCTCATCCTCCCGGTCTCGACCTGATCGAAGATGAATTGGCTCCATCGCCTGACGCCGGCCCACGGCCGGGACTGCGCATCGATGGAGACCTGATGAAGATGTTTACTCATGTGGTCCCTGTCCTCGGGCTCTACGGCTCTGTGGTCTCCCAGTAGTCCCAGGAACGTGCTCACGTATTCCATGGGTCCCAGGGACCCCCTCACCTCCAGTTTCTGCGCAAGGGTATAGACCCCCTCACGGTCAATAAACATATACGGCTTGCTGGTAAGCCTTGCGATATTTAAATCAGAATGCAGCTTACCCGCCGTCCTATCGTGTTTTATCGCCTCCCGGTCGAGCTCGCGCTGGATATACGAGTCCGCCCCGTACCTCTCCCGTAGTTGTCTCGGCGCGGGCAAAACACGTGCCGCCTGGTCCTCGGCCCAGTCCTGTGTCCGTCTCTCAGCGGCAGATTGAGCGGTCGGCGGTCGAGACGCTGCCTCCGGTGCCCTCTGCTCGGCTAGGCGGTTGAAGGCGGCCAGGACACCGCTGATCTGGGTCTTCACGTCCTCTTTCATAGCCGCGAGGCCGACCTCAACGGCCACGAGGCGGGTGGTTTTCACGCTCCCGACCTCCGAGGCCGATTCCACGTGGTCCTCAGAAGGCCGCATGGTCGAATCCGAAGATTCCTCCTGAGCCTGAGACGTGCTCGGTCCAGCTCGCGTTTTCGGCATTTCACGTGAACCTGTCTTACTGCTAACCCGTACTTTTAAACTCTTGCCCTTACGGCCTCGGACCGATACCCGTGGAGTATGCGGTGCCGCGAACAGCGTAGAGCCAAGGAGAAAAAAGGTTGTAGGTGTGAGCGGAGTGAAGCGCAGGAACAGAATGAGAGAGAGCGTGGGGGCGTGCTTCGCCACGTGACCTATTAGTTCACGTGACTCGCACGCGGGGGCGCGCAGGGTGAGCTAGTAGGGAGGGAGTGCGCTAGGTGGTGCAATGACCGCTCCTGACCCTACGGGCCATGAGCTACCCATGAAACTACCAATGGAAGAACTGGTTTTCGTAGCAGAACTGGCAGGAATAAATTAAAAAAATAAATAAATAAATAAAATCAAATAAACAATACTCCACTCATTTAGATGCACCACAATCATCACTCAGCTTCTCCTCAATGACGTTTGTGGAGCATCCAAATTCATGGAGTATTGCCTATTGATATGGTTTTCGATGCAGTTTTTTCGAGTATTTATTCTGTACTGACATTAAATAATATATAAAGACAGGGCCAGGGTGGTCCACACAACAGGGGGCCGTAAAGCATGAGAGGTTGACGCGTCGTAATACACACTGCACGAAAACCATCATTTCACATATGAATGCGCCGGGCGTATATGAGTAGGTATTTTGCGTCTACAAGGTCGTCTTAATCCCCATGTGTATACACCTCATCTGTGGGCGTATATATAAACGTCCTGTGAACAGGGCTTCACTGAGAGCGGGCGGGGGGAGGTTGCGGGGAGTGGGGGGGAGGGCTTCCTACTGAGGACACCTGTACTTCTACCAACACAAAGGGGTGGGAGGGGGCGGGGGCAGAGGGTATTTTCTCTCGTATACGCCGGGTGTGAAATACAGCCAAGCGTCTGTCGTATATAAGGCCTGGGCGTATATAAATGAAAACAAGTCAATATTCAGCCAATACATGCACTTCCGTGATGGCGTATATGTGAATAAAACGGTGTTTTTCGTGCAGTGACACAAGCGTGACTTGATTCGTAGTGATATGCGAGGAGTCTACTCCAAGGAGCATAAGTTCACTTGCATCTTAAGCCAGTAAATATTGTAATCATTATCCACCTTATTCAGACAGGTAGCGTACCAATATTAGTTCGCGTTAGCTACAAACCATATTTTCCTTCGTACTATTTTCTGTATGCGTTTTTTTTCACGGCCCGGGGCATGAACCATATCCATATGCGCCGGGTATGTTGGTACATACGTTTGTTTTCTATGGACACTTTGTAAAAGGTAGATGATAGATAAAATAATCTTGAGTGTACAGCCTGTCAGTTTCTCAAAGCTGCCATGCATGATGCCCAACGATAGCAATGACCATTAAACGGAATAATATCAAAACCATCCATCCTTGAATATTTCCCATGCCGTCTCATACGGACGAGAGCGAATGTATCCGTAGACTCAATGGAATTATATCGATATTTCATCCCAGACTTCTTAAATAATTTCATTCCGCTGAAACACCAGCTGAATGTTGAATCTAAGCTCACAGTGCCGACCACTTGAGAATCCTGCCCACTTTGAGACAGAAGTTCCACGGAGTAGAGAGAGTCCCCAGTGGAGAGGAACGTTCGGGGAAATTGATTCTGACAGAATTAGATCAACTGTTCTTCTTACTGATTGCCTAAACGGATAAGGTTAGAGCGTTGCTCTCCCGAATTCTGAACATTAGTGTTGCTTCTGAGACCCTGCACACAGTCAGGGTTGTATAAAGTACCACAAAGTGTCCTTATTATGTTAAATGCATATACTACCATACACAATGGCGCCAGCTGGTTATACAAATATCGCACCAAATTAAAATGTAATACCATATAATACAATGTAATCACTGTATTATTTCTGGAGAAACAGGTGCTATAGATACTTTTTCAAAATGTCTTTAGGGCCATCCATATAGTACGTCGACTCCTCCACCCACCCCTTCCCGATCTTCTACGCAATAGAACAAAGAGGGAGCATACGCAAAATTTCCAAAATATTTGACCTCCCTACCCCCCTCAGTGCGTACATACTTTATGAATGGCCCCTTTATTGGATCCTGTGTATTTTACATACTTCGGGTAGTTAAACATTATAGTTAATTTGTATGATTTCAATCCAAAAAAGGGACAAGTGTCTCAATTATTTCGCTTATACGCTCTGTTATCTAATGCTGAAGAAAACATTGCCACGTGTTTGTTTGGCTGCATACTTTGCGTAACCAGGCAGATAAAGTGCGATACCAGAAGACAAACAGACCTGGTCAACGACTTCTCAATCCCAAATTGCATAACATGGCACCACCGACCGACTTTTGAGGCCTCCAAACCGCTTTGAAATCGTCGGCGGAGAATGAGGACTGGAAGGATTGCAAGCTCATCTAAAGGGTGGCGTCCACGAACCACAACAAGGCTAGGACAAGCGCCGACAAGAAAGTTCCAATCAGCGCTTGTCGCAGCCTTGTCGTAAGAAGGGGGGCTTAACGACAGCGTTGTTGGGGCATGTAGGGAAGTACACACTTCACCAAAATTTTCTATTGTAGACCTCTGTGACACGCTCCCGACATGCCATGACACTCCACGAAAAGGGTCCAGTCGTGGGAAAAATTGAACATGCTTGATGTTGTTGTAGCCTTGTCAGAAAGCTCCCAACAAGCTTCCAATCGTGGCCTTGTCGTGGCCTTGTCATAGACTCTTGTCAGGAACTGGGGTCCACCAACCATGACAATACCTTCAATCGTAGGCCAATCGTGGACCTTGTCGGGAACCCATTGTTGTAGCCTTGTCGTGGTTGGTGGACGCCCCCCTTTCATGTGGATCGTCGGTGTGCGCACATTATATACTCAGTCCTCAGGTGTAAACCCCTCAACAACTTGAAGTGTCACCAATAATCGGTACCGATATTTTGTCGGAGAACACCACTAATCGACTTTTCCCAAAATGGTATGCTGTATTACATCATCAGGTATAAATTCGGCCCTAGCTGGTATAGAAAATCGCAGCTAAAATGGGCAAGTAAAGATCTTCTGGCCAAAAAGCAAGGTGGTTAACAACTGATTTTTTTTTTTTAATTTGCAGTGTTCATTATCCATTCAAATTTTACACTGTATTTTTAGAAATAAGACCAGAAACTTACATCCATACGTGAGTCCATAATTTCCAAGCAATATCGTATTATCAAACCTCAGCTTCGTTTAGTACAACACTGCAACTTTTACATTTTTCATCTTTTTCGTTCAGACAAATGTGACATCAAGTTAATACAGGATCAAAACTGAGCTTTTAAAGGAATGGTCAGGTGTCCTGACAATATTTCTAAGCTGTTTTAAAATAGACGTCGGCGTAAATTGTCAGCATCACCGTCAGGTGATGCCAAGTGGCGTACTATGACGATCTATGTTCGTTACTTGTTTGACATTTGCACTACACGATGTCTAGTCATTTAACGATGCAAACCCGGCGCTAATAGACGAATCTGGGGCCCTTTTAATAATCTAGAATCCTACATGTAGACCCATTTCTGTACTCCAAGGAGACCCAGGGACAATGTGGATCAACTTTGTTCAACACTCATATATGACCTTATGGAAGGCTAATACTGTCTTAGAGAACAGACTTAAATATCATTAAAAACAACCCTTGTCCGAGTTAAAGAAAAGGGTCTTCATGTACGATCGTAGATTGTTAAACCGGGCCGTGGTATTTTGCACCGCCCGACGACATTTAGCAGTAGTCGTCGACCACCTCTCGTTCTGGCCCAAAACAAGTGTATTTGTGTTGGCGACCACGACTTTTTATTTAAACCATTTTACCTGCTATTTTAAACGTCTAATCTAAACCCTTGATGTGCCTCTTGGGTCGGCAATTATTGATGATTATATTGTGTGAGCTTGCACCACCTGACAACTATTGGCTATTGGTGTGGCGACTGCAGATTGTCTGAATATGTCAGATTATGCAATATAGCACTACCTTATGTCTACTGGAGAGGCTCTGACGCCCCTGACTCTTTCTAGCCAGCTAGAACTACAGTCGCCATGTATTTAGTCTTCTTGTGTAGTCGTCAAGTTGTGCTATATTCCAGAATCGTTGCCTATAATGGTCTAATGTAAACGCCGGTTAGTCGTGAGGTTGTACTATATTCCAGAATCGTCGTCTATAATCGTCTGGTGTAAACGCTGGGTTAGTCGTCAGGTTGTACTATATTCCAGAATCGTTGTCTATAATCGTCTGGTGTAAACGCTGGGTTAGTCGTCAGGTTGTACTATATTCCAGAATCGTCGCCTATAATTGTCTAGTGTAAACGCTGGGTTAGTCATCAGGTTGTGATAAATTTGCCGAGGTAGTCATCAGGATGTGCTATTTTCAATAATCATCATCTATAGTCATCTAATGTAAATGCCAGGTTAGTCATCATGTTGTGCTATATTCAAGAATCGTTGTCTATAATCGTCTAGTGTAAACGCTGGGTTAGTCATCAGGTTGTGATAAATTCGCTAAGGTAGTCATCAGGATGTGCTATTTTCAATAATCATCATCTATAATCATCTAATGTAGATGTTGGGTTAGTCATCAGGTTGTACTATATTCCAGAATCATCGTCCATAAAGGTCTAATGTATACGCTGAGGTAGTCATCATGTTTTGCTATATTCCAGAACCGTCGCCTATAACGGTCTAATGTAAACGCCAGGTTAGTTGTCAGGTTTGCTATATTCCAGAATCGTCGCCTATAATGGTCCAATGTAAACACCAGGTTAGTCGTCAGGTTTTGCTATATTCCAGAATCGTCGCCTATAATTGTCTTGTGTAAATGCTGAGGTAGTCGTCAGGTTGTGCTATATTCCAGAATCGTCGCCTATAATTGTCTAGTGTAAACGCTGGGTTAGTCATCAGGTTGTGATAAATTTGCCGAGGTAGTCATCAGGATGTGCTATTTTCAATAATCATCATCTATAGTCATCTAATGTAAATGCCAGGTTAGTCATCATGTTGTGCTATATTCAAGAATCGTTGTCTATAATCGTCTAGTGTAAACGCTGGGTTAGTCATCAGGTTGTGATAAATTCGCTAAGGTAGTCATCAGGATGTGCTATTTTCAATAATCATCATCTATAATCATCTAATGTAGATGTTGGGTTAGTCATCAGGTTGTACTATATTCCAGAATCATCGTCCATAAAGGTCTAATGTATACGCTGAGGTAGTCATCATGTTTTGCTATATTCCAGAACCGTCGCCTATAACGGTCTAATGTAAACGCCAGGTTAGTTGTCAGGTTTGCTATATTCCAGAATCGTCGCCTATAATGGTCCAATGTAAACACCAGGTTAGTCGTCAGGTTTTGCTATATTCCAGAATCGTCGCCTATAATTGTCTTGTGTAAATGCTGAGGTAGTCGTCAGGTTGTGCTATATTCCAGAATAGTCGCCTATAATGGTCTGGTGTAAATGCTGAGGTAGTTGTCAGGTTGTACTATATTCCAGAATCGTCGCCTATAATGGTCTGGTGTAAAGACAAAGTTAGTCAGCAGGATGTACTATATTCCAGGATCGTCGCCTATAATGGTCTAATGTAAATGCTGATTTAGTTGTCAGGTTTTGCTATATTCCAGAATTGTCGCCTATAATGGTCTAATGTAAACGCCCGGTTAGTCATGAGGTTGTACTATATTCCAGAATCGTCGTCTATAATGGTCTAATGTATAAGCCGAGATAGTTGTCAGGTTGTACTATATTCCAGAATCGTCGCCTATAATGGTCTGGTGTAAACGCTGGGTTAGTCGTCAGGTTGTACTATATTCCAGAATCATCGTCTATAATGGTCTAATGTATACGCCAGGTTAGTCAGCAGGATGTACTATATTCCAGAATCGTCGCCTATAATGGTCTGGTGCAAAGGCTTGGTAAGTCATCAGTTTGTGCTATATTCAAGGATCGTCGCCTATAATGGTCTTGTGTAAACGCTGGGTTAGTCAGCAGGATGTACTATATTCCAGAATCGTCATCTATAATGGTCTAATGTATACGCCGAGGTAGTTGTCGGGTTGTACTATATTCCAGAATCGTCGCCTATAATGGTCTAATGTAAACGCCCGGTTAGTCATGAGGTTGTACTATATTTCCAGAATCGTCGTCTATAATGGTCTGGTGTAAACGCCGAGTTAGTCTTCAGGTCGTGCTATATTCCAGAATTGTCGCCTATAATGGTCTGGTGTAAACGCCCGGTTAGTCGTGAGGTTGCACTATATTCCAGAATCGTCGCCTGTAATGGTCTGGTGTAAACGCTGGGTTAGTCAGCAGGATGTACTATATTCTAGAATCGTCGCCTATAATGGTCTAGTGTAAACGTTGGGTTAGTCGTCAGGTTGTACTTTATTCCAGAATCGTCGCCTCTAATGGTCTGGTGTAAAGGCTTGGTAAGTCATCAGGTTGTGCTATATTCAAGAATCGTTGTCTATAATCGTCTAATGTAAACGCCGGGTTAGTCGTGAGGTTGTATTATATTCCTGAATCATCGTCTATAATGGTCTAATGTATACGCCGAGGTAGTCGTCAGGTTGTACTATATTCCAGAATCGTCACCTATAATGGTCTAATGTAAATGCCCGGTTAGTCGTCAGGTTGTACTATATTCCAGAATCGTCACCTATAATGGTCTAATGTAAATGCCCGGTTAGTCGTGAGGTTGTACTATATTCCAGAATCGTCGTCTATAATGGTCTAGTGTAAAGACCGAGTTAGTCGTCGCCTATAATGGTCCAATGTAAACACCAGGTTAGTCGTCAGGTTTTGCTATATTCCAGAATCGTCGCCTATAATGGTCCAATGTAAACACCAGGTTAGTCGTCAGGTTTTGCTATATTCCAGAATCGTCGCCTATAATTGTCTTGTGTAAATGCTGAGGTAGTCGTCAGGTTGTGCTATATTCCAGAATCGTCGCCTATAATGGTCTGGTGTAAATGCTGGGTTAGTCAGCAGAATGTGCTATATTCAAGGATCGTCGCCTATAATTGTCTAGTGTAAACGCCAGGTTAGTCATCAGGTTGTACTATATTCCAGAATCGTCGCCTATAATGGTCTGGTGTAAAGGCCGGGTATAACCCTCCATTGTAGATGTCGACGTCTGTGTTTGGAGTTGATCCTTTTAGTCTGATTTACTTCTCGTGTTCTGCGGGCACCAGCTGCGGTTCCCATCCGATTTTTGAACTTCAAACCACGGGAAGACAATCAGAGGCAGTTCCTCCCTGTTTTTTTATTTCAAGGCTCCCCTCTCACGCAACCCACCTCAGAGGGAAATTTATTAAAGCAAAGAAAAAGGCCTCCAGAACAATAGACAGCTGGGAATATGTATGAAGCATGTCTCGTTCAATGGAGATCTCCAGCCGTTGGATAATATGGCTTCTATATCATTGGATTGTGGACTGTTTCAGCTGCAATGGTTTCTATTCAGAGATCTAGCATTGTGAGGAGATGTAGGAAATTATTTGATGTACTGATTATATAAATACAATGAACAATGACTGAGGATTATATTGTGTATAGTGTTGCAAGTTGCGTATATTGTAATAAAACGTTCTAATATTATGATATATCATTAGTTCTTATTCATATCATGCTCATTTTATATCCCTCAATTTTGTATTTATATCTCTATTTGATAACATATCTCATGCATCATTAAGAAGATCTGTTGAAGCATGTTCCTTTCAGGGGATGTATGCAATTAATATGTATATTGTTTCATAGATTCACAATATTGAAGGGTTTAAGATACATGCGGTCGTATGTCCCAGGAAGTTGACGCATAGTAATATACGAGTGTATGCAGCGATATTGCGTAGGGTCAACTCTGAGGAGCATACAACTATATTATATTGTTTTTATTATCCACCTTGTTTTTTTTATCCACCTTAATGCCCGGCGTCCACCTACTACGATATGGCTCCGATATGGTCTACGATGCACTTCCCGATAAATAAGCAAAATCGCGTGGGAAGGTCACCTAATATTTGGGCATTGAACCACGATTCTGCGATTAGACACCGATAAAAACCCTTACGATGCATGGTGGATTGGCAAGAATCGGTGAACAATAAATCTTTAGACCGATTTTTTTTATTAGGTCATAACCATGATATTCAATTTAAAAAGCATTTTCCATTAAATGCGCAACCATGGCATAATTCTTCTTGAAATAAATCTTACAAGATTCACCCTAAAAGACTGATATTGAAAGTCAATGAACTTTAACATTTAAATTTCAAGTTGACTGTTGATAATTCCGTTATACGTAGGAAGGCGTTATTACTTTCCAGTGGTTGTTTGAAGGAGAAGTTTTTTAAATTTTTGTTTAGAGATTTTTATTTATACTGGAGGAATCTGTTCGGCAAAGGTTTCACCGATCTTCCACAGGCTTCAGTGTATACAAGTTGACGTATTATAATTGACATCTTAAGCAAATGCTTCAAAAGACAATACCTTCGATACAGTATCACATCCTCGTTCAATGAAACAATATTTTCTTTGCTGATCTATCTCAGAGCAGTCCGGTTTCATTCTTATTTTCTCGGACTAACTCCCTTAAAGGACCTGTTTCAGTAGTTTTGTGACATGTCTAGATGGCGTCTGTGACACCATACGGACAGATCAACACAAGTTGCAGCACTTAGGACAAGACACACCCCAAACACGGTGTGTCTGGTTTCAAAAGTAATAGACAATTTCACTCATTTCCCATACGTATTAAGCAATGAAACTTTAACACGAGTAAGGGATATAACCTATAAGCGTTCCAAATATGAAGAACATTGACCGCTCTGATCCGCTAATATTTGTCATCAACTTTGACACAAATTCTAAAACCTGACAAAACTTTTTCCACTGTTGCTTGCGCTGTTGGTGCCGCTGTTGATGTCTGTCTAGGCCTGCGGTGAATAATGTTGCCCTGCAGCGGCACATAAAGCCTGCTAAACAGCAGACTGCCCTGTATCAGATTTTGATGAGATTAAAAAAAAAAAAAATCTTTGAAAATTTAGTGTAGATAAATTAGTGAGTAGTAGAAACGATATAGTGAAGTTTTTTTATCATATACATATGATTTTTTCAATCTAGAATGTGAGGTCCTATACATTGACCCTACTAAATTTCTTATCTAAGATTCCCTAGTTCTGTCCCTTCCATCCCATGTGTCGACTGCAGCTGTCTAGTATATTGACTTATCCTTAACTTAACTTCTGTCCATCGCATCATGTTGTGCTGTACAGAGATTTTCTGTTCTACTATTCCTCAAGAGTGGGGTTATTGATATAAATAGTCTTCATCGAAAACGTAGAGAAAAATCAGAAAGCATGAATGAGTATTTATATAGAACGTCCTGACCATGCTGTACAATTCACAGAACGAGATGGTAATTTACGGTTTGTACGGACCGAGGCATTTATGCCGAGTTCCGTACAAACGGTAAATTATCATTGAGTTCTGTGACTTGTACAAGCATGGTTGGACGTTATATATTTACTATATACCCAAAATTTAAAAAAAATCAATTTCATTTGGCTTAACAACCAATTTCTTAATAAACATGTATGGCAAGGTGGTCCGTATTTTAGTGTACGGACCGCTGGTCCGTACAGTATTTTTACGTCATATGTATCCCGAAACGGTGCGTATTTACAGTATATATGGCATGGGTATATAGTAATCTCCCATAACATCGCATAACAATATCCTTATCCAATAACAAATATTCAAATCCACAACCAGTATTTCCTCCATCCCATTGTCTCCCTAGTTTGCTGGGAACCCTGACAAAACCAGAGCCGCTCAACTTCCAGTGAAGTCTGCGTGTGGACAGCGCGAACAAAACGGTGATCTGGCGGTGAGAAGTTACTTTGACACGTGTCAGGACACGTGGTGGTTGGACCCATCACGTGTCTGCGGCGAGGCAGCTCCACTGGGCGCTGCTCGTTAACAATGACAAGAACCTCTAATGTCTTTTGTGCATAAATCATCAGTGCTTAGCGCGCCTCATCAAATCTCGCTCACCCATGTTTTAGGCATCCTCCTCCTCATCCTCATATTAGATTCCGATGGCGGCAGAGGAAGGTTGCTGCCGTTCTCTTGTGGTTGGGAATATTCATAACAAATATGGACATGAACTTTAAATTCTTGCTTAATGATGGGGAGATGTTTTTTGTTTTATTTGAACATCAGAGGGTGTTGGTTGTTTGGTTGAAGGTGGTCTTACTCGGCGTTTACATTACACAATTTTAGCCGGCGATTCTGGCATTTTTCAGTAAGATGATAGAAATTGTCTAGTTTAATCGCCAAGTGTGTGGTGACTGCATCTGATTATGTCAGATTGTGCAATACAGCACCACCTCACAACTATTGGACACGCTCTGATGCCTGCGACTATTTCTAGCCAGGTTGAATTAGCAGTGTGGACAGGAGGTGATTCTGTGTAAACACTAGCCGTCAGTGTAAACTCTCGAGTACATTCTGAGGCTGATGACTTTTGCAGTGGAAATTGCCACCACCTCATGACTATCGGCTTCACGATCTACAGTCATCACATATTTAGTCATCTAGTGTAAACGCCACATTAGGCATCATACTCCTCCTCATGTCAGATTCCGATGGCGGCAGAGGAAGGTTGCTGCCGTTCTCTTGTGGTTGGGAATATTCATAACAAATATGGACATGAACTTTAAATTCTTGCTTAATGATGGGGAGATGTTTTTTGTTTTATTTGAACATCAGAGGGTGTTGGTTATTTGGTTGAAGGTGGTCTTACTCAGCGTTTACATTACACGATTATGGCCGGCGATTCTGGCATTTTGCAGTAAGATGATCCCTCATAGAGGGCAAGGGATGTCAGTCCCTGCTGTGTAGTGATTCAGGTGAGCCTGTGCACGCAGGTGTTACGGGGTCGCCCCGATTACGTAACTTAGCTTACATGTAGGTTGGGTCCCAGTAGGTTGGCAGGCATTCTTGTGCGTTGTCTCTGAAAAGTGTGAATCCTTTGAGCCTCATTTGCTGGAAACATTTCCAAACCCTCTCGGCGGTTAGGTGAGACTATGTGCTCTGGCACGTAGATACCACCCCGCCCCCTTCCCCCGGCTTTACTTGGCAGTCTGGTGCCAAAGTACCGTACTCTGTGGTTAACCGAACTCGATCACCTAGAAGGTGAATCTTATAAACATCCATTGTTAATTAAACTTGAGAAGTTTGGTTTTGTGTGAATCAGTCCTCAGAGTCATCTATATACCAAAAACATCTAACTGACCTATGTGATTCCATATAGGGTGGCACTTCGCTGGAAAGTCGAAATATGATCTTTCCGAGGGTGGGTTATCTTTAATTAGGTTTTAAGCCGGCAATCGCTACAATAGTAACACACTACTAATGCATACAATGATCAAAATAAATTATCATACATTTTGCCATTTAATGATAATGATAATAATACAAACAGTTGTGATTGGCATAGAAGTACCCTATGTTCCAGTTACAACAGTTAATAAGCCTAAGTACCATAACAAATGGTTGTTCCGTTATAGAAACTAATGCCTCCTATGTAAGGCTTCCCTCCTCCCTCTGTTGTTTAGGTCTAAACAGGATATTCAGCTGGTAAGGTGTTTCTTGAATGACACAGGACCCTATCCGTATTTAGAATCTCGGGTGATGCGCACAAAACAGCTAGGAGAGTGTAAATCCTCATGGACTGCGATTGGAGACGGCAGCTCACTGAGCAGAAGGAGGCCGGCTCTAACTCTCCCCCCCGTTATTCCCACTACACCGAGCAGCTCAGAACCAAGAACGGATTACAGAGCAACTCCCCAGGGAATACAAACAGGCCAAGGAGACGGTCCCACCCGCACGGCGACTAAAAGGGTTCAAGATGCACTAAAAGAAACTCAGCTAGGACCCTGTTTATTAGAGGTGGTAATGAATAGCGTGAACAGAGAGGAGGACTCTAAAATGACGCCTATTTCCCAGTCGTGTTATCATGTGAATTTAAAGTGCAATTTCAAATAAAAGCCCGATTGGTTTATGGGGCATCTGACAAGAATTTACTGGGTCGGTGATGGTTGGTTTTAGGAGAGGAAGAGTTTTCAACAGTCGTCACTGGCACTACTGGGGCATTACGAGGCGAGGGTCTAATACTAAGGAGATTTCCAGGAATCCAGGAGTAGGACCGGCATACATTGACCTAATTTGGCAGTAGATTCACGGGAATAGGTGTCTTTGATGCCTGCAGATATTCTTGACTCGTCCCTGGGAAAGAGCGAAATTTATGTCGAGTTGAGTATCAGCAATCGATGTCATGTGCAGCAATAAATTGATAGCGTTTGTCTATTTTGGGGCTTACAATACTAGAGTGGGGATTCTATTATCATATGATAAGAGAGAACGTTGCTACTGAGCCAGTAGGGATCGTTCGAGGTATTTTTCATTGAAATCTATCCTGACGCCAGAGGCAGAGGGACGTACTTATGTCACAATAGACTGAAAACCGCATCACAACGGCTCAGTTACTACGTTTACTTTAAATTATATACCTAATACCGATGTGAAAACTCCATTTTATTCACTTGCTAAGTCATCGGTTCATAGCGTATTAACTACGTCATAGTGAGCTCGAACATTATCAATACTGCACCCCTATCAGTGGGCAGTATTTCATAGATGTTCGGCCATAGGTTTATAATAATACAAAAAGTAGTGAAAATCACAAAAAAACAGACACAGAAATCTTGTATAAGTAATTATTATTGATGGAACCAAAGATTACAAAGTTGGTTGATTGATGGTATCATGGATCACGACGTTTCGCGGAAATTGATGGCGCTTCTTCAGGTGATGATTCATTTTGGGGTGGCCAAGGTTAGGTGCATTTTAGGATCTAATACACACTTCCTGTTTCATTGTTTAAGGTTCAAGGTCAAGGTCGTGAGGTCATATCTAATTATAGTACAGGTTGAGAGTTTTTGTATGGTGGCTGTCTGCACTGCATCTATTGTGATAGTTTGGGATATTCCAATAATAAATATTGACATTGGTTAGGTGTTAATTAAAACATACTTGTTTCTATATATATACAGCTGATTGGATATAAATATTTAGTATATAATATATAAATAGGATACATTTCATTGTATCAACTTGTAACATAGTTGACAATACTGCTGAATATAATAATAATACATTTATAATAATACATTTCTTTAGCTGGACTATCTAAATTTGTGATGTCTCATCGACCGTGTATACGAATTTAACAAAACTAATAACTGAGAATTTTACTAAAATATCAACTCATTTCAAAGTGATATTTCCCTGTGTAAACATTTGTATGATTGATTTCTAAAAGCGTCTCGTTTATTTTCAGTTCTGTATCACTAGGCTAGAAAGAGAGTCGAATTCTGTGAACATTTTAAAGGCAGATGTCTCAGGTACTCCCTGACGCAACATCACATCACATGCAGTGCTTGCAATAAGTTAACAGATACTTTGAGAAGAAATCTGAGTCGAATACAGCAATGAAAGGATGGAGATACGAGAACATACAATTTGTGGGACATGGCGTACTTGACCTAGCCATTTCAAAGTAGCCATCCATACAATGTGAATGTGGCTGTGCCTTTTCCCTGCTTACAATCGCTATGCCTAACGACCCCTCCCACATCCTCATTCACTGCCATACTCCTTCCCCTGTCTCCAGATCCACCTACAAACCCCTTCCCCAATCTCAAGATCCCACTTCTTACCCATTCCCCTTTCCCTGTCTCTCCAGCTCAGTAACCACGATTCCCCTTCCGTACCCCTTCAACTGTTTCTCAACCCCTTTTCAAACCCCTAATTCCCATTTCTCGATTCCCCTAATACCCCTTCCCTTCTCTCTCGTTCCCCTCCATACCCCTTCAGCTGTGTCTCGACCCCTTTTCATACCCCTTCCCCCATTTCTTGATTCCCCTATTATTACATACCTATGGTCGAACGTGTATGAAATACTGCCTGCTACTAGGGGTGTAGTATAAATAATGTTCGGGCGCACTGCGCCCGTAGTGAATATTCGGGCGCACTGTGCCCTTAGTGAATATCTCAGGAATTATGTTTTTCTTGATTTCTAGGTATGTAATAATAAGAAAACGTAGTGACTGAGCCTGTAGGGATGCCATTCTCGGCCTTTAGATTCCATAAATACGTTCCTCTGCCTGTGGCATCGGGACGTATTTATGGCATCAAAAGGACTCGAATGGCTATCCCTCCGGGCTCAGTAACCACGTTTTCTCTTAATACCCCTCCCCCATCCCTCGTTCCCCTCCATACCCATTCTGCTGTCTCTCAACCCCTCTTCATACCCCTTCCCCCTTCTCTGGATCCCCTTCCATAACTCTTCCCGCATCTCCAGATCTTCCGCCAGAGCCCTCTCCCCATCTCCCCTTCCCGACCCCCCTCCATACTCGTTCCCCTGTCTCCAGATCTCCTCCCATACCAGTTCATCCCGTATTCTACTCCCTTTATCTACCCCCATATTTCCTTCATAACCCCAGATAGCCACCTTGCCACCCCCTCCCCCTCCCTATCCCTTGCCCTTCCTTTCCTCCATCTCCAACTATCCTCCCCATGCCTCGTAAACCAGTCCCCCCTGTACTCAACCCCTCCCTCTATCCACCCCAATTCCCTTCATAACCACAAATGGCAACTTTGACACCCCTCGCCCTCTCCATTCCTTCCCCATACCCTTCCTTCATCCCCCCCCCCCGATCCCTATCCCTTTCCCATTCCCTTCCCCCATCTACCACCACCGTCCCCTTGCCTAGTGAGCTAGTCCCTCCTGTATTCTACCCCTCCCTTTATCCACCCCAATTCCCTTCATAACCCCAAATAGCCACCTTGTCACCCCTTCCCCTATCCCCATTGACCACCATACCCCTTCCCCATCCCACAATCCCTCTATATACCCCTAGTTCCTCCTGTATTCCCTTCATAACCCCAGATAGCCACCTATCTCAACTCCCTCTCCCATCCCCATTCACTGCCATACCCTTTCCCATCTCCCAATCTATCAACCATACCCCATCCCCATCTCTTGGTCCTCTACATACCTCTTCCCCTAGAACACTTTCTCCCTCCTGTATCTACTCCACCCCCATATCCCTCCTCCAATCCTAAATAGCAACCTTGTCACCCCTCCCCCTCCCCCCCCCCTTGCCCCTACCCTTCCTCCATCTCCCCAGTCCCTCCTGTACTCTACCCCTCCCTTTATCCACCCCTAGATCCCTTCATATATTAATGTAACCCCAGATAGCAACCTTGACACCCCCTCCACCCTCCCCATCCCTTCCCCATACCTTTCCTCCATCTCCAATTCTCCTAAACTAGTTCCTCCTATATTCTACCCCTCCCTTTTTCCACCCTTATTTCCCTTTATAACCTCAGAAAGCAACCATGTCACCCCCTCCCCTATCCCCATCCCTTCCCCAAACCCTTACTCCATCCCCCATCCCCTCCCCTTACCTAGTAAACCAGTTCATTCCGTATTCTACTCCCTTTATCCACTCTCAATTCCCTTCATAACCTCAGATAGCCACCTTGTCACCCCCTCCCCCTCCCAATCCCTTGCCCCTTCCTTTCCTCCGCCCCCCCCCCCGATCCCTATTCCTTTCCAATACCCTTCCCCCATCTACCACAACCGTCCCCTTGCCTAGTCAACCAGTTCCTCCCGTATTCTGCACCCTTTATCCATCCCCAAATCCCTTCATAACCCCAGATAGCCACCTTGCTACCCCTCCCCCATCCCCACCCCTTCCCCATACCCTTCATCCATCTCCCCCTCCCCTTACCTAGTAAACCAGTTCATCCCGTATTCTACTCCCTTTATCCACCCTCAGTTCCCTTCATGACCCCAAATAGCCACCTCCTCCATCCTCATCCCATCCTCTCTCCCTCCCCACCCCCTCCCCGTCCCTTGCCCATACCCTTCCTCCCCCCCACCCCGCCCCCGCCTCGCCTGCGGGTGGCCGGCCCTGTCCCTGTTATCAGGCGGTCAGGAGATTGACCTGACAGCTGTCCCGTTCCTCCGGGCGGCCCTCCAGGGTGGCCGGTATGTGGGGTGCGGGCGGAGACACCCTGGAGCAGCAGACCATTGTGTTAGGTCTCCTTCTCCTTATCGTACGGATGGACCTACCACACACACGCACAAGCCCCTAACCCCTCCCCACTACACACACACGCGCCCCTAACCCTCCACACCATGAACACACACCCCTAACCCTCCCCACCACACACACACACCTCTAACCCTCCCCACCACACACACACGCCCCTAACCCTCCCCACCACACTCACACACGCCCCTAACCCTCCACACCATGAACACACGCCCCTTACCCTCCACACCACACACACACACGCCCCTAACCCTCCCCACCACACACACGCCTCTAACCCTCCCCACCACACACACGCCCCTCACCCTCCCCACCACACACACACACGCCCCTAACCCTCCACACCATGAACACACGCCCCTTACCCTCCACACCACACACACACACGCCCCTAACCCTCCACACCATGAACACACGCCCCTAACCCTCCCCACCACACACACGCCCCTAACCCTCCACACCATGAACACACGCCCCTAACCCTCCCCACCACACACACGCCCCTAACCCTCCACACCACACACACACACACGCCCCTAACCCTCCCCACCACACACACACACGCCCCTAACCCTCCCCACCACACACACACGCCTCTAACCCTCCCCACCACACGCACAGACACGCCCCTAACCCTCCCCACCACACACACACGCCCCTAACCCTCCCCACCACACAAACACGCCCCTAACCCTCCCCACCACACACACGCCCCTAACCCTCCCCACCACACACACGCCCCTCACCCTCCCCACCACACACACACACGCCCCTAACCCTCCCCACCACACACACACGCCCCACTAACCCTCCCCACCACACACACACACACACGCCCCTAACCCTCCCCACCACACTCACACGCGCCCCTAACCCTCCCCACCACACACACGCCTCTAACCCTCCCCACCACACACACACACAGAGACCCTACCAACAAAATGACGTTGTCTAGCCATTATTCATCACGTAGAAGAAAATTGTAAAAATCAGGCATGAATTGTCCAAATTCTGAACGATTATAACCAAGCCATTGTGAACATATGATTAAAGTGTTATTTTTTCGTTTAACTATTGTTAGATAAGGTTTTCCTCCTGTGATCAGAAAAGAAAACGTTCAAGGAGACATAGCATTATTATAATAATGCAATATATTCTCCTTCTATACCTCGTGTACGAGCTCTTATGTACATTTTTAGGTTCATGTTTATTTTCTGTCAAGATCAATTACTCCAAATCGTATATGCCAAAAAGACGGGTGATTTTGCTATTTCTATCCTGCACATTAATGGAAACGAACATCCCATACACAAGCTATTGTATCAAGAATGATATTAGTCTAACACTTTGAATTAGTCCAGGTGAATGGTAAATTTCATATGAATGTAGGTTTAATACAGTAGGATGTAGGTACGATTGAGGTAACGAAAGATAGAAGTGTGTTGTTTTATCGTTGATACTGTTAAACCTTTTTTCTGATTGGTATGCAAGAACCTTCTCATACTTGTGAAATGAATGTTTTGAAAAGAATACAAAATCAGTCAATGTCTATGAGAAGCCATATCGTATACGATTATATATCTTGTAAAAGAAAATAGTCAAATAGCACACTCAAGACAAAGCAGTAGGAAATCCCGATGTATAACAAACATAGAATAAACTACTTCAACAACACCAAAAACATGAACCTTGTACTTCCACTGAAAAAGAGCTTTATCTTAAAGAAGTGAATAAAGCTTATAAAAAAGACTCCCCCAAATCCAGATTCTTCAACATCGAGATAGCCAGTCCCATCACTTAGAAGTTTTTCAAATAATTTATCACAGGTCTACTGGGAACTTGTAATAGATTGCAGGGTGTCAGAAATGCCAATAGGTACTGTGATTCTCCAGGTGATAGTAGGATATAGCCGAGTGGAGGCCCCTCTCCCTGGACGTGATAGCAGTTCTACTGGGGGCGTAGTGACCTTAGGACGCCTGAGCGATAGAGCCTGGGATGTGTTATCGGGAATAAGGATGTTTATTGGAAGCCAGTGCTGTGGCTTCCCGAATACGTTTCCATGTCAGTAGACTAAATACCGGGAGGTGGGTGGAGATAGGGTGTGAAGCTCTAGCGATTTATCATCAGATTAAGGTAAGACCTGGTACCCGTAAGTGACTGATGCTGATAACGATAAGCTGCTTGTATTTGTGTTAATGGGAGGCTGGGGGTATTATCAGAAAGGAGGGATATGGTGGACGAATGATGCTAGTTTTAGTACTTTTGATGTGTTTGTATATTAGGAGGACATAGTCGGAGGGACATAGAAAAGGCCAAAATAATGGGGAAAATATGTTTTTTTTTATACATAATATCAAGGGGGAAAATGAGAATTCCTCACAAAAATCCGAAAAGGTGACGCGAGCGAAGAACCTTTACAAACATAATATAAAAAAAATCAGGCAACTCCATATGATTGTTTAAATGGTGTGAGTTGTCTTCACGGAATGATATCACAGAGCCGAGTAATATCTGTAACAGAAGACAAGGAACGCGATGTAAACAATTATATGAAATTGAGTGATATTTAAATTTTATTCTACCGTCTCAAAATATTTAACTTCATATATCACGGGTGGAACATTAATATTTTGTGGTATAACTGTGGCATACAGTCACACCAGGTTAGATCTATGGATATTTATATGAGGGGTAGGATAGTATCCAGGTTCTTTTCTTCATATGTACATTTAATATTGCATGTGAGATCCTCCCTTTCAGGAATTTACACAGGAACATACCTCAGAGTGAGGAGTTTGTTCTTCACATGTCCCTGTTCATTTATCTAATATTAAAACCTTGTACGGACTCATTTTGTAAATGTTTTCTTTCCACATTGGCAAAGAGGGAGTGTTGAATCTGACAGTGACGAACACACGCACGCCTATATAACTCCTTGGTAAGATTGGTCTGCACAGATCAAACACGTAATATGATAACATAAAATTCACACAGGAAAAATTTTAGCAATGTTTGCAGTTTATCACAGTATAACCCAATAAGGAGATATATAGTATATGGGAGACAAGGTATACAGGGAACAGGGACAGAGTGGCATTTTCTATTACCAATATTACACAAGTTTGCACCACCGATGGTTTTGGCTCCCTGACGAATTATCTCTGGGTACAATTAATCGGTGGCAGAAAGAAAGTAGTCTTCAGGAAAATTCCATTTTCGATTTTGGGCAGGGATAAATTCTCAAAGGTAACCGTCCATAGTCGTTTCTGCCAAAACAATCAGTGCCCATGTCGTTGGCAGGTGAAAACGCCGCATTTATTTTGGCCCGTTTCGAAAATGGCACCTCTAAAGGTGTGTCGATGTTGCCACTGAATAAGGTTCAGTATCAAATAACTGGTGAGGTGCATTGTATATTCCTATATGCCTATGGGCGTATACTCTACGCTTACATCACGTTCTGGGGGGTGGAGTAACTATATGATACTACCCAAGGTTGCCGTATACTATGTAAGGTTGCCGCAGCGACGTGATTGGTTAATACGATGCAACGTAACCAGATGGTAAAAAATGGACGTCCGATATAGAGCAAAGTTGCAATACAGACAGAATGGCATTATAAATGCCGATAATGTTGTTTAAATACAGTAAGACATTATAATTTATAAATAAAAGCAATTTTTCGGCACTTACCAGTCCCGCAAGCGCGGCGATATCGCAATCTGGAAAAAGTAAACAAAGGCTATAGTTTAGTTTAGTATTATGAAAAGATTGAAAAATACGAAAGATTATTATGAAATGAATCAAAATAGACATTTTGTGGAATTATGGGGGAAAAAAACAAAAGAATATTAAAATATTAAGTCGAAATACGAAAATATTTCAGAAATGAAGAGAGCGACTGCAGTTTAGAACTACTTGGCGTCGTCTGCTTCTTGACAACAATGGCAGAGTGTGTATATCAAGTTGATAACGAGAATTTTGAAGTTATTTTACAGGAGGAAGAGTATGAAAACGAACAAAATGATACGGTAGACAAAGCTCCGGAGATGGATGTATTGCACAATTACATTCAGAGCCTTAAGAATCCGGAAACCACCAAAAAAACAATTCGCGATATGACAGCATTCCGGATTTATTTGCAAAAAGAGCACAATGTATTGTCCCCTCCGGAGGAAATATGTACCGAGATGTTAAATATGTATATCGGAACGTACATGATCAAAGCACGTAAAAAAACCGGAGAAAACTATGAACCAGGTTCTTTGTCTGGAATGTTTGCCAGCATTAAGCGATATTTAGATGGGAAAAAATATCACACAAATATCAGTGAAGCAGAAGAATTCAAATCGTGCCGACAGGTACTCGCCAGCAGAAAGCGGGAATTGAAGAGTCTTGAACTAGGCAACAAACCAATGCAGGTATGTAATGTTTTATAAAATAGTAAAAAAAAACTACATAAATTCCGATATTATACACCAAATGTATAAAAAAAAAATGTGTATACTACATATATTTAAAGGAATCTGTTTTCTCCCATACAGGCTGACGCATTGACATTTGAAGAAGAAGAAAAGCTCTGGTCTTGCGGTAGCTTCGATAAATCCTCGCCGATAGGTCTGAGAAATGCGATATGGTTTGTGACCACAAAATGCTTAGGCATGCGTGGTCAACAAGAGAGCCGACAATTATGTTGGGGAGACATTACGATAAGTTCAGACGAAAGTATGGCAACATTTAATGAGAGAACCACGAAAACGCGGCAAGGCGACGGCAAAACCGGACGACATTTCGTGCCCAAACTGTGGAGGAATGACGATAAACCGGAAAGGTGTCCGGTTCGTCTGTTGCAAGATTATACGAAGCATAGACCAGCGAGCACACTGTCAGAAGACTCTCCTTTCTACCTGTGCGTTAACTATAAACATAGCAGCGATAGCGAGATTTGGTATTCCAGACAACCGATGGGGCGAAACGAGCTAGCTACTATAATGAAGAAAGCTGCGGCAAAAGCGGGCATTACGGGCAAACGTATCACAAATCACTCTGTTCGCAAAACGAGTTGTAGTAATTTAATCCATGCGGGAGTGCCCGTTAATTTGGTTGCCCAGCTCAGTGGACATAAATCTATACAGTCGCTACAGAGTTATGCGGCAGCATCTATGGAGCAACAACATGCCATGTTCGAGGTGTTGAATAATGGACAAAAACGCTTCAGCTTACCTTCAACTGCCACAGAAATTGCCCCGGTAAGTGTCGATAGCTGTCAAGAATGTTGTAAATCCGATGTAATAATCCGAGGATTGAATATAAATTCCTATACACATTGCAGTTCATCAACGATTAATCTGTTTTTATTTCATCAGATTATCGAGGGTTTTCCTTTATTTAATAAGGTGATTATATTAAATCCAAACAGATCGCTGTGAAGCCGGCCGAGATGAGTATGGTAGCTCTAGAACGTCCAGTGCCCGCAGCTCTAGGAGCCCCCCCTTGCCACCGCGATGATGTATTCCATGAGGTAGGTTCGGGGTTTCAACCGAAATTTGACGATATTTGCATATTTTAACTTGAATAATAATACGGCAACGTATCATTTCCATGTTTAAGAACTGTATTTGTTTCACACAGGTTAGAGATGACTTGCAGAATGTTCCAAGAAAGGTGGGCGTAAGAGCGCTTCAGCCCCCCCCGTTGAAGCCACAGCTAGGTCGAGAAGTTCAGCTTGTCAAACCTGAAGAAGTAAGTACAAATTGTTAAGTTACTAATACATAGATATGAAAAAATATGATGCTAAAACAAAGAATATGATCTAAAACAGTTACAAAATATTATATTTTTATAGGAAGTTCCATCTACGTTCCTGAGGGATTTAGAAGAGGACGACTTCTCTCAATCGCTGGCAAAGAAAGACATAAATTCCGGACAAGTTGCTTGTCAAAGTTCAACTACGAACCTATCTCGGCAAGAACTCGTGAAGGGTTTATTTTCAAACGCTACAATCAGTGGTGGTACCTTCCACATAAACATCAATATGTAATTATCTTACATATATTTCAGATATAGTATTCCCAGAGGGTGGTCTAATTTAAAATAAGACTCTTTATTAAGCGTACAAATAAGAATTGAATACAGCGTAGAATTAAGACTAGAAGCCACGTTGCCGGTGTATCAATGTTTACAGAAAACGAGTGAAAGAGAAAATAAATAGACGAATTGTGTTTGAAATGTTCTTTCCTGTCTTCTAATATATACATCTACATGATGTAAATAGGTTAATGAAACTACTGATAGCAGATAAATCTTGATTAAATGAAACAAACTCACCGTATTTTTAGGTTAAACGTAACTCCTAAATTCAAATCCTGCTCGGTGAACCGCTAAGTGCGCACTTGCAAAGAAAATCATAATCTCGATCTCCGGTATATTCTTAGCAGTTTATATTATCGGAAAATGTGTTTGGAGAATGAGTGCGTTGTCTCTGCGTTGTCTCTGCGTTGTCTCCGCGTCAATCTCTATTGAAACGGTGCTAAATATGTGCTTGGAGAGTAAAGCGAGGGAATTCGTAAGGTCTTCTGCCATTGGCTGAAATGAAGCAATCCGTGCGGTCTCACCCAATAAGATCATAGTTTAGTTATTTATCAAGAACGTCGTAGTGGGGAGAAAACATAGCGTGCCAAGTTACTCGATAAGGTTGGACGTCGAAATGCGTTTGATGATGGGTAAGCAAATAACGGTTTTTATCAATTTAAAAGAACATTTGAAGGTATATAGGAATAGGGAAACCAAGTACCGGTGGAAATAAGTCAAAGTTACGAGGTGAGGCTTGGTAAAATTACTGCCCAAGGCGTAGCCTCTAATACATCTACTATGTCTACTGCATTTTCCAGATACATACCGATTCATTTTTCACATTGAGGATCCTTGAGGATCACCGATTAATTAATCTGAGCGTTTCGATTAGGTCTCCGTGTGACAAACAATTGCATATTGCATAGTTCATACAAAGTCAACGGGTGAGCATTTTCCTGTATATGTATGGGCAAATTTTGATTGTCCGAAGAAATCGGTATAGAATTTTAGAGTTCTCCTAAAAGCCCATTTCCATTGGCCGTCATTGATTTACAGTCGGGAACCACCAACGGACCTTTAGCACTGCTGAGGCACAATGGAAATGGGCTATTAAGAGGACTCACCGTTATAGTCGGCCAATGGAAACAGGCCTTATGATTCATTTCCATTCACCAACCTAGCATCGGTATACCAACAGAATCGGTCATTCCCGATTCCAGATCGCTGCCGAATAATCCGTCAATGGAAAATGGCCTTAATATAATGTCTCATTTCCATTCACAGACCTAGCGTCGGTATACCAAAATAATCGGTCATTCCCGACTGCAAATCACCGCCGAATAATCGTTCAATGGAAAATAGCCCTAGAAGATTGACCAGCCTGGTGGCATAATGCCAGTCGATGGTCTCTCGCTCCTACGCACTAATTCACCACATGTCTGGGAAGCCTACACTTTTCCTGTCGGTCAGCCGGGCGTTTTTCTCCTGGGGCTAGTGGGGACCAGTGATGTTTAGTGACCAGTGGTCAGTGAAGGATGTCGGTGGACACTTCCAGCTGTCTTTGACCGCTACCGCTGACCACTCGACGAGGTAGCAGGATCGATGTTAACATGAGGGACGGGTGCAAGAAGCCCACACCGTACGCTTTGCTGGCATGTCAATATGACATCTTATCTCACCCCGGTGTTTTTCTCTATAGACTTAACATTAGGAACTCGTATCCAACGTCAATGAGGTATTTAGGGAAAATATCCAATGGGGGATTATATCACAAATGTTAGCCAATTTTTCAGTGTGAAGGATGAGATAAATCCGGAAACCCATTTAAGTTTAGGGTCAGAGCTCGATCCCAAGCTAAGATCCTAAACTTTCATAGGTTTCCTCTATATTATCTGAACCCTATTTTCTCCATAGGCTTAATGTTGGGAACTAATATACTCCACGGCCGTGAAGATATTATACCCAATACTCATTGGTTAATTGGGTGAGTTAGGTTATTGATTAATAATGTACCTGATCATGTATCCAGGGTGAGATAAAATCAGAAACCCACTCAATGAAAATAACCTGATCCGCATTCCACCTCGTTTGATCGCTACGTAATTTAGTCAGCAGTGAGTTATTGCGTGGTCGAACTCAGAGTAGAGACCAAGTTATTTTCATCTCATGAGTTTCCTTCTAAATATTGCTGCAAGGAATGAGCACATGTTTACGGAAATCACTGTTAGAGCAAAGCAAATTGAAATGATAAAGGTAACTTCAGAAGAAAGAAGAGAAATGTCATTTGAGCGATTCATGTATTGTCGTGAATAATCAGAATAACCAGTATTTTATAATACATGATTGATGAATTGAACGCAAAACAATGATTAGTCCAGCAAGTGGTCTTTCTGAGACGTTACGTGGTCGTAGTTATACATGTAGAGTATAATTGAATCCAATATCCGGCACAACAATTCATGGTGCATCTAATTTATATATTATCTACAATTACAGTTTGAAAGTCTGACATAGTTCTATTTTCTTGATTTTAACAGTTGTCTTTGGTGATATTGTATCATCTTTTATATTTATTCCAATAGATTTATGATAAGTCCTGCAATTTAAATAATTGATTTTTAAAGGTCGAATATATTTGTCCCATTACCAAGAATAGATCTTGTCTTATGCTGTCCACCCCTAAGGCCCGGCGTCCACCTACTACGATATGGCACCGATATGCCCTACGATGCACCTCCCGATGCAAAACCAAAATCGCGTCGGAAGGTCACCTAATATCGGGGCAGTTGACCACATTTCTGCGATTAGACACCGATAAAAACCCCATACAATGTGTGGTGGATTGGCATGTCTAGACATATGTCTACGATTTTGCACCTTCCCGATAGGTCGCCGATATTTGCTTTTTGTATCGGTGCCATATCGGGAGGTCTACGATTCTATCGTGGTAGGTGGACGCCGGGCCTAAGAATCTTTTTCCCTGAACATACTTTCCCAGTCCCAAATGAATCGCTCCGGGCTTTCAATCCCATCAAGTAGGGCTTTACCTCTGCATATCTGCTTGTCGGATTTCCAAGCACGCAAAGTAGCCGTGTAGATATGGAACTTTACAAATCACGCCAGTGAGCTTAGGCCTGTGTCGGCCTATTGTAAGCCTGATTCATCGCTAACTTGCTATCTGCTTCTCAGGGCCCGTGTCGCTGCGATTATTCCACCTGTCACCCCCGTTTATCGCCACCCCGAAAAGGAGGGTTCTCCAAGATGGTGGGCGGCTTAGTGTAGGCTCAGTCTGGGTCCAGGAGGCAGCAGGGCTGGATGTCTGGAGCGCCCAATATTTGCCTAATCGATGTAGGTGCAAATCTGGGGTTGAGGGAGAAGGAAGGATGCTCGCAGCTTGGTGGTCGTCCGTGCCTTCGAGTAAAGCTTATACCGGGGACACATCAAGCGAGTCAAGACGGCGATCTCTTGAATCGCCAACACAAAATAGCATGTATGTGAGATATCATTTCATAGGAATATCTCCCGCCCATAATTTAGCATCTCAGAAGCAATACTCAGGTGGAACATGAAATAATAGCTCATATATAGTCCATTTTGTGTTGGCGATTCCGGAAATCAGTGCATTACTCGCTTGGTGTGTCTCCAGCTTTACCCGGCCAGTAGACGATTCTGGCCAGCGGTCCATCGTAGACCATATCGGAGCCATATCGTAGTTTGACGCCGGGCTTTACAATACGCAGAAATAGCCTTATTTAGATGCAATCTTTTCAGTGGATGATATATGTTAAGTACAACCCTTGATCCACACATACGCTATTGCTGCTGGTGACTTGAACTTTACGATACACAAGAATAACCATATTTTGGATGAAACCTTTTGTAGGTGATATACATTGAGTACAACCCTTGATCCACACATACGCTATTGCTGCTGGTGACTTGAACTTTACGATACACAAAAATAACCTTATTTTGGATGAAACCTTTTGTAGGTGATATACATTGAGTACAACCCTTGATCCACACATACGCTATTGCTGCTGGTGACTTGAACTTTACAATACACAAAAATAACCTTATTTTGGATGCAAACTTTTGTAGGTGATATACGTTAAGTACAACCATTGATTCACACATACTCTATTGCTGCTGATGACTTGAACTTTACAATACACAAAAACAACCTTATTTTGGATGAAAACTTTTGTAGGTGATATACATTGAGTACAACCCTTGATCCACACATACGCTATTGCTGCTGGTAACTTGAAATATACAATACACAAAAAACAACCTTATTTTGGATGAAACCTTTTGTAGGTGATATACATAGAGTACAACCCTTGATCCACACATACGCTATTGCTGTTGGTGACTTGAACTTTACAATACACAAAAACAACCTTATCTTGGATGAAACCTTCTGTAGGTGATATACATTGAGTACAACCCTTGATGCACACATACGCTATTGCTGCTGGTAACTTGAAATTTACAATACACAAAAACAACCTTATTTTGGATGAAACCTTTTGTAGGTGATATACATAGAGTACTTATATAGAACGTCCTGACCATGCTGTACAAGTCACAGAACGAGATGCTAATTTACCGTTTGTACGGACCAAGGCGTTTACGCCGAGTTCCGTACAAACGGTAAATTAGCATCTCGTTCTGTGACTTGTACAGCATGGTTGGACGTTATATATTTACTATATACCCGAAATTATAAAAAAAAAATCAATTTAATTTTTCTTAACAATCAAAATTTTAATAAATGTGTATGGCTAGGTGGTCCGTATTTTAATGTATAGACCAGTGGTCCGTACATTATTTTTACGTCATATGCCAAAACGGTGCGTATTTACAGTATATACGGCATGGGTATATAGTAAAACCCTTGATCCACACATACACTATTGCTGCTGGTGACTTGAACTTTACGATACACAAAAACAACCTTATTTTGTATGAAATCTTATCCGTGGGTGATATATACGTTGAGTACAACCCTTGATCCACACATACACTATTGCTGCTGGTGATGGGGGAAGGGGGATTTAGAGGAGATACCATTCACCCGCAGGACTCCGCGACTGACATCTTTTCATCGTCGGTGAATTCCCTCTCCGCCATCAGCCACCTTCAGGTAGAAAGAGACTTCCTGAAGGTAGAAAACATCAAACGAGCACAGACAGAACCGTCACATAATCACCACCCTAAGGCCTTGGCCATCCCATCGGAAGGGTTGTCAGAGGTCCCGTTCCAAAGGGAATGAGTATCAAACATCAGGAAGAAGTAAGAATGACAGACCTATGCAGGGACAGGAGCCACTGACTGGGACTCGGAAATGCAGAAAAGGATAGATATATAGCTGCGGATCATATATGTAAAAAGGGGTAAGCAAGGATCTCAACTGTATTTCACAATAAGGATGCACATTGGAGGAAGGATAGTACTATTTTGAATTTGTTTTCATTGATGCAATTTTATGACAGCTATTACCTTACAATGATCGCGATATTCCATAACTATTTGGATCAAATTTTCTACCTTCAACTGGACCTATGTAGGTGCATGTTTAGAGTGAAAACAGATTTCAGTCTAACCCGGCGTTTACACTAGACGGTTATATAGGCGGCGATATTTCAAATTTGTACACCACCTGACGACTTTCAGCTATGATTTGTTAGAAATCAGTACATTTAAAAAGTGTAGACACTTGAGGAAATTCTACGGATGACGATTATCTCGGCCCATATTACGTAATCGAGCACCACCTGACGACTATGCGCTAGACGTTCTGCAGTCGTCATGTTTTAGTCGACTAGTGTAAACGCCGGGTAAAACTACACTTACATTGATCCTGTTGAATGTGGACAAAATTTGACCCCAAAGGATTCAGCACCTTGGATCACTTGAAACTGAAAGGATTGAGGCAGGGACTGGAAAATCAACAGAAAAATATTAAAGGTTCTAGTTGCATCAACAGTTAATCTTCTATTAGGTTTGATTAGCTGAATTCCTATATACCTATGGCTGTACACTCTATGCTTACACCACGCTCTGGGGGGTGGAGTAACTATCTGATACTACCCAAGGTTGGTATACTACCCAAGGTTGCCGTATACTACCCAAGGTTGACATTTAGACCAATCAGATTGTCTCTTATTAAACCACATTTGAAGGTATATAGGAATAGGGAAACCAAGTACCAGTGAAAGGAAGTCAAAATTACTCGGTAAGGCTTGGAAAAATTACTGCCCGCGGCCAGGGCCTTGGGCAGTAATTTTTCCAAGCCTTACCTCGTAACTTTGACTTCCTTTCACCGGAACATAGTTTCCCTCTATTACACCAGGGGAACATTGAGAAATTAGCGAATAAACGACACTCCATACCTTAGGAAAACCATATGGCACCATCCATGGAGCCACCCGGTGCAAAATGACAAGGTATTGGGAATCCAACCTCACACCCCTATAATTGGCCCAGTCCACTCAAAAAGGGTCTGGACATTTAGTTTCAATAGAGACCGGTCCATTACAGACAGTCTAGAGGGGTAAATCTATACCCCAGGTTGAAACCGGCGGCTAATAACAGCAGAGAACACACACCCTGTAACAGCGGTGCAGGACAGGGTATATAATGCGCTGCACACCTCTCCCTCAACCTCATGGTAGCAATTTTGACGATAAGCTACGTTTTACACATATCTTACATAACTAGTCATTAATTCTACTGATAGTTGGAAACCTTACGGCATAGCCCCTATAAGAACTTTCAAAAAATAATGTTCAGACACACAAATAGGGGATTTACCTGACCGGTTATAGTTCAAATTAGATATATTTTTTCTCTTGATATTTCTCTGGAGGCATCGACGATAAGCATTTTATGAGGCAGCCAATTAAGGTCTCCCAATTTATGTATTTGTAATAGAGAATTACCTGAATAATTTACTACAACCTAGTATATATAGTTTTATAAATTGTGTCGTACTTCCTGGCTGTTTCCGTTGGGATGTGCACAGTTTTCTATATATTGTAGAGTGTTCTACATTGGGACATTTAATTTTCATGCGATTTGCATCTTAGTGATGTGATTCACATATTTTACTATTTAGCCTGAGTTTCTTGTAGGAAACTATTGACATTTTCTAATACAGCATATCATATAATCAGTTAGGTATATTCTACAATATTTTAGCATTACACAAACTCATATATATCATACAGTTTTTCATAAGAATCCTGTATTTCAGTACGCGTTGGTGACAGAAGTGTTACGACTTGTGGCATTCACTGAGCTCTGTATTCTGGTGGTAGCCACCCTCCATGAAGGCCTCACACGTGACCACCCAGTCCAGCCAACCATCATTGACTTCCCTCCCCAGTCACTCCGACCACCCCCTTCCCACCCCCACCGCCCGAAGCCACTCGGAGAAGCTCGGGAAAGCTCGGAGGAGCTCGGAGGAGCCTCAATCTCGCCCGCCGCGGGTCAGATCGCTTTCAGCGCGTTTCTCCCACTGTGCTTTGCGACGGTCTTTCCGGTTGGCGGCGCATGCGCCAACGCTTTGATGTGAGCGTCCAGTAATTTGGGGGAGGGAGTATGTGGGGGGAGAGTGGAAGGGGTTGGAGAGCTGGACGGCCCCCTGATGTGGACGGAGGGGATTCTTGATGTAACTATCGTCCAATTTCAGGCCTCGGTGACTCCGAAACGGCGCCAGGCTCGCGGGTTAAGGATACATGGCTCCCCGTTTATGCTTCAAAAGAAATCCAATTTTTATTTGAGGTGGAAGGAGTGGCGCCTTCAACTTTGCGACTTCTCCTCTGGACGACGTCAATATGGCGCGGCTGATGTTGAGATTAGTCTCCCCCATCAATGGCAGTCAATATTATACTTTATCAATGGTAAAGTCTAAAGATATGAAACTTCAACTGCGTTATCAATCATGTGTATTTTACTTGAGGGTTCACCTTAAAAGACGGGATACACATCCACTGAAAAATAAATAACTTATGTTGCTAACAATCAATCAGCTTTGGTTAAGATCATAAAATATTTGATAAAAGATCATTTAAAGATAATAAAAGAAATTTGAACACAGGAAATACACTTCCTGAATTGCACTGAGGCAACTGCGATACTAAGGTACAATTACACCAGGAAAATACCACACAGAAAGATCATATATAATGTCCAACATTAATGTCATTCATAGTTACGAAAAACATGTATGTGAATCAAAAGAAGAATTGTTAATCATTGAATGATTTCATAAGAAATAAACCATATTTGCTGAGACACCCATGATATCATTCAGAGTCACACATGACAAGGTCTGAAATTGAAAACTCCGAGCCACAGACAGACAACTGGTCGCATTAGGGAGAGTCTAGACCATGGTCTATGAGAAACAGCCAAAACGACATATACCTTTGACAATTATTGCCGGTGGTTCTGGCATTTTGCACCTCCTGACGACTTTCAGCAGTAAAATGATAGAACTTGTCTAGTCTGAACGCCAAGTGTGCGGCGACTGCGGATCATCTGATCATGTCAGACTGTTCACCACCTCAGGACTATTTGAGACACTCTGAGACCTGAGACTATGGATTAGTCTTCTAGACAGGCAGCGATTCTGTGAAAACTAAGTCGTCAGTGTAAATGCTCTTGTACATTCTGAGGTTGATGACTTTTGCAGTGGACATTGCCACCATCTGACGACTAATGGCCTGATGATCTACAGTCGCCAGATATAAATAATTTAGTCATCTATTGCAAATGCTGGGTAACCCGATGTTTACACTAGAAAGCAAAAATCGTCACCTCAAGGTGAACATCAAGCTTTTACATTTATCATCACTCAGATGAGGACCGTATCTGCTGTATCTGCGTCAACATTAGATGATTATAGACAAAAAAAATTCAAGCCACTTTGGAATAATCACCAGCATAACATCATCAGCATAATCGTGAAGTAGTGCCGAATTGAGTATTACTATATACCTATAGGCGAATGTCTCACTTTTACTGACCAGTAGTACAAATTCCGTTTGTCACTGAGTGACGAAAGAATATCGCTCTGTACCACGTGACCACTCATTATACTATTAAGTGAGTTGTAGAATGGCATTTTTAATGATTTCTAGGTATATAGTATGAGACAAATGAGACACAGTGAGTGTGACTGAATTCTATCTGTTCCTCGATATTTTGGTCAGAAATATTTACCTCGTTCTTCGAGCTCAGTGAATATTTCTGATCAAAATATCTCTGAACAGATTCCATTCAGTCACACTCACTATGTTTATGTATAATCTTACGATCTGTGGTTGTTACTTGTGTGGCGTTCATACACTAGACGATTTCTAGCTTTTTTACTGCTGAAAGTCGTCAGGTGGTGCTAAATTCAAGAATCGTCGCCTATGATCATATATAGTGTAAACGCTGGGTGAGGCTGACGATACAGCCGTTTTATTAATATCATCATATGTTCTGAAACGACCGTCATGACCTTTAACAAGAGAAAAAGCCAAGAAAGACTCCTTCAATAAAGAAAGTGAAACATTGTGCAGTAATTGTAAATTGCATATAATTTACTGCCGGGCTGCTTCTCTCATTTTCTAATCGAACTTACTTGTGTAATAGGTAACACTGAGGTGGTTAATCGAACATTTATGTTAATTACTTCCCTGGTCACGTGACCAGCTGACGCCTCTACTAGCGTCATTCCTGATATTGCACTCACTGTCGGTGCACGGGAATTTTTTCTTTACTGCTCCGCTCAAACTTTTACTACCGTTTTCGGTTTTTTACCAACACATCTACTACTACCTTTTAACGAGCACAAGATGCCCAGACGGAAGCAGGCACCTTCTCCGAAAAAACGGAGTCAAACCCGGAAAAAGAACCAGGAGAACCCGGCAAACATGTCAGACCAAGATGGCAACCACGATGGCGGCCCTGGGTCGCCGGCGTCCTCCTCGAGCTCCGGACCATTGGCAAGAAGAAACGCGGCAGAAATTCAAGATGTTGCCGGAAGAGTTGACGCGATCGACGGCAGGCTGGAAAGCATTACATCGATGTTATCGCAGCTTGTCCGGAATTCTAATACCCATGACGCTTCTAACAAGGCGCCAGGGCAGCCCGACCGGCACGCGGGAAACGACGCACGCCGCTCGTCCAGCCGTGACCACGAGCACCGCTCGGGCTTGTATAACCACCCTCACCACCCTGCCCGCCTACCGACGCCAGTACTCCCAGAGAGGATATCGGACCTGGATCTACGGGGGGACGCCGAAGACCGGGTGGCCCAGGCTGTCCGGGCCGCTCTTCAACCAGACATTAAAGGTAACTGCACGATGCCCCACCATTTTATATTTAGGGGCCCCAAGAGAACTAAGACGGGAGTGGACGATTTAACTATCCTGGAGTACGCCTATGGTTTCCTGCAATTAGTAAAGATTGCCCCGGACGAGGAAACCCGGGAGGCCATGGGGGCCCACCTGGAGGCCATCTTGGACGATGCCAGGGATTTCCCGTGGGTCAATGTCCGTTGTTTTTCCGAGGAGGTGTGCGACAGGGTCGCGAACGGAAGAATCACGTGGTTAAACTCTTATGAAATTGACCGACTGCAAACACGGCTGGCTCACGCGCCAGGCGGCCAAGCGACGACAGCTCCGAAAGTGAAGGAAGCAGCCAGACCGGGACAAACCGCCATGGACTTACCGCATCACGTGGCTAGGGCCCGCCCCGGGCCGCCATGTCAGCCGTACCAGCGAGACGAATGCCCGGAACCTACACATCACGTGCAAGGAGGCATACGGAAGCTGCACATATGCGTATCATGTCTCCATAACAAGGCGGCAACTTTCCCGCACCCGCAAATCAACTGCCGGTCCGGACAAAAGGCCCCCGCTGCTCCGGGGTTTGGGAAGTAAACGACCGGAAGACAAAAAGGTACAGAACCCGTGTATTTTATAACTCTACCAGGTCGGGCGCGCTTTCACGCGACGCGGACAGTGCACATGTATGTTTCAACCGCCGCCCTGACTTGTGTACACGGTTCTGTTCTCCGCGTGCCGGCCAACGCCACGTGCTCTCGACAAACATAAACAGTGCGAGTCACGTGCATACTGGTCACGTGGTGGGCGAATACCATAACAAAAACAAACCCACACGTGGTCGCACCCCGGCACGCATTCTCCCTCAGACTGACTATGACAGTGTATCTTTGGGATGTATTGTTGAACCTGAAAATGATTGTGATGTTTCTTCTTTTTCACGTGTATGTTCTATTGTACCAAATGATTCTGACCATGTTGTTTCTCATGTTCCTGACATTTGTGATCGACCTGTTCCTCATTTTCTCATGACCGTGGCCGGTCCAGCTGGCCCCTCCACGCCGTGCCGCCCCACACGGGACGCGCCCTTAGACCGACGGCTGGAGGGAATTGTGCCTAAACTGGACATTGGTATCGGCTCCCTACGGGAGGAATACCCCGACCCTGGAGAAGCGGTCGGTGCACCGATACCCCCGGTCCATGTTTTTTCAAATGTTTTCATGACAACAGAATGTGTCGAAGGTGCCTGTCACACCCCCGCTCTCGCCCCCAACGACCTGGAGGGCACCGTGGAGGCATTGAGTCGTGATACAGGACTTTCACCAATTGCTACAAGTACTCCGCGGAGAACTATCACTCACGCCTCAGTCGAAATGAACGACCAGACGGACTCTCGCGTAACTGGACCGGCTGCTGGAGGCGCTCGGGCCGTTCCAGTCAGCCCTAAGAAGTACATGAAATTGGTGCTTAGGGCCTGGCCGCACCCCTCAGCAGCCGCCGCCCTGAACGCCCCGGATCATATGAGTATCTATAGGGAGGTACGCCGCTCCGGAGTCCCAAACTACTTGGGTGCCCGGATACCGATTCCCTCAAACATGAACTGTGACGCCTGGAGTGATGCTTTGACCGGCTATCACGACCGAGGCATAGTTGACCACCTTCGTTTTGGCTGGCCTAGCTCGTATTCAGCCGACAGACCTCCAGTACCCACCTACAAGAACCACGCGTCTGCTGTCGCTTTTCCAGCGGCAGTGGACTCGTTCTTAGCGAAAGAAAAACGGCTAGGCGCTATGCTTGGACCGTTCGACTCCCCTCCGTTTACACCTTGGACTCAGGTGAGTCCGTTGTTGACTCGCCCTAAGCCGGGGGACCCGATGGAGAGACGCGTAATAATGGATCTCAGTTTCCCTAAAGGCGCTAGCGTTAACGACGGGATCGCTAAGAACTATTTCCAAGGACATGAGAGCCAATATACCCTCCCTACCATCGCGGACCTCGCTACCCTCGTGCTACGCGCCGGACGTGGCGCTCTCATCTGGAAAGCTGATCTCCGGAGGGCATACCGCCAGCTCCGGATTGATCCGCTGGATTATCCCCTACTCGGACTCCAACAACACGGGAAATACTACGTGGACATCTGCCCTTCATTTGGCTGTCGTTTTTCCGGGGGAGCTCAGCAGAGAGTTTCTAACGCTTTATGCTGGGTAATGAACCGGAAGTGTGGCGCTCAACTGTTGGCATATGTGGATGATTTTGTTTCCGTTCACTCAGATTTTTCTACCGCTGTCCGGTCTTTTGCCGGTTTTGAGGAGATGTGCCAGCGGCTGGGGGCGGAACTGGCTCCGGAAAAATCTGTTTTTCCCACAACTCATATCGAATGGTTGGGTTTTACAATCGACACTATCGATATGCAAATCACCATCCCCCAGACCAAGCTCCAAGCAGTCATAGACGAGTGTCGGGCTTGGGAGACGAAAACCCACGCCACCAAGCAGCAGTTACAGTCGATCTGCGGCAAACTGAACCATATATCCCAGTGCATTCCTCCGGCGCGACGATATATGTCCCGGCTGTTGGATACACTGCGAAGAGCACAGGACGACGTCCCGGTCGAGCTGGACATCGAGTGCAAGAAGAACCTGGTCTGGTTTGCTGACTTTGCGAAGAACTCCAACGGCAAAAAACTGATCATCAAAGACCGGCCCTCGGTCGAGATTGAATGCGATGCCTGCCCGAGGGGCCTCGGCGCTTTTTGCGAGACAGCAAAAACGTATTATAGTATTCCACTCCCAGAGGCGTATCGAGAGGCGTATCATATCAACCAAATCGAGGCAATCAACTGCCTCCTCTCGGTCAAGTCGCTGAGACCACCCAGAACGCGAGGCCATATCATCCAAGTCACTACGGATAATTCAGCGGCAATGTACGCTTTGAACTCCGGAAGGACTTAAGACCCCATCTTGGCCGCCTGCGCGCGAGAAATCGCGTTAATCGAAGCCCTACACGATGTGATAATTCGCGTAGTTCATAAGCCGGGGGACCAACTCGTTCTCGCAGACGCCCTCTCCCGCGCGAGTTTCGACCAGGATAAGGCTAAACTCGCCCTGAAATTAGTTAAGGATCAAAAGTTGTCCCGTCGAGATCCAGCACCGCTATCATATGTGTTGTCTCCAACGTAGCTTTTTCTTTTTATGTGTTCCAGATATCGCAAACCCCCGCCTCGTCTCGTCCCTCCGGAATTTGTGGACGGCAGCAGCATCCATCGGCACCGCACAGAACCTACATCGCCAGATGCAGGCATACGTCTCGTTTATGATGGCACACAGTTTCAACCACCTCGACCCGTCCCCGACTCAACTCGCCCTCTTCATCCAGTTTTTGGCGAATAGCTTTAAAAGCCCGGCATCTGTCCGGAATTATTTCTCCGGGGCGCGGACCTTTTTGCGGGCAAGTGGTAGCGCGACCGGAGTCTGCGAGTCCATCCTCGTTACTCGCGCTATAAAGGGCGCCCAGCGCTTATCCTCGCACCAGACGTCTCCGGCCGCTCCGGTCCCGCTGGACATCTTCAAAGTAGTGTTAATGGCGCTGGATGCCCCCGGCCCGGTCCAGCTGGCGGCCCGGTCCCTTCTCCTCCTCGGCTACACGACGCTTTTACGTCAGTCAAATCTCCTCACGACAGGGCCTGTCGGGGCCTCTCTTCATACCCTGCGCCTCAGGGACATTGTGGTCTCGGACGAGGGCCTAAACATAACGGTCCGTTCGACAAAGACATCGGCTGGACCGGCGAGTTTTTTCTCATTACCCGTGGCGCGCACCAACGGCGCTTTCTGCCCGGTCGGGGCATGGGAGAGATACCGCGACTCCGTCCCGGCGCTCCCCTCCGCCGCGGCTTTTGTATCTAGGTGCGGCGCCCCTCTACGACCTGACGCCATACTTCCGGTTGTACGATCAGCCCTCCGGGCGACAGGATACCCACAATGGCACTCGTTTACACTCCATGCTCTCAGGAGGATGGGAGCCCAACAAGCAGCGCTTTCGGGCGTCCCCGAGGACAAAATAATGGCCCACGGGGCCTGGACCTCGGTCGGGGGCTTCCGGGCATATGTACCAAAGCCGGTTCCCCCCCAGACCTCTACTGCACTAGCCTCCTCTTTGGCTCATAATGTGTAATCGTTTATCTCTCTTATCGTTTTATCGTTTTATCTGAAATGTGTTTATCTGCTTTTATCATGCAATGCTTTATAATTCCATGTGCAATAAATACATTTTTTCTGCAGCCCGGTGTTTGTTAATTGTGCAGTAATTGTAAATTGCATATAATTTACTGCCGGGCTGCTTCTCTCATTTTCTAATCGAACTTACTTGTGTAATAGGTAACACTGAGGTGGTTAATCGAACATTTATGTTAATTACTTCCCTGGTCACGTGACCAGCTGACGCCTCTACTAGCGTCATTCCTGATATTGCACTCACTGTCGGTGCACGGGAATTTTTTCTTTACCCACCCACCCACACCTTTTACTACTTTTACCTATCGCCATAGGGCTCATAATGTGTAATCGTTTATCTCTCTTATCGTTTTATCGTTTTATCTGAAATGTGTTTATCTGCTTTTATCATGCAATGCTTTATAATTCCATGTGCAATAAATACATTTTTTCTGCAGCCCGGTGTTTGTTAATTATCAACATATCGATAAATTTTCAACTTTTCCAACTCTATTAATGATTTCAGAGACTTGTCACATCAAAAGTTTGGTATGTGGGGTGATCCACCCTCATCCCTGTATCCTGCTATCTTTATATCAAATAAAACAGATATCTCCCAGTACAAAGAGATTATCTAAAAACAACCACCATCTTTGAGACAATATGAACCTGTTCAACCCACAAAATGCACCTAATACCCGTCTTCGGGTTGAGTACAAGTCATTATTGGATTGAGGAGGCAGACTGTGTTATATGAGAAATAAATCCCCGACTGTGCCGCCAGAAACCCATCCTTATAAGACGAGAAAGCTTCAATCGCACCTTAAAGGGATAAGAAATGGCTCGATCCATCTACACGACCCCCCAGCCTAGAGTGGCAATTACCGAGGGATCCTGCGGTGCAAGTGTTCCTTCACGCAGACAATCTCGGGGTTGGGACACTGGCCTCAAATCTGCGCATCAAACGGAGGGTTCCCCGCGCGGGTGACGCGGGGGGATTTGTCTTGTCCGCGTGGCGACTGAAGCACAAGCTGTGATTTCACCCCGAAACTCGTCAATACTGTGGGAGTATGTTCTCTCACCATGGTGGAGCAGTATTGTTAATAGCAGTGGTTCTTCAGTACCTTCCCAAGAGCTGTTCTAGCAGGATATTGTTATTTGTTTTGTTTTTTAAAATGAAATAATCATTTGTTATTCTTTTGCAAACTATGGTTTTCTTAAATTTTGTTATATTCGAAATATTTCTTAGTGCCTACCTTGAATTGTGTACTTCCACATAATCATCTGGTTAACAGATTATTGTTGTGACACATATTGACGAACAGTGAAACATACTAAATACACAATATTGACTGGTTTCAGATACAAGCGGCTGTATACTCCGAGGAGTTGACGCGTAGTAATATCCGAGCGTATGCGAGGATATTGCATAGAGTCAACTCCGATGAGCATACAACAGCTTTTATCTGAAACCAGTCTATATTGTATTTATCATCCACCTTTTTCTGGACAAGTGGCATGTCAATATCAGTTCGTTTCAGCTATGCACTATTTCTCCATACGCACTATTTTTCCGTATGCGCCACCCGGAGCATACAACATATCCGTATGCGCCGGGTATGTCCATACAAACGCCCTATGTGTTTTCTATGGACACTTTGTATTAGGTGGATAATAAAATTACACACTAAACAGCATTTTGATGCATTATACGGAAACAGAGTTAATAAATACTTTGTATAATGGTCAATTAGATAATCCTTCTGCCTTTAGCATCGGGATAATAATATTGACAATTTACCAAATGTAGTTTTATGTGCAACTACATTATCTTTTATATTATCATTTATTATGTACCCATGCTATATACTTGATAAAATCTTAAGTACTGCTGCTCTCTATGCAGGATAAACCATATGTATATTACTATATACCTATGGCCGAACATATATGAAATACTGCCCGCTGCTAGGGGTGTAGTATAAATAATGTTCGCGCCCGCTGTGACAGCGGGCCGTAGTGAATGATATTGGCCTTGTACAGTCAATGAAATGGGGTTTTAAACGAGTAGGAGGCATATAGTAATAAGAAAACGTAGTGACTGAGCCTGTACGGTGTCCGTTCTCGGTCCTTTGATGAAAAAATACGGCCCTCTCGCCTGCGGCATCGGGCCGTAGTTTTTCATCAAAAGACCTCGAACGGCCACCCTACGGGCTCAGTAACCACGTTTTCTCATAGTATCTGTATGACACCCTTAAAAATGCACTAACGTAACACAATATCTATAAATGGCACTATATTACATTTTGTAAAACACATACACACACCGCTCCTTTCCTAAAGACCCACTATTATAAAAAAAATCTCTGAACCCTTTCCAGGCGTGAATGGTTTCAGGCAATGTGTCAGGCGTGAGTCAGAATGTTTTCAGGCAGTGGATCACTGGGGAGGAGAATGCCTTCAGGCAGTATGTCATTGGGGGCAAGATGTCTTAAAACAGTTAATCTGTGGGAGCAAGGATGCATTCTCGACAAATTTAGAAATAGCGCAATAAATACATGTACTGATTTCACCAAGAAATTTTACCTATAGATGATATCTATGGAAGCGACTATTTTTTTAATGGAAAAATATTTATGATTATTATGACATATTTAGTAGTAATTTTTGAATTTTGAATTTTGGTATCCTAACCTCTAGAGACCAGTTGCTTCAGGACATTATCGACTCTGTAGCTACTACTGGCCCACAACCTGCTGCCATGGAGAGGAACCTTCAATGAAATAAATGACTTCTATTTCAATGCTTCCCATACTTCACATACGCCAGCCCCCACCCCCTACTTATAAGATACAATGTGCGTGTGGGCGAGGGCACTGGGCTATGGGAATGAACTCTTCAGTAGTATAAAGCCATGCGGGACTCGATCCCAACACCCTCTAATCATCCGTTGAATGGAGTCCCCTTCAGCTTGGGGCAGTCCACAGTCAATATCCATTATGCCCGCGCTGAGGGTAAAGGGGCAGGAGTTTAAAATTGGCGTGAGTGAGGTGGGTGAGTGTGACACACAGCAGGATGAAGATTGTGAGAAGTGCATTTATAAGGCCCGGTGTCCACCCACTACGACAGCAATTCAAAACCTACCGATGCACTGCAATGCATCCTGTAAAGATATAGACGATTGGGAACCTCTCAATCGTACACGAACTTTTCATCTCGGAACATCGGGGTGCATCATAATCGGTTTTTAGGTACATCGTTAGGCCTATTGTAGACGTATAGAAGACGAAAAGATTATCCTAGAAGTACAACGCTTTCAAAATACACTGCTTATCTTAAAAAGATATATTCATATGGTACCATAACATGGATGGAAAGGTGAACAACCAATATGATACTCTATATTAAGTAGCATTTTCCATTGGAAAATACGAAATACCGTGTCCCTTAATACATTATTGTGACTAGTTAATGAGATTTCTGTCTGATATATATCAATACCTTATGGTTCTAGACAATCCATTCAATAAGTAGAACCTTATTATGCAATGTCTTCATTATTTTTCTATTGCTTAACATTTAACCTTTCATTTTCATTTGTGCTCATTAAGGTTGTTGGATATTGGTTTTCATCTCTTGAATAACAGAAATATCCTAAATAATGTTGCTATGATTCTCTTTCGCAAAGTTGTTATTGGCATGATAACTAATACATACTCATTCTCATCGTTCTATATGAATTCTTCGAAAATCAATCAAATATCCACTCACTATTAAGCATCAGCATGGTGCAACTAGATATCCTGAGGAAAGATTATCTGATTTTCACTATTCACCTGGAAAAGCAAATATAATAGGTTTCTGTTGACAATAGGCTTGCCTTCCCAATACTTTCCCCAAATTCACTTAGACAATATTTTAGATAGAATTTACATATCAAATAGATTACTCTTCCCCTTATTATAATACAATATTATCTTACAATCTGTGTAAGGAACTGAACAATGGCTTATCAAGAGATGCTTACAGTATAAATACAAAGCACAAGACTTTTCTCAGATAATCCAGCTTTCCCATGATGATAGAAAAAAAATTCTAAATACAATTAAACTTTGATTTTATTCAGCATTCCTCCAGGGGCATTTACAGTATATAACTCCTAGACTCCCAGATCACTGTGTAGTACCTCAGATAGAACAATGTGCATATATAGAGACCTGTGTGATGGATGGTACAGTGGCTACAACATTGATTAAAAAAGCAGAATATCACATAGTCCTACCGTCGTGTTAAATTTAAATGAGCTGGTAAGGAAGACAGATCGTCCCTGTGGATCACCCATAGCGGAGACTCTATGGCGGAATCATATCTCTTTGCAAACACATTATCCCCCGGAATAAATCTCTACACGGCTTACATACAGAAGTTCTATTGGTGCTGTAGATGGGCTATCTGTAGATAGTCACACTTAGTTAATAGCGACACTGGTGGATGCTGAATTAATAGCCCCACTGGTGCTGGGTTTGGTTGGGAAGACTTGTCCCTAGGGTTTGGTAGCGATTCTCCAAACATAACCGATGGTGCGGAAGATACTTGGAAGTAGGCAGTGTGAGAGAAAGTATGGAGTGGGTGAGGGAAGGTGAGGAATGGGTGAGGGGTGAGGGGCATTCAAGAGTGGTTGAGGGGCTGTGGGGAGTTGGTAAGGAGCAGGCAGTGGGATTTTGGTGAGGGGCAGTGGGGGTGGGTGAGGGGCAGTGGGGGGTGGGTGAGGGGCAGTAAGGAGTTGGTATGGAGCAAGGAGGAGTGAATGAAGGTAAGTGAGGATTAGGTGAGGGTAGTGAGGAGTGGGTGAGGGGTAAATGAGGGGCAGCGAGGAGTGGGTAAGGGGCAGTGGGGAGTGGGTGAAGGGCAGTGAGGAGTGGTAGAGGGGTAAATGAGGGGCAGCGAGGAATGGGTAAGGGGCAGTGGGGAGTGGGTGAGGGGCAGTAAGGAGTGGGTGAGGGGTGGATGAGGGGCAGCGAGGAGTGGGTGAGGGGTAGTAAGGAGTGGGTGAGGGGCAGTGAGGAGTTGGTGTGGAGCAAGGAGGAGTGAGTGAGGGTAAGTGAGGGGTAGGTGAGGGGCAGGGGGTAGTGGGTGAGGGGTGGATGAGGGGCAGTGGGTAGTGGGTGAGAGGTGGATGAGGGGCAGCGAGGAGTGGGTGAGGGGCAGTGAGGAGTGGGTGAGGGGCAGTGAGGAGTGGGTGAGGGGCAGTGGGGAGTGGGTGAGTGGGTGGATGCCTGTCCACAAAACCAACGTTTGTTGCATTTATTATCCATTTATTCGAAGAAATCAAAGACGATAATTGCTATATTAAAGGGTATAACATTAGCATGAATGGACTATCCTGTATACCATGGCCTTGAGACCGTATACCACATATTTTGATCCGAATAAATCAAAGGCGATAATTGCTATATTAAAGGGTATAACAAGAGGGACTATTTTTTTGCTCTATAACACAAATGGATTTATATAGAACGTCCTGACCATGCTGTACAAGTCACAGAACTCGATGCTAATTTACCGTTTGTACGGACCGAGGCGTTTACGCCGAGTTCCGTATAAACGGTAAATTAGCATCGAGTTCTGTGACTTGTACAAGCATGGTTGGACGTTATATATTTACTATATACCCGAAATCTTTTTTAAAAATCAATTTTTTAACAACCAAAATTTAATAAATGTGTATGGCTAGGTGGTCCGTATAATAGTGTACGGACCAGTGGTCCGTACAGTATTTTTACGTCATATGCCAAAACGGTGCGTATTTACAGTATATACGGCATGGGTATATAGTAATATCCTGTATACCATGGCCTCGAAGCCGGATATCACATATTTTGATCTGCGTACCACAGTTATGGTATCTGACAGGTTTTATACAATGGGTCGGGGTTTACTGATTCCCCATACATTTTCAATGGGGTCTTTGTATACGATGGATAATAAAGGCACTGATGCCAGTCGAGAAGGAAGACAGACAAGGGTGGAGGTATGATAGGGGTGAATATACAAAAGGAGTATATATATATCCCATTCATCCCTCTGGAGTGCTCTATAATATGTCAAACGGAGGGTGTGAAACTGCGGATGGAGAAGGTTGGACAGGTCTGAGGGGTGTTCACATTTACCCTGCCCCAGATCCGTTATAGCAGATTTCATTAGGTCCATTCACCATGCGGCGCGCTAGTTAGAGGCGCCATGTGACAGGTCCAGCTCCGGAGGCGCTCCCCAGGGCTAAGTGATCTACGACCGGCGCAAAGTGGGAGGCACACAGTCTGCAGGGTCTATCAGAAGTATGTGTCGCGCGACATCCAGGCTGTCAGAAGTAACCTGACCCCATAGCGGAGATGTGTATGTCGTGTGACAGCCCGTCTGACGCCTATAGGCGCCATAGTAGAAGGTGCAGGAAACGTGATATTTGACGTGACATTGGAGCTCGGTATAAGCGTCATTTATAGGCGTCATGTAGGTGACGCTCCGAGTGGGAATATCTGCGATGACTGTGAAGTATACATATTGGGGAGAAATCAGTTACTATTATTCAAAATTAAGAAAATTCATGATCTACATTTTTGAATTTGTACCTTTTGTTGTACGTCGGTGTCAAATGTGCTGTGGTTATTTTCTTCCACTTCATTACTGTTTTGATAAGGGCTCAAGCGGGATTCACACGGTGGGATTCATGTAACTTACATGTAGTTTTTAGGACACAAACCCTGCTGAAATTCTGTACTCGAACACAATCTCCTCGTATATATTGTAGGGTTCCATTTCCTGAGAATTTTTTCCCCCCTGCTATCTATAGTAGAAGGTGCAGGAAACATGATATCTGACGTGACATTGGAGCTCGGTATAAGCGTCATTTATAGGCGTCATGTAGGTGACGCGCCGGGTGGGAATATCTGCGACGACTGTGAAGTATCCTTATTGAGGAGAATAATCAGAGTTATTATTATTCAAAATTAAAAAAATTCATGATCTACATTTTTTAAGTTGTACCTTTTGTTCTACGTCTGTTTCAAATGTGCTGTGGTTATTTCCTTCCACTTTATTACCGTTCTGATAAGGTCTCAAGTGGGATTCACACGATGGGATTCATGTAACTCACATGTAGTTTTTAGGACACAAACCCTGCTGGAATTCTGTACTCGAACACAATCTCCTCGTATATATTTCCTAAGACATGTTTTTCCCCTGCTTTCTATGGTAGAAGGTGCAGGAAACGTTGTTTTTTTTAAATGGTTTATTGACAGACGGTTCTTCTATACATATACAATATTTTCAACCTTACAGTCAAAAGATGAGACAGTAAATTGATACAAGAAACATACAGCGTAGTGCATAGAGCGTTCATACCCGCCAATGGTTAGTGCTTATATACTCCGGACAGAGGCTATATCAATGCATCTGGGGTCAACGACCTCCGGCAAAGTTGAAAGACTTGCGGGTAGATTTAGAGCAACACATGTGGAATACTGCCCACAGGGATGCCAACTATGGCCAATGTTTTTTTATGTATCAACCTAGGTACAGAGAATGCATACGGCAATTTCAAGCGTTGATGTTTTGGCGAACGGTGCACCTGCTTGCGAATGGTTTTGTTAGGAACTTAGGTCCAGTTATGACCTGCCGATGGTTAATGCACCGATAATATATCGAGAACATTCCCCATGGTCTATATCCTATGTTTTGTCCATTCTTTTAGTGTGTAGGGGTGAGATACATACAGGAAACAAATCGTTTTAGTCAAAGCAGTATTTCTCCAACTCGTTTGAATGTTGTGTAATATTCACTCGGCTGTCCCCTTGTTCATATCACTCCGCATCAAACTCGTGCATAACGACGACTTTGACCAAAACTTATTGGTTTCTTCTTTAATGTACTCACCATTGCCTGCGCCTCACCCTCCCCTCATTGCCTGTCCCTATACTTGTCCTCATTGCCTGTCCCTCGCCCTCCCCTCATTGCCTGTCCCTCTCCCTGTCCTCATTGCCTGTCCCTCACCCTGTCCTCATTGTCTGTCCCTCACCCTCTCCTCATTGTCTGTCCCCCACCCTTTCCTCATTGCCTGTCCCTCTCCCTGTCCTCATTGCCTGTCCCTCAACCGGTCCTCATTGCCTGTCTCTCACCCTCCCCTCATTGCCTGTCCCTCACCCTGTCCTCATTGCCTGTCCCTCACCCTCCCCTCATTGCCTGTCCCTCTCCCTGTCCTCATTGCCTGTCCCTCTCCCTCCCCTCATTGCCTGTCCCTCTCCCTGTCCCCATTGCCTGTCCCTCTCCCTGTCCTCATTGCCTGTCTCTCACCCTCTACCCATTGCCTGTCCCTCTCCCTGTCCTCATTGCTTGTCCCTCACCCTCCCCTCATTGCCTGTCCCTCACCCTCCCCTCATTGCCTGTCCCTCTCCCTGCCCTCATTGCCTGTCCCTCACCCTCTCCCCATTGCCTGTCTCTCACCCTGTCCCCATTGCCTGTCCCTCTCCCTGTCCCCATTGCCTGTCCCTCTCCCTGTCCTCATTGCCTGTCCCTCTCCCTGTCCTCATTGCCTGTCCCTCATCCTCTTCTCATTGCCTGTCCCTCTCCCTATCCTCATTGCCTGTCCGTCATCCTCCCCTCATTGTCTATCCCCCACCCTTTCCTCATTGCCTGTCCCTCACTCTCCCCTCATTGCCTGTCCCTCTCCCTGTCCTCATTGCCTGTCCCGCTCCCTGTCCTCATTGCCTGTCCCTCACCCTCCCCTCATTGTCTGTCCCCCACCCTGTCCTCATTGCATGTCCCTCTCCCTCCCCTCATTGCCTGTCCCTCTCCCTGTCCTTATTGCCTGTCCCTCTCCCTGTCCTCATTGCCTGTCCCTCACCCTGTTCTCATTGCCTGTCCCTCACCCTGTTCTCATTGCCTGTCCCTCACCCTGTCCTCATTGTCTGTCCCTCACCCTGTTCTCGTTGCCTGTCCCTCATCCTGTCCTCATTGTCTGTCCCTCACCCTGTTCTCATTTCCTGTCCCTCACCCTGTCCCCATTGCCTGTCCCTCTCCCTGTCCTCATTGCCTGTCCCTCACTCTGTTCTCATTGCCTGTCCCTCACCCTGTCCCCATTGCCTGTCCCTCACCCTGTCCTCATTGTCTGTCCCTCTCCCTGTCCTCATTGCCTGTCCCTCACCCTGTCCTCATTGCCTGTCCCTCACCCGGTCCTCATTGCCTGCGCCTCACCCTCCCCTCATTGTCTGTCCCTCACCCTCTCCTTTTTTTTAAACGTCTTTATTGCATTCGATATTTTACAATCGTTCTTCCAAGCAATATCCGAAAATGAAAACAAACAATTGATGATATGTACAATGAGACCATTCATACAGGCGATGATACAAGTCTTTCCTCATTACTTCGCATTTATACAGTATCTCCGATCAGTTTCCGATCATACGTACTCTAATATATGTTAAAGATTTCAAATCTTTACACTTAAGACTAATTTGTACTATAACTTCCTTTCACTTTGCCTCTTCCGCAACCTTCAAAACCGAATTACCGAATAAAACATTGAAATTGGAACAGACGTATGAAAGAAACCCGCACATCACTGCAGATTTGTGGTCGGGAGCAAAGGCTCCCCTCCTCTTCTTGCCGTGTGTTCATAAAAGAGTCATCTCCGTGCAACTTGATATTTCCCGCCTTGGATTTCTGCCCGATATAAATACGATACTCTTTGTGGCTCCAGTTTCTGTTGCCGATAGGAGGCTGAGAGACTGTGTCTGGGCCAGTGAACGGTACTTCCCGACACAGAGGGAGCAGCATCTGGATGTAAACAAGTATAAATACACAATATTGACTGGTTTCAGATACAAGCGGCCGTATGCTCCGAGGAGTTGACGCGTAGTAATATCTGAACGTATGTGAGGATATTGCGCAGAGTCAACTCCGAGGAGCATACGGCCACTTGTACCTGAAACCAGTCAATATTGTATTTATTATCCACCTTTTCTGGGCAAGTGGCAGGTCAATATCAGTTTATTTTAGTTACGCACTACTTATGCACATTTTAGTTATGCACTACTTTCCGTATGTGCCACCCGGAGCATACAACGTATCCGTATGCGCCGGGTATGTCCATACAAACTCCCTATGTGTTTTCTAGGGACACTTTGTATTAGATGGATAATAAAATGACATCTACGCATTTTATCTCACCCCTGGAATAAATGTCCATAGGCTTAACATTGGGAACTCGTTCTCCATGCCCCTACAAGTATTGCAGTGCGTTCTCCATGGTCAATATCCTGCGTGTTGTCCATTCATTTAGTGTGTACATGGGTGAGATGAATACAGAAAGCAAGTCGTTTTGGTCAAAGAAGTCATTCTGCAACTCGTTTGAATGCTATGTGATATTCACTCGGCTATCGCCTTGTTCATATAAATCCGCATGAAAATCTTGTGAAGAACGACGACTTTGACCAAACCTTGTTGGTTTCTTCTTTAATCTATGTTTGCTTTTCTTTAATCGAGCAAGACTAGTTCTTAATTCATCATCATGATTAATTTACTAAATTGTAGGTTTTTTCACAATCAAAATTACATGTGCTCATTCTCATAATGAACAAATTGTATATCCTTTTGGATTATGAGGTGAATATTGTTATATACCTTTTCCCTTAAAAGCGAGGCGATTTTACATCTTTAAATATCTAATATTGCAGTTCCAACTGTTATCTGATTTCTCAGTGAGAACTAACCTCGGTAAATGTGTAGGAAGTTACTACCTAACTTTATTTTATAGATTCGATCAACATACAACGAAAGGTCAGTCTAATAGAATATATTGCACGTTAAACTATATACCCGAACAAATAAATAAACAGACGATGACAACGGAATCCCACTCCAGACCAAGCATCCCAACAATGACTAAATTAATCAGAATAAATCATAAAAGAAATCAACAGCTGGACCCCAGGAAATATCTCAGCGATTAGAATCTGTGATTCTGAAAGCGGTGCATTTAGTTAATGAAGGATTTTAATCAGTACGAAGGAAACATGTCTCTTCCAGAGGAGATCCTGCATTTGAGTCCGGTGATTTTGTGCTCCACTCAGTCGTGGATGTTTTTATAGTGGGCTTTCTACTTGTCGACAAATTGATCGACGATCTTCAGGGACCAGTCGATGTAATATACAAATAAGGGGAAGGTGGTGTGGGCGCTTTAAATCAAAACTGATAAATTCACGATTTCACATGCCACGCCATTTTCAGTAAAAGTCGTATCGTATTCATCCATGATGGAATTAATCCATGCTGAATTTATGAGTGGCTGATTTGATGGGAAGTGTTGCCAAAAGGAATCCAAAGAATTTGAACATAGATCGGCCGTTGAAGGTGTTATATGCTTGTTTCCATGTGTGACTTTTTGAGAGAAATGTAAAAAGAAATTGGTAGGCGGTATCTGAAAAATTTATCCCAACAACACAAGTCGACACAGGGTTCATATGATTTCAAAGGTATACACATGTTTTTTTTTATCAAATATATAAATCCTGGTGTTGTATAAAGGCAGAGTTGATAATATAGATAGATCGCTATAGCCATTTCCAATTGGGTGATTATATGGCACCTATCTACAATAGGGAACAACAAATCGATTTTCGAATAATCGGCGCTGTTTTCGTCGGCCACTGGAAAATGGGTATTATAGGTTATTTTTCATTGGCCGATTATTCACCATCGATCTGGAATTCGGGAACTACCCATCGATATTTTGATACACCAATGCAAGACTTGTGAATGGAAACAGTCTGGTATTTTAAATGGTCACCGGTTAATTTGGTGGTGCCACTGACTGCGCGTAGGTAGAGGGTTGTAGATTTCATTCAGTGACCAAGCTTTCACTCAGTGGTGGGTGGTGCCACATTGCATAATCTAAGCAGAGAAAGTCGTGGGTCATTTCACGAGCTGGGTAGTTTCCATTGACTGATTTGGGGTCAGAAGTGCCAAACGTCTGTCGGTGGTTCCTGACAGTAGATCGGTGACGGGAGATCGGCCAATGGAAACGGGCCTTTACATTGGCCCTCACCGGTCTACAGTCAGGCACCACCTACGGAAGTTTAACACTGCTGGGGCAAAATGGAAATGGACTCATGAACTCTCGAATGCTTGGTGCAATGAATAAAAGATTTTTAAAATTAGGAGAACTAACAAAATCTGCACCATATTCTTCAGCCTTTAGGGGAACTCGAGTAATCGGTACCGGTTTCGTCGTCCATTGGAAAATGGCCTTAAATTACCCAGGCTGCTCAGTGGCGGGTCATTAAAGAGTAATTGATTGACTATATATAAAGTGTCCCAGGCAGTAAATAAAAGCCCGGGCAATCAAGGGATTATCCAGTAATATCACACTATTCATTATGTAGATTTAGTGTCCATAAAACGTGCTTTAGTGTTAATATATATGCTTATATGCATAAAGCCTGTATTACATCCAGCCCACCCACCACTCACCAAAAAGCCCCCACGGATATAAACATCAAAATAAATCAGCTACCATCGTTTATTCAGAGAAACGGGGAATTGATACCAGAAAACTTATTCCTGCGCTTAACATATGGGCCATGATAAAATCAAGTTAATAACCTTGGGATATTTTGTGGCGAAGACTTGGAACTTTGAGTGGGAAATCCTTTTTAAAGAGAAGGGACTGGAGTTTGCCGCCTATCAATTACCGAACATCGGGAAGTGTCCAATTGCCGTGTGAACGATGGATCACTTATCAATATTCATTAATGGTTCGTGATCCACCAGAAATAATTGGATCTGTTCCTGCAGAGCTATCTGTTTCTCACGCAATGGTATTATTTCTCAATGTTCCTTGTATTTGGAGTCATTATCTATATTGATTAATCGGGATGTGTCGTTGAAATGATATCAATGATATTTTGTATAATGTGGATGTTTTCTTTTTTATTGTTTTCTTTTTTCATAGTTTGCCCTGCTTACTGCTTAGCGTTATTGCTTAACCCTTTAAGAACGGGTGCCTGCGGTCGAGTTAAACTCCAAGTATATCCTTACTATTCACATTCACTTGGCAAAGATCTTTTTATCAAAATATCTTTAGTAGAGTGTTCAAATTAGAAAACTGGTGATATTTGGAATATGTAGAATTTCCTTTCATTTATACAAATTTATATAATGATAGACAGTTATACTCTGGATCAATGTGTTCTTTCAAGACAGCGAAAATGCAACTTGGATGTATATGAATGCATTGTCATGTAAACAGATGCATTGTTTTGTATGCCGAGGGTGGTTGTGGCCCCTAAGATTCAAGGTCAACTCTCGACTGCAGAGCCGTCCCAAGGCGCTAGAAAATATTATGTAAGGAGGTCAGGGTGAAGGTTGGGGTTTGCTGCGAATGCAGTCATTGGCTACTCGGTCTACTGTATTCCTTATATGGAATTAAGGTAATGGGACAACTCCATGGTGGTATGCCTCTTGAAAATATAAGAGCAAAGGCCATAGCTATTAGAAGAAGAAGAAGAAGAAGAAGAAGAAGAAGAAGAAGAAGAAGAAGAAGAAGAAGAAGAAGAAGAAGAAGAAGAAGAAGAAGAAGAAGAAGAAGAAGAAGAAGAAGAAGAAGAAGAAGAAGAAGAAGAAGAAGAAGAAGAAGAAGAAGAAGAAGAAGAAGAAGAAGAAGAAGGAGGAGGAGGAGGAGGAGAAAGGAGAGTAATAAATTAACAAAGTTATGGACTCAGAAATGGGCACCAGGTGCACATATAAGGAATGTTGTCGGAAATATGCCATCACTCTTAGCCAATAATTAATTAAAAGACTACGGTATGGTATTTACATGCACATGAAAAAACTTATGTCATCATATATCATTCTTGCCGCAAGCAAGGAATTGGTAACTGGCAATTGTTCAGTATTGTCTTGTGGGTCATACATCAACCATTACACAACGGCAATATGACTCCAGGAAATACTTTTATAGCCTATTCTTGGAAGAGAATCATCTATTGGCCTAATGTCCCAGGGAACAAAGTTCCATTGCTTTAGCATGTATTAAATATGCGATAAAACGGAAACAACTGTCATTCAACACTCTTGCTTAAAACCGCTGTAGAACTTTGTCTCTGCAGTCTTTCTTTTAATCAAATAGTCTGTAGCCAGACACAAAGGTGTTTTACTCACATATAAAGCCTTACCATGGCTCTTTATTTTCTTTAGTGCATTGCTTGGTGAGACCCTTACGATGGGACTGTATCCAGACAACACTCAGACCCAAAACGCTAAACAATGCATGACAATCTGTGTCTCAAATCGATCTTCAGGACAACTGCAATCTAAGAGGGGGCGTCCACCAACCACGACAAGGCTGCGACAACGGCTTTCCGACAAGGTCCACGACAGCTCTACGATTGGAAGCCTTGTCGTAGCCTTGTCATGGTTGGTGGACCACAGTTCCCGACAAGAGGCTACGACAAGGCCACGACAGGCTGCGACATGAAGCTTGTTGGGGGCCTGTTGGGGGCCTTCCGACAAGGTTACGACAAAATCAAACATGTTCGATTTTGGACCCGTGTCATGGCGTGTCGTGGCGTGTTGGGAGGTTGTCGCAGAGGTCTACGATAGAATATTTCGGTGGAGCGTGCACTTCCCGACAGGCTGCAACAAGGGGTCACGACAGCTCCCCTCCTCACGACAATACTGCGACAAGGCACCGATTGGAACTTTCTTGTCGGCACGTGTTGTAGCCTTGTCGTGGTTGGTGGACACCCCCTCTAACTGTTCTCCACTTCACTCTCCAGCCCCCCTTCTCTGCCAGATCCCTTATAATCTGCTTCAACGTGGCTATTTTCTGGATGTCTTTTCTCCGTTACAATTTCAAACATCGGGATGCTGAAATTCATCTCGTGAATTGTGAATACCAGGGGAAGAGAGTGGAGTAGGACGATTGAAAGACGCAAGAACGAATCTTTATTTTTTTGCAATAATTTTGTGCACAGTCTAAAGGAGCTAGGCTTTTAGAATGTCATCTCATACCATTAATGTAGCAATCGGAGACCAGTTATCGGGTTAAGCAGGGCTAGGCTTCATCTGAAGTGGAACTAATGAAACATGAAAGAATGACGCGTCTTCTCAATTCTCAATTGGTCATGGTCGAAAATAGATCTTCTGCGTTTCTCTTTTTGGATTCACTTCAACAAATAAATTGCACTTGACAATGGATGAAATGAAACGATGAATATTTTTGTCAGTATCTACTGCACGCACTAGCTGGGAGATGACTAATAGATTATACTAAAGATCCTCGAATTGCGGTCTTACAAGTTATGTACTTGTGACGTTTTCAAACGATTTCATCATCGAGATTGAAACAATATGAGAAGTTTTATTTTCCTTCGCAATCTCGTTCTCCAATATATGTTTGTGTAATACAAATAATTCATGATTTTGTTGTATTTTTTTGTTTATTCATCTTGACAAGTATCGGATTACAGAATTCTTGTGATTAGAAAAAGAGACAATTCCTTATCAATGATAAACTGAATGCAAAGATAGCTTATTCACGTTTATTTCAGTAACCTTTAGTAGCTTCCTCTTTAGTATTCGTTATGTATTGGTCATATGTTTTCCTCGTAATATAGTAAAATTATATCTTAGGCTATATAACTATATATCAGAGTAAAGTCATATTTTAAGCGCCAGATCCACTAAGGTGACCAAGTCAATGCATCTGCCATCCATGTGACTGTGCGAATCCCATGCGATGATATTCAAGATATTGAATATTGTCATACAGCGCCAAATCCACTAAGGCGACCAAGCGAATGCGTCTGCGATCCGTGCGACTGTGCGAATCCCATGCGATAATATCTGCGAACGTCTGCGAACGTCTGCGAACGACTGCGAACGTCTGCGAACCTAAATTCGCATGGAAAATCGCCTTAGTGGATCTCGCACTAAAAGTATTCGCATATCCATGCAAACGTCTGCGAACGTCTGCAAACGTCTGCGAACGTCTGCGAACGTCTGCAAACCAAAATTCGCATGGAAAATCGCCTTAGTGGATCTGGCGCAAACCTGCGGATCCAGAAGGCAGCCAGCGCCTGTTGTAGCCCCCTAGCCTGTCCCGGGGGAACCAAAATCTCCTGGACGTCCTGCTTTGTCATGATCATTAGGATATTGTAGTCCGCATAGTCGTCTTGGACAAGGACTTCTGTCATTTTTTCGTTTGAGGCCTTACACCTTAGCCCACGCAGTGAAGTCAAAATCAGAGGCGGACTCTATCGTATCGCCAAAACTTCAGGAGTGGAATGCGGTAGCCAAGATTAAAACGTATCAGGTTTTGATTTTATCCTACCCCGTCTCCTCAATTTTGGAATATTACGTGATAACAATGCTGTATGCCACTAGTGGCATATAAAACTCCGTATGCCAGTCAGCGTGGCATACGGAAACCGAGATGACCGAGTCCGCCTCAGCCCCGCAGTGGGGGGTTCCACCCCGCTCCACTGAGCCGAGTCCCCCATTTAAACCTATATATAACTTTATATATCTCCCTAAAATGGGAGGAATAGAAAGTAGATTTGCAATCAATTGAAGGAAAATAAAAAAAAGAATATACTGAAAACGTTTGAAAGAACTCTCTGTAAATTAAACAAAGACTGGACTTTTAAAATGGTGTACTAATCTACGTCTGAAATTCGATACCAAATTAAGACATAAGAAACTTGTAGAACAGTCTAGTAATTACCAGATCAGTTTCGAGGAAAGCCCAACCAGTATATTGCTAAACTAGATATCTGCCAGGTCCATTACGGTTCTTTTAAAAATAGCCGCCAGTGAGCTTCTCTTAGCAGCCTATGAGCTAATCCCCACTGGGTAGAACTAGCACATGTCTGGCATAGGTAAGATGAGGTGGGAACAAGCAGAGGCTTGGGCAGACTGTGCCAGTCAGTGTAGGTGTGGTTACACAACAGAACATTTCACAGGTCAAGCACTATAAGCCATTTTACACTGGCCGACGAAAATGGCACATCATGATTAAATGTTATAGATACCCTATAATACAGGTATTTCACCAGGAGCAAACTGTAGACGCCCGTTTTGTATTGAAGCCTAATTGCAGACAGAAGACCAACTGCCCCAATGATAGATCTATGACCTTCCAACACAATTTTGAATTTTTTTTTATCGGGAAGTGCATCATATACGTAGGGCATATCAGAGCATATCGGGAGCTCAGTGGACGCATGCCTTAACTGTATATAAACACATCACAGGCTATTTGAGTGATAACTGTACAGGCAAATCACAGGCCATGTTAGGGTTATCTGTGCAAACACGTTAGAGGTTGTATCAGCATTATCTGAACAAACACCCCAGAGGTTATGTTCGCACTAGCTGTACAGCTGCCTCACACGCCATGCTGCGCTAGCACTAATTGCTGGAAAAACCTTTTTGAGAATCACAGAACTTTCTGTATTATCTCAGATATGACAGTCATTGTACAAGAGTTCAAATAACTATTTCACTATTAAAGTTTGTAGATAATTATCAGTGATGCTGAAAGCCATCTTGCTTCAATAGTTACATGAATTCCTGGAGACATTTAACTGTTGTACCTAAGGGAATGTCTGGATCCATCGTGCTGCAGAAGTAAGGCCTGGCGTCCACCTACTACGATAGAAATTTAGACCTACCGATATGGCACCGATACAAAAAGCAAGTATCGGAGGCATATCGGGAAGGTGCAATATCGTAGACATATGTCTAGACATACCAATCCACCATGCATCTCAATGGGGCTTTTTTGGTGCCTAATCGCAGAAACGTGGTCAACTCCCCAATATTAGGTGACCTTCCGACGCGATTTTGATTTTGTATCGGGAGGTTCATCGTAGACCATATCGGAGCCATATCATAGTAGGTGGACGCCGGGCCTAACATGAATGCCTGGAGGCATCATGCTGTGGTATATATAGGAATATCTGGATCCACCATGCCACAGAGGCTACAGGAATATCTAGCGGCATCATGCAGCAGCGGCTACAGGAATTCCTGGAGACATCAAGCTGTTGTTTCAAAGTGAATGCCTCGGCGCATCAAACTGCAGAATCTACATGAATCTCTGGAGGCATCATGCTGCACTAGTTACATGAATTCTTAGACGCATTATGCTGCAATAGCTACATGAATTCTTGCGGCATCATGTTGGACTAGCTACAGGAATTCCTAGAGCCATCATGCTGCAGCAGCTACAGGAATTCGTGGAGACATCATGGTGCCTTGGTGCGATAAATATATTAATCGGGTTGGATCTTCTCATGTGAACACGGTCTAAGATGCCAGTCAGAGGGGTTGGGTCGGATCCTCTCGTGTGAACACGATCTAAGACACCAGTCACAGGGATTGGGTCAGATCTTCTCATGTGAACACGGTCTAAGATGCCAGTCACTGGGATTGGCTCAGATCTTCTCGTGTGAACACGGTCTAAGATGCCAGTCACAGGAATTGGGTCGGATCTTCTCATGTGAACACAATCTAAGACACCAGTCACAGGGATTGGGTCGGATCCTCTCATGTGAAAATGGTCTAAGAGCGCAAGCACGGGGATTGGATTGGATCGGATCTTATCGTTTGAAGACGGTCTAAGACACTAGGCACGGGGATTGGGTCAGATCTTCTTGTGTGAACATGGTCTAAGACACCAGTCACAGGGATTGGGTCAGATCTTCTCATGTTCACACGATCTAAGACACCAGGCATGGGGATTTGATTGGATCGGATCTTATTTTTTTTAACACGGTCTAAGACACTAGGCGTGGGTATTGTGTCAGATCTTCTCATGTGAAAAGGGTCTAAGACGCCAGGCACGGGGATTGGATGGGATCGGATCTCCAGTTACAGGGATTGGGTCGGATCTTCTCACCTGAACACGGTCTAAGACACCAGTCACTAGCATTGGGTCGGATCTTCTCATGTGAACACGGTCTAACACACCAGGCACGGGCACCAGGTGTAGACGCCAAGTGCCCGGATTTGGCGGGCGGCGACCAGACTAATTCAGCCCGATCACACTGCCCTCTGGTGGCCGATTATCTGTGCGCATGCGTCACGGGAAGTCCTCCGCGGAGCACATTAACACCAATGGCGGACGGACGCCGACTGGGCGTACGTCCAGGGATGAGTGTCGGAGACTACGTCCAGAATCCCCGTATTTGTGTTCAAACGAGCTTCTTTTTCTTTCTTTTTTAATGTTTTTTTAGACCGAAATACCTCACTTAAGACACACCAAGTGAGTAACTTAAAACTTATGTAACTTAAAAAAGTATGGGACTCTACGATATTCTCATTTCTATGGTGGATGGTGCCTGAGAAAGGAATCCAATACGTCTGCACTGCGAGGAATTAAACGGGACACCTACTTCTATATTGTATCTTAATCAAATTATATGATCCTTATTTTACGGGTTAACGCCTTTTACAATTACTTATTTCATCTCACATGAAATGTTTTATGTATAATCTCATCCCTGATATATTTATTCTATAGGCTTAACATTGGGAACTCGTTCTCCATGCCCCTATGAGTATAACATTCCGTTCTCCGTATATATTCTGTGTATTGTTCATTCCGTTAGTGTTTACAGAGGTGAGATAAATACGCTACGAGGTTTTGTAATGTCATGTTTGTAATGTTAGGTTTGTCGATGATGTGGTTGTATTGTCTGTCTACTTGTGTTGTCTACATGAGAAATGTGTGTAGATTATATCCAGGAGATCCTGTGGATGTCTATAGCCTATAGTCTTGTCTGTTGGGGCCTCCTCCTAGGATGTGAACTTTCCATATAATATGGACTAGAGCTTTCAAATTGCGGTCCTTGATCTTAAGGAACTAACAAAAGCTAAACTTTAGGAGGGGGAGTAACCTCTTTTTCTTTGTTATTTCATACCAAGAAGGGAATTATCTTTCCCCCCAAAAATAGAAGCAGGCTCTGTTACTTCCGAATTATTGAAAATGAACTTATAGGAAATTTCTTGACTGTCTCTGTAATAGTTGCTAATGTTTTTGGCGAGGTACTCTAGGTGTAAACCACTGGTGTATGTATTGTTGAACTATATAGAAATAAAAGCTATGTGATATTCACTCCACATCAAACTGTGGAGAACGACGGCTTTGACCAAAACTTGTCGGTTTCTTCCTACTTTCTATATTCATTGGCGTCATGCCTCAACTGATGAAATAGATTATTTTTATTTGAAAAATAAATTATTTAATAACAATCCATGTATTCTTACTTATGCATAGTCAATAGTTGAAATAACTCAGATCCACAAAGCAGTATTCCCTATATGTACTTCTCAATGGAGGCGTTAGCTCAAGCGAGGGTTCAATTTTAACAGTTAATCCTGGGGTCTGTTCAGGGCTCAACTGATATAATGAATAATTTGTATCTGAAAAATAAATGTAGTTAATAACAATCTGTTTATTCGTATTCGTGCATAGTCAATCGTTGAAATTACTCAAAGCCCACAAAGCAGTATTCCCTCTATGTACCTCTCAATTGAGGCGTTAGCTCCAGTGAGGGTTCAATTTTAACAGTTAATCCTGGGGTCTGTTCATGCCTCAACTGATGAAATAAATAATTTTTATCTGAAAGATAAATGTAGTTGATAACAATCCGTTTATTCGTATACACATAGTCAATCTCTGAAATAACTCAAATCCCACAAAGCAGTATTCCCTCTATGTACCTCTCAACGGAGACATTAACTCCAGTGAGGGTTTAATTTTAATCCTGGGGTCAGTTCATGCCTCAACTGATGAAATAAATAATTTTTATCTGAAAAATAGATTATTTAATAACAATCTGTGTATTCGTATTCATGCATAGTCAATCATGGAAATACTCAAATCCCACAAAGCAGTATTCTCTATATGTACCTCCCAATGAAGACGTTCGCTCCAGTGAGGGTTCAATTTTAACCGTTAATCCTGGGATCTGTTCATGCCTAAACTGGTGAAATGAATAATTTTTATCTGAAAAATAAATAATTTAATAACAATCCGTGTATTCTTACTTATGCATAGTCAATAGTTGAAATAACTCAGATCCCACAAACCAGTATTCTATATATACCTCTCAATGTAGACGTTAGCTCCAGTGAGGGCTCAATTTTAACAGTTCATCCTGGGGTCTGTTCAGGGCCCCATCAGGGCCCCGTTGCTCCTGTTTTTGTGGTATCGCTAGATATAATCGGATCGCAATTTTATTTTTACGATTACTTTAACGATCCGACTAAAAAAGCGTTGCTCCAGTAATATCGGATCGTATCGCTATATTTCCGCGGTATCGCTAATTTTTACGATGCGATTACGATACAACAATTCAGGGGCGCATATTGAATGAGACAGGGAAAATAAATTAGTTCTTTAATTAAATACAGATGGCATCACAGTTAAAACTGATCTGACACCTGGTGGTGTGGATCGCTATTTCCTAAAGGTAGAAGAACAAGGGGCAGGGGTTGGTGGTGCCACCATGGATCGTTATTTGAAATATCAGACAAGGCTGGTTTTAACCTACAGCGATACGATCCGCAGTGCTTTAAAGGTCCGCGTAAAAAGTATCGCAAAAAGCAGTATTTTACGCGGCGATGCGCCTATGCGATTACGACGCGATCCGCAAAATTTCTGGAGCAACGTTTAGGCCCTCGGATCGCTATTCTGCGATCCGCAACTCTGTCGTAAACCTGGAGCAACGGGGCCCTGGCGCACATCGACTGGCCGCCTGGTGGTAATGGAGTACGTGATGCACGTATACGGCCCGTGGTGAGGGCCACAACAGGACCCCACCGCTCATTTATCAATGAACACGTGCTCCACGACTGGTGGCCAGTCTGGAGCCTGCCCACTGGCGCCTGTTTGAACAGTGGAGGAGTCATGGGGGGCGGGTGTTGTCCATACAGAGCCCACTGGAGTGTCTTCTTCTGTGGGCAGTGTAAACGGACACCCAGGATAATCTCCTGTTTTTACTCACATGTCAAGGCAGCGTGACGGCTGGTGTGAGAGATGGGTTTGGTTTCCAATAGATGTGAGCTGGTTTGTTTTTTATATTTTACGAACCCTAGAGAGAATTATAATGATGGGAAAGGAATATTTCATTCACTTTAAGGCATATTGGACAATTTGACTTGAAAGTTAAAACCCATATAATTTTTCTGAAATCTGGATATGATGATCTCCAAGTGGTATGGTAAACATGTTCAACTTAAAAACTGCGGGTTTCTATGTAAATCAAACCAATGTAAATTTGTCTAAAATGCTGATTAAAATTGGATGAACTGGAAATATGTATTGCATGGAAGAACAATTGTTCACGATTGATTGCAATAAAAATCTTAAAAAAACAAAACTGGACAAAACCTTAGATTTACACATTTAGAGTTTCAAAACTAAATGAGCAGAAGTTAAGTTGTGTTTATTTGACCATACCAATAGGCAAAATAGGCCAATTAAGATTTAATTTATTTATATAGGCAATGTACCGGTTTTCTTCAATTCTCTAAAAAAAAACAAGAGCAATGACCTATAACCTAAATGTGTAGGGTTTCATATTTACTACATTCGGTAAAAGTCTGAAGAAAGTGATAAAGGTTTAACTATATAAAAACAAACGTTTTAGAATTTTTATGAATTTTCCATCATAATATTAGCATAATATCAATCACTAGGTCCAAAACTAACATGGTAGCCCCCTATTATCATGTTAGATATATGTTCCACAACACTTAGAATTCATTATATTAAATCTTTAGGAAAATAAAAAGGGTTTTAATTTGCAAGTCAAGTTGTCCTGCACGCCTTGGATTTAGTTACGATGTGATGAATTTAGGTGTGAGTGTCATTCTCTCAACCAGAAGTGGTCGTGACAAGCGCATGTATTTATTTCATCATCTTTTTACTTTAAGAAACAACTAGTCAAAGGCAATCGCATTTATTGGAGCAAGAGTAAGGAAATACAAGATTTGAGATAGGAAAAACAACTCCCGTCGTTTTAGAAAATTAGAAAAGTAGGGGATAAGATTTTATCTGTAAAACTGAATTTGCTTACTGTGATAACAAATAGAGACAGGTGATCTGCGAGTGTTGTATTTTCTAGAGAGATGAAGCAAGACTGTTCATATCGTATTGTACATTAAACAATTAAATTGGTGTTTCCTCTAATTTTATAAACAAGATAGCAACATAAACAATCGACTCAACCAATACCCCCACTACTTAATGGAGTCGCCCAAATTTACATACAGGCACCATTTCTCGCAACCGCTATAATGCCTCCCTGAACCAAACTGTACGAAATACAAAATTTCCCATTTTTTATCTATAGGGCATAATTGTATTGTCCTTTACACGCTGCACAAATTTCTTCTTTTTTTTTCATAAATTTCTTTATTGATGCGATTTGGTAAGTACAAGGTGTTTTAACTACTGTTTAACCACGATCGTTATATAGATGTCTATACCAGTTGTATTTGATAAACAAACTACAACACAATCTAACCATACTTGTAAAAGTTATTTTACCCAAATTCATATGAACCATTCTAAATAGTCTTATGTTTTACAATGCAATATCTTGCAAGTATTTTGTGTTTTGCAAAATATGAGATGAAACATATTATCATCCAAGGGCCAATTTGTAAGCGGCCTCGAGCCCACTTACACACCTACAGCAAGCATCTCCTTGACGATATTGCAGGATTAATCCTATCTGCTAGCTACCTCCCTCTCTCTGAGGATGATTCTTTATTCATTAGCCTTCCCCACACACCGTCTTCTCTGGGCTGCGCTGAAACCATTCTGCCACCTCAATTTCCAGCACGTCGCTCGCTGGGGAGTCACCTCTCCGCATGCCTACGACCAAGGTGCAATTCGATTTCAGAGCACATGCAGGGGCAGCTAATGTACTTTGTTACCTACCCTCTCAGGGTAAGTTCCCCTGCCCTTAAAGGTGGTGGAAGGGCTACAGCATGTCAGCAGGGTCACAGGGTGCTGGTGTGGTGACCGCAGCTGACTTTTGTGGTTATTTTGTAAGCGTGTTGGGTGTTTTCCCTGATAAGATAAGATAAGGTGACGGACATCCAGGAAAATGAAACCTCTGACGTGACTGATAATCAATTTAGGCTACGGGTCTTTTTTCACAGGTTACAATTGTCACTTCCCTGTCATGGGTAGACACAGCATCACGTTACGACGTTACAGATATCAACAGTTTCAAATGATTTGAATTGGAACTAAAGACACCAGTAGCATTTTTAGGTTGCAATATTTATTACCTTTCCAACTCCTAATGAATTTTATCTCTTGTGATTTGCGAGTAAATATGAAACTTGAATTTAACATAATCCTGAAACTGTTGTTGGTGTCAGCCTGAACTTGACCTACATTTTAGAATACTACTTACTAAAACATTCTATTAACGTAGCCCGATATGGCGGGGCTCAAAGGCATAGGGATCATTACCTACGGTCATTCAAAGGCTTCAATCCACGGAACATTTCAGAAACATGATATAACTGTGTGATTAACTCATCCTCCTTATTTCCATCCAGCATCCCCAACATCATCTTTTCCCTTTACATCAGCACTAACCCATAATATGAAAGCTTGTGTTCATATCCGACCAAATAACCCATCTCTGCCTATTGCCCAGAAAAACTTCTGTAAGGAGAAAGGACAATAAAGTATATTAACAAAAAAAAACAAAAAAAAACATTCATATTCTATTTTGTCGTTGTTCTGGAAGCCCTTATTTATTTTACAATTTGTCATATACATTCAACAGTAAGTATAACATGTAGATGTCTAACGGTTGTAATATTCATTGATATTATATTCCAACTGCTTTTGAATTGGATTGCAAGTCAATATAAAAACTGAATTGAACATAATTCCGAAGTTGATGATTTAATAACAGCCTGAACCTGGCCTACATTTCTACATACTACTCACACTAACACTTATGTTTTATTTCAATGTTTTTGCAGCCTTTTTTTAAATTTTACAAATTTCCATATACATTCAACGGTAAGTGTAACATTTGGAGAGCCATTCATGGTCATATCTTAAAATTAGGAACTTAAATGGTACATTGTTAGAACTATATGCATGGTGTAATTTCAACATGCAGATAATTAGTTCCGTTCATTACGAGATAGCTACAGAATGCCATAATGTTTTATACACCAAACATCATATCTATCGTGTCTGCGTATTTCTAGAAGCTCTATTGGCACAGGAACACAAGTCTTCGTCCGTTTTTTTATGAGCTTAGCCTTTTACATGGTGTTCGATGTAAAGGTGGGGTTATTAGAAGGAAACTCATGAGATGAAAATAACTTGGTCCGTACTCCACTGCGTTTGACCACGGAATAATTCACAAAGTGAACCTGAGTGAATTAAGTATCAGTGAAACGAGTGGGTTTCTGTTTTTATCCCACCTCGTATACATGATCAGAAACATTATTAATCGATAAAATAACTCACACAACTAGCCATTGAGTATTGAGTACAAAATCTTCACGGCCGTGGAGTATGGGTTCCTAACGTTAAGTCTGTGTAGAAAAATACCGGGGTTTAGATAAAGGGTATTATACCGTGACTTGGTCAAGACAACAACCGCTCCACCTGTGGTTTGCTAGGTGAGTAAGAGGTTGTAGAACTGGCTGATTGGCAAGCTGCCAAACGGAATATAGCAACTCTACTTAATTACCATAATCAAGAAACTTTATGTTAGATTTTATCTTATGAAGTACCCTGAATTATACCACATTGCTCTGTGATCATATCTTATCTTTGCCATCTTCACAATACTATCCCAGTAGGAGCTACTTGACTGAAATTTAGTTTTTACTCTCTTTGAAGATTTCCTAATACGTGTTTTGACCTTCAATTTACCCTGCTCTCTAAATCATTTTACTCCATCCTGTTTTATGTAGAATCCTTCTTCTTTTCATTATGTTTACCTTCCATACGATTCCAGGAAATCATCCATCTTACTCCAGTGCGTCACGGAAGCTCAACCTCTTTCCCAATCAATCCAAACTCCAGTAATCATTCCACTTGGCAGAAGACTACCTTCAGACTGACGCAAAGGCACCTGCAGTCAAAACCGGGAATGAAGAAGACATTTCAATAAATACAGAAAAAGATCTGTAATGCATACTCCCAGTTCCATTTCTGCCTTTCCATATCCTCCAAATTGGCCAAGTCTAAACCATTCAGCTACACACTGTCAGCAGATAATGTCGGCCTATCCCTGGCTAACTGTAGAGCCCACCACTCTTCTGTGAGTTCGCGTGTGGGGCTGCTATAAGGAGAAAAAACGCTGAAGCCAAACGATCAGATGGAAAAAAGGTCCATCTAGAGCAAACGGAAGCCAACAAGCGTCCTCAAGCTGTCGTCTCGAGTGAGGATGGATTTGTAGGAGTGTTTTATTTCGGTGGTTTTTTTTCAACATATTTTTTTTTTTTTCATTTTTTTTTTTTCTGTGGTTGGCTTCGCGTTGCAAGGTGGTGTAGTGAGCAGGTTGTGAGCAGTAGGAGTTGTTCCTCCATGGCGGTCTGTGCTCTGCCTACCCACTCCTTATCTGCTCACTGCAGTGTGCTGACCACAGCCTCGGCTTGTCCGCCGCCTGCCCTCACCAGGGTTGTTTTTTTTACTAATGTTTTAACAGGGTGTATCACAAAGTGGCCTGCCCACACATACTCTGTCCTGACATGGCATGCTCAGGCTGTCATTTGTGGGAACGTTTTCCAGAGCAGATTAGAAAGTTTAAAATAGGTTTTGGTGAATTTGAAGATTAACTTCATGAAATGCTAATCCGGTAATGCCCTTTGCATATATAACAGGTAAACTGTAATGCTTTCATAAGAAACTAGATATGACGAATTAGAAATGAGAATGAAGCGTCCTTTCGCTGAAAGTACCTTTTAACCATTCTCCATACAACATTAATGGTTTACACCAGAATGTTCAATGAGTTTTCTTGTCTGCCGCTTGTCCTCACCAGGGATTTTTTTTTACTAATGTTTTAACGGGGTGTATCACAAGGTGGCCTGCCCACACATACTCTGTCCTGACATGGCATGCTCAGGCTGTCATTCGTGGGAACGTTTTCTGGAGCAGATTAGAAAGTTTAGAATAGGTTTTGGTGAATTTAAATATTAACTTCATGAAATGCTAATCTGGTAATGCCCTTTGCATATATAACAGGTAAACTGTAATGCTTTTATAAGAAACTAGATATGATGAATTAGAAATGAGAATGCAGCGTCCTTTGACTGAAAGTACCTTTTAACCATTCTCCATACAACATTAATGGTTTACACCAGAATGTTCGAGTAGCTTTCTTGTCTGCTGCCTGCCCTCACCAGGGTTGGTTTTTTTACTAATGTTTTAACGGGGTGTATCACAAAGTGGCCTGCCCACACCTACTCTGTCCTGACATGGCATGCTCAAGCTGTCATTTGTGGGAACGTTTTCTGGAGCAGATTAGAAAGTTTAAAATAGGTTTTGGTGAATTCAAATATTAACTTCATGAAAGGCTAATCTGGTAATGCCCTTTGCATATATAACAGGTAAACTGTAATGCTTTTATAAGAACTGGATATGATGAATTAGAAATGAGAATGAAGTGTCCTTTGACTGAAAGTACCTTTTTACCATTCTCCATACGACATTAATGGTTTAGGCCAGAATATTCGAGTATTTTTCTTGTCTACTGGCTGCCCTTACGAGGGTTGGTTTTTTTTTACTAAAGTTTTAACAGAGTGCATCACAAAGTGGCCAGATCATACATACTCTCTTCCGACATGGCTTGGTAGAGAATGTATCGCAAAGAGGTCAACTCACACATAGTTTGTCCTGGCATGGTATGCTTGTGTCGCCATCCACGGAAACCTTTTCGGGAGCAGATTAGATTGTAAAAATATATTTTAGTGAATTTTAATTTCAGACTTTGATAATGAATCTTGCATACTTTACAGACAACCTTTCATTTCATTACAATAAGTTGAAATAAACATTGAATAAAAGCAACTGCTCCAACAACAAAAATAAATGAAGACCCGGCACCAACCAACGCGGATACACGCCGATAGAAAATGTCATAATTGTAGCATATTAGGAGGTCTATGATATAAACAATATATTGTAGCGTATCGATGTGCATCTTAACATGTTTCAGAGGGTGGAAAAAAATGTGAGCATGGTCTCGCTGTGCCTCACCTTGCAGACAGTGCATCTTTTTTTTTTAAAGGTTTTTATTTATACTAGAGTAAAACAGCTTGGCAATGTAATGCCTATCCTCCGCTGGCTCCAGTTGGAAATGACCTTGTAGTGCCTATGTCCAGATTATGGACTTACATGGCTTCTAACAGATTTTCATCAGATTATTCAATAAAAGTTTAAGTTTAAACAACAGTGAAAATACATGCTTATAATGGTACCAACCAGTTTGGTAAGTTAGTGTACAACATGACTTCCCTGTCATTTTACATTGGCATAGGGATTCAGGTAGCAGAGTCATAATCCTTTAAAATTCCGGAAATAGTGCATCCTCCTGATTCATTTTCAACCAGTGGATACAAATATCATATATCTCTTTAAACATCAAAAACTCAGTTCCAAGTTAAACTATGAAATGATCGATCACAGACCTTTGTTTAAAATAAAATTTCACAATATTAGCAGGGAGGGATTATCCTTATATTCTACGCACAGTATTTCGTTTCATAATTTTCCATTGATTATTTCACGTGTTTTCCTGGGGACACACACCAAATTCTTGTAATGGATACACACCAATTCCAGTATCTGAATAACTCCTCTCATTGAGAGATACGTTTTGGTAAATAAAAAAAAGCACCGATATGCTATGACAATCGAACATCTATGATTGTCATAGACATCCCACGACACAGGAATTTTTGTTTAATGTTATAAGGCATGTCGTAGGCTATCGGGAGCTCAGTGGATACCAGGCCTTGCATTTCATTTCTGTCCAAGTATATCACGAAAATAAAGGTTACTAGTCAAAATAAATAGAACCTTTAAAGAATTGAAAACGGTAGAAATATTTAATGGAAATTCCCCCCATAAAGCAACACTCCAACTGTGTCGATATTCTGCTCCTCAAATTCTAATAAAAAGGGGTCAGAGATCGTTAATGCTTTTTATCGGCCAATGCAAATCCCACTACACAGACATAACATCCTGCTTATGAATACTTTACCCATCGAGGCAGATAAAGTAATTTACTTTCGGCGAATATATGCCTGTTCATTTTCCCACATTTCATCCACATATAACCCCCTTGATCCTTCCTCACTCAACCCTTGCTCCTGCCAACCCTTCCGCTGCGCTACAAAGCTAGCACCATTGGCTGTCTCTGCGATAGCACTTCTTCAATTAGGCTCATGCGGGCCGGCCACTTTCATTGGTAACAGACCTTTGCCTGTCCCATTATGGTGCCGGGACTGAGGCCTTGGTTCGTCTTTACAGCCCCGTGGCCGTCCCACCCGCCCGGCCGCGGGCACTCGATAGAATATTCATCCCGCACCAGAAACACCTTCAGGGACTGATGGCGGCTCTGCGAATGCTAGAGAACTGAGCCCAAAACGAAATCGCCTCAGGATTTTTTCCTGTCCGCGAAACGAACTAACCCCAAAACAAACTCGCTCTGGTTTAGATACTTGGTCCAAAATGAACTCGCACCATTTTGGGAACTCTCCCCGAAATAAACTCGCCCCATTTTTGCAACTCGCCCCGAAATAAACTCGACATGCTCCAACTTTAATATATAGACATGGAACTCTTTATAAATAATCATACAGGGCAAAGATATAGTAGTGGAGGAAATCTAAGGTTTAACCTTGAAAAAATTGACGGCGGCCATTTTTGATTTTTGGCTTTTTCGGGCATTTCCCCTCATGGAATTTATGTAGATTTTTTATATGTTGTCGAGGAAAGGCTTGGACCTACAAATCCACAGAAAAACCTCATATTACAATTTGTTCAAGGTTGGGCCCCAAATTGGCCCAGATTTCCTCCACTATAGATAGAGTTGAGCTTAGCTTATATTTACTAGCCTAACCTTTCCCTTAATATGATTCAGTAATGTTAGCCCTAGTCAAACCCCTACCCCAACGAATTTATAACGATGAGTAATATACAATCAATTATATGAAATCCAAGACAAGTATGGGGCGACTTCAGGGGGCGAATTTTCCCAAACTGGGCGAGTTCTCCTTAAAAGTAGAGATCAATTTAGTTTCGGGGCGAATACTCCAGTATATATATATATATATATATATATATATATATATATATATATATATGAATATATATATATATATATATATATATATATATATAAGAATATATATATATATATATATATATATATATATATATATATATATATATGCTAGGTTTACGCTAGCCCCCAGTGGCCCCAGCAGCCATGAGCACTGTTGCAGATGGTCACGGAAGTCATACATTTGCATTTATACTTAGATCTCGGCGACCCCGGTTTGGTGACATTCGAGGAGTCTGTGTTATACGCAGTTCCCTGTATGGCCGGCTGCAGTCGGTCATATCCCTCACAATTTGTCCAGTCACCTGTACGTCCGCCTGCGTCTACATACATTCAGTCACAGTGTGGCATTCATCACATCTCACTAGAGTCCAGAAGGATTCTCATAAAGCCCAATACCCATCTACCGATTCAGGGTTGAACAGTTTTCACGATAGTCGTATAGGAGTCGGTGAACTTGTCGCAGGCAAATTACGTAACCCTTCGCTCGACCGGCGGACATTGAGGAGATGGGGTGGTGGATATTAGTCCTAAGCAAATAAGTCTACTAATCGGTGGGTCACCCTTGCCTAGCTGTCCTACATCTACCGACTACGGCCGACTCTGTCAGGATGCCTTGGATGAGACAAATTACCCTCCGTTTGTTACCGACAAAGGTACATGGATGTTCCGAAATCGGTAGATTGGCATTGGGCTTAAGCACCATGGCCGACATGGCTGATTTTTGTATGGTTTCAAATTCTGCAACGGCAGCTGCAGTGACCAGGGTGTGTCACGTTTGTCCATCCCGTCCCCCTGAGTTGTGTCACGTCCCTCACGTTTGTGTCCATGGTGCCCCGCAGACCCCGGAAACTTTGCTGTCAGGCCCGCCAGAGCCACCAGGGCCCAGTGTAAACCTAGCCATAAAGCCCAATACACATCTACCGATTTGGGGTTGAAAAATTAGTTCCTAAATTGTATAGGAGTTGGTGAAATTGTCACAGGCAAATTATGTAACCCCTCGGCCCATATTGGCCACCCAATCAGGGGCCATTTACCAATGTTCCGTTCTCAGCGACTGGATTTATCAACATGTTGATATACTTTGGGTGAGCGATTTAGGAACATCAAACATCGAACTCATCAGCAACAAAAGAACACCTCAAGGAGAGGGTTTCACCGATCATTGACTGACCCTTGCCTAGCTGCCCTACATCTACCGACTAGGGCTGACTCTGTACTCTGTACATCAATGTTCCACAATCGGTAGATGCACTGCACGAAAACCACCGTATTATTCATATATACGCCATCACGGAAGTGCATGTATTGGCTGAATATTGGCTTGTTTTCATTTATATACGCCCAGGCCTTATATACGACAGACGCGTCTTGGCTGTATTTCACATCTGGCGTATATGAGAGAAAATACCCTCTGCCCCCGCCCCCTCCCGCCCCTTTGTGTTGGTAGAAGTATAGGTGTCCTCAGTAGGAAGCCCTCCCCCCCCCCCACCCCCCGCCACCTCCCCCCGCCACCTCTCAGTGAAGCCCTGTTAACAGGACGCTTATAATACGCCCACAGATGAGGTGTATACACATGGGGAATAAGACGACCTTGTAGATGCGAAATACCTACTCATATACGCCCGGCGCATTCATATGTAAAATGATGGTTTTCGTGCAGTGATGTGTATTGGGCTTAACCAGCACTGAGCCCCACATCCATGTTAGAGAGCCTGGCGGCAGTCCATCCCGGTCCACCGGCATGGCTCCCTCCCATCTCCTGTCTCGGCCACCACTCCATCCCAAGACCCATGCTGATTAAGAAAACAGAAAAAGATCAGAATTTAGGCAACTCAGGGCCTGCTAAAACAATCCCTGGAGCGACATTTTCATTTTCTAGCGGAGATTACCACCTGGTTCTGCTGGATCCTGACGCTCAGGGTGACGTTTTTTATGATTCTTTTTACTCATATTTTTCACTATTTTGTTGGATTCTTCACCATACTTTTTTTTATTTTTGCTGAGTTTTTGGCCCCAAGGTACAGATCGCCTGATGTAGAAGTGAGTGGAAGGCCGGCTGCATGATAGGAAGTTTCCTGTTACGGAGGTCAGAAAGCTAAGAGTTAGATGGGCGATAATAGGGAACTCTTGACTTATGCATGGAATGGGTGCTAATCCTTGTCGGCACTCAAGTGCGCATGCCTAAGATCATTTCCGGACATCCATGATCAATGAGGACTGAGGTGCTGAAATAGAAACCACCGTAAGCATACATTGGTGGAGATAAATTTCCATATCTACCCTCGAAACGAGCCATTTCTGGTACTGATGCCCTTTGGGAGGGCTAATTGTGGGATATGTAGGCAAGATCATTCATGTAAATGCATACAGTGGCTGTGGAATGATGCCTGGAGATCAAATATCAATTTCTGTCCGTGTTACATATGCAACTGGTTGTATATACATGTGTGTGTGTCTGTGTGCATGTTGAAAGTCAACCTATGTCTATGTATAGTCTTTCCTAGACTTGCTCAAGTCTTTGATTATGGACATTATTAAGAAATAGAAATACTGTACAACAAGTGGACTTCCCCTACATCTCCCAGGCCCAGGAATCCCGGCGAGGAAGGGTGAGGTAGGCGGAGGTGTAACTGAAGCTAGTCTTAGTCATTCCATATGATATCAACTACCTTAGACAGTTTTCATCAATGCAATATTAGTTAGGTAATGTATCTGTTCTATGACATAGAGTTCGTTCAGTTTAATATCAAAATGTAATATTCTCTTCCTAATGGGATGATATAATTCATGTTTAGAAAATGTGGAATTATCCCATTCAACATTCAATGAAATATCATCAATATTTCCGTTTATTCGGGTACGGAATGGGTGTGTAGCTGTTAAGTAGTCATGTTGACAACTAGTAATTAACTGACACCTCTTTGTCATACATTATTTATACGGTTCAGTAGTTAATTACTCGGTCTCATCCCTTGATGGGGATTATTCTGACTGACCTGGGGACTGTTGAATAGACTACGAACAACAAAAAAAGTATCTTAGAATTGTCTATGGAGCCATAGTTGTGTATAAAATAATGTGTTGTAAGCATAAGATGTTTTGATGATAAGAGTAACCCAAAGCTTGTACAAGTTGGTGTATACAAAATATGTTTATTTAGAAATATCTTCTATTTTATTATACAACTCTGAATGGAGAAGGATATCGTTTATCATAGGAGTTATCTTATCGCCCAGCACCAGACACGAACTAACTTTATTTAACAGCCCCCAGGAATTGTATTGAGTACCACATTTTGTCACCGATAAATTTGTTTGTAACCGCCCAATGATTATATGACACTTTCGAGAAAATGTTTTTTATTGTTATTGGTTTTCCTTTTTCATAAATTTACTGTGAAAATAAAAGAATAACTCAACAATATATCAGAAATATACTATTATTATACATTTCTATTAGATACTGATATTGCTTTGAATATACTTTCCATCGTTTTCATTTATACGTTACTCAAAAAATCGCATTAAGTAGCTGTTGTTTGTACAATTCCTTCACCTTTGTTACCCACCTATTACGGAGTCTGCATAGGAAATGTATAGGGCACCTGGAATTAGCTACCTGGTGATTCTGGCATGTCAGAATCTCCTGTAGGAGATTCCGGAAAAAAATAGTCCTGTCAATAATGAGGTTGAATCATCATGTACTTCGAAATAAGTTTCTTGAATATTTATTCAATGCTAATTGTTTAGAATCAATTATAATAATCTCATTTACCATCCGAAATCAATGTCACACTCTGCATGCTAAAATCACAGGTTAATGGCGAACTATATTTTTGATGTATGTCTAAACTAAATTACTGCCACGCTTGACAGTGCTGTGGTGTCTGGAAGTAAATGGTTTACAGAAACCTTTAATTGCAATAGACTTGTTATTACTCTTGTAGGTGGGTTATAATAAATACAATAACGACTGGTTTTGTATACGAATGACCATAATCTCCTCGTAGTTGACGACGGAATATCCTCGCTAATCACTCAGATATTACTACGCGTCAACTACTCGGAGATTACGGCCACTCGGACACAAAACCAGTCATTATTGTATATATATTAACCAAGGAAGACCACGTGTATGTCTGACATACGCCAATGAATCAATACGTTAATCCTAGAGTCGCAGAAGTAACTATGAACTGGTGAGAGCAAACAGGTGTAGGTCGATAGGTGCACTCAGATAGGCAACTTAAGTACAGATTTCATGAATACAAAATATCAGTAACCTCACGATAATAACTGATTGGAAAGTAGAATCTGTATGTGTATTTGTATGGCGGATAGAGCCTTAGGTTAGGAGTTGTGTGACTGTTGCTCCTTGCAACACCATCCACCTGAAGGGTTTTTTTCACACTTCTTCACACTATTCAACCAAGTGTTTTGGTGTTAGGTGAGTAGTTCTGTATGTTTTAACATCAATTAAGGCATTTACCCTTGCAATTATAATGCGTCGCTGTCAATCACTATATTTCATCACGGATTGTTTGTTATTTCATCTAATATCAATATTCGGTGAATTAGTAAATGCATTAACGAAGGGGATTTTATACCTTAGTGAAACACATTCACTTTGTTGGGACGTCTCCTTATACCACTTTTCTTTCGATAGTAATGTTAAACGAGCTTGTAGAGCGAGTTTGATATTTACTTCGAAAGATAAAGGGTATGAGAGAAACAATAACGTAATTACGTTTCACTTGTATTATATATACCTATAATTATTGATAATTGATTAAAAATTTACTAAAACATGATGCTGTGGAATAATTGATGATTTTCTATTGAGACAAGATGAGATTATCAGTATAATATGAGAAAACGTGGTTACTGAGCCCGTACGTGTGGCCGTTCGAGGTCATTGGATGAAAAAAATACGGCCCGATGCCGTAGGCGTGAGGGCCGTATTTTTTCATCAAATGACCAAGAACGGACACCGTACGGGCTCAGTCACTACGTTTTCTTATTACTATACACCTCCTACTCGTTTAAAAACCTGTTTTATTAACTTTTCTGCTCTAAGAAAAGCCACTGCGATTCACTACGACCCGCTGTTACAGCGGGCTCGAACATTATTTATACTACACCCCTAGCAGCGGGCAGTATTTCATAGACATTCGCACACAGGTATATAGTAATAAATGAACTAATAGTTTTTTTATTCATTCGTCCATAGCCTGCATCTGGCTTTTACATTCTTTTTATCCCTTTGAGATACAGTTCATCGGGATACAGTTCTGTGCCCCCCGAGGCACAATATTCTAGTATATCCTTCATCCAAAGGTTTATTAAAAAAACCCGGTGTCTTTTCAATCTAATCTGTCTTTTGGTTTGTGTTCATGCTTTGGGTTTTGTTTATGATATGATAGCATATATGTTTCCAGTAATATAACACATGCATCACTACCCTGCTCCATTGATATTTGTGTTATTATATGAAAAGAAGTTATGTGACTTCTACAAATGCCCCTTTCATAGATATGGAAATGTTACATGCTTTAACAATGTAAATCTGCTCAAACTTCCTGGTCATCATTATGGATATAAAGTCCTAGATTCTACATCGTGGCTGCCAGTACAGACCTCTAAGTCCTACTACGTGAGATGGCTAGGCTCACGAGTGCGCTGCTCCTGTGTATCTTTGTGTGGATGACGACCAATGCAAGTAAGTTCATTACTTAAGCCGGATGCCCATCTACCGATTTAGGGTTGAACGATTAGTCCCCAAATTGTATAGGAATTGGTCAACTTGTTGCAGGCAAATTATGTAACCCCTCGCTCGACCCATGGCCCTCGAGGAGAGGGGCTGGTGGGTATTAGTCCTAAGGAAATCAGTCTACACCTACCGACATATATACGCACACTGATAAAATTGGTGTATGGTCCACTAATCACTGGGGTAGGGCAAAAGCCACAACTTGTCGGTGACAAAAGGACGTCTGAAGGAGGTGGTTCACTAATCGCTGGGTAGCCTTGCCTAGCTGTCCTACATCTACAGACTCTGTTAGGATGGCTTGGCTGAGACAGCTTACCCTCTGTTTGTCGCCGACAAACGTACATAAATTTAGGCCCGGCGTCCACCTACTACGATATGGATCCGATATGGTCTACGATGCACCTCCCGATAAAAAATCAAAATCGCGCCGGAAGGCCACCTAATATCGGGGCAGTTGATCACGTTTCTGCGAATAGACACAGATAAACACCCATACAATGCATGGTGGATTGGCATGTCTAGACATATGATTTTGCATCTTCCCGATATGTCTCCGATATTTGCTTGTTGCATCGATGCCATATCAGTAGGTCTAAATTTCTATCATAGTAGGTGGACGCCAAGCCTTAATCTTGCACTTAGGTTAGCAAAAGGTATAAATAGACAATAATCAATGGTTTTGTGGACATGCAACTGTAAACCACGAGAGGTTGACGCATAGTAATACATGAGCGCTCGACGTCAACCTCGAGTGGTTTACAGAGCCGCCTGTCCACAAAATCATCGTTTGTTGTATTTATTATCCATCTTTTCGAATACATTAATGCCAGTTATTACCACATTAAATGGTATAACAATTGCGATTATTTCTTTTATCTACAGCACAAATGGACTATTTTTCCCGTATACCATAGTTTTGAGGCCGTATACCACAGTTGTGAATCTGTATACCACAGTTATGGTATCTGACAGGTTTTATATAATGGGTCGTGGTTTACTGAGCCCCTATACATTTTCAATGGGGTCTTTGTATACGATGGATAATAAAGAACCAGAAGGAACATCATACGAATGAACCTCATCAATCGTGTAGTATGTGATCTTTATATAAATGAAGACTATCACATACAACACAGCTAATTAAATTGTGAGCTGATAATCCAGATAACTTATTAACAAGAGAAGAAAGCAACAACAACCGAAATATTTAAGTGTCACCTTTTTATATAGGCATGCAGAGTTGGGATAAGCTATATTTTGAAACATCACGTTTTCTAATAATGTATGCATTCTTCTATACGGCATATAGCCTATGAACCATGGGGGCCGCCATGACGCCCCCCGAGTAGGTGTTCTTCACTAAAGGAGGTGAAAAATTAGGTGTTCTTCACTAAAGGAGGTGTGAAAGAAGTGAGTGATAATTGGGATGTCACAACTCTAGCCTAGCTGACATATGTATATAAAGTGTTTCATGTAAAAAAAAAACTCATGTTCTGGGTTTAATCATTATGTCATCCTTCTCTATGATGGGTATAGAGAGCCAAGGGAACCATGGTATAACATTGAAAGGCAGTTGAATTTCGTAAGAACAAAGAGCTAGAATATAGATCTATCCCCCCAAAGAGGCCTGACATACTGCTGGACACCTAGTGACTGTTTTATGAACTAACAATGGCTCTGTCCCCTTTAGGCTGGTCACCACAGCGTTACGAACATGCACTACGTTGGCTGCAGCATCGCTTGCCGTCCAAGCACCCTCTGCGAGGAGGAATGCAAGGCAGTCACAGAAACGGTGATACCTCTATGCGACCAGTGGCGGCATTCCCTTGTAGTCCCCAAGCGAATACCTCTGTGCCTACAAGCGGTAAGCAGGAAAAGTATTGGAGTTTTAGTATATATTCATTTACTTTTTTTTGAATATTTCATTCATTCTCTAAAGGATAACATAAAATATGGTTACTGAGCCCTTAGGGATGGATGTTAAGGGTCTTTTATAAAATACATATATAAGAGACATGTTCACAAAAGGCCAAGAATGGCTTTTACTCGGCTCAGTCACTATATATACGTTTGATTATACCTAACTATCATGAACAAAACATCATTTCATCGATTCACAGCCTGTTGACTCAATATGGGCGCTTATTCATAACAACGACCAAACAATATTTATACTACATCCCTGGCAGCTAGTAGTATTCCATAGAAGGTAACTCAAGTTTAAACGAAATAGGGTAAGGATATATATTCAAGGTATATATTTATTTTTCAGTACACCGCTTAAGACCCAGTGACATTAACGTTGTTGCTGCAATGGGAGATTCCATCACAGTAAGTTAACTGATACTATTACATAACAAAACCTTTGTTTGATATCTTAGGCTCCCCTGAGTCTACTTTGTGGTTTATATCGTGACTTATGGGAGCTGAGGGGATTGTACAATTTGTATAAAAGTCATTCTGCTTTTATATCACCCGGTCATAAATAAATTAACTAAAATGTAATTGATTTTGTTTTCTTTTGATGGGGCAAGAGCCCTCTATCATATTTGATCTGGGCTGTATATTTTGTTTTCTTCATGGATCACGACTCACAAAGTAGTCTTCTATTCAATTCTTATTTTCCAACGCAATACAGTGTAACCTACGGACTAACCTATAAACATGAACGACTAAAAATGATACCACTTTTATTCAAGTCCTATTTGTAAATGTATGTATATAAAGTATTTCTAGGTTATCTGTGTTTTAATTTTGATGTGTTAGATATGGGCTGATACATAAATCTCATATTACCTGTGAATCTTTGTAATACTCCTCAGGCTGGGAATGGTATCAATGCGAGTAACGCAGTAGATGTGCTCAATCAGCTACGAGGTCGTGCCTGGAGCATCGGAGGTGATAAAAGCATTGACGAAGACTTCAACACACTGGCCAGTACGTGTTTATACTACTAAGCGCCTCATTAAAAGTACCAGAAAACTCTCATAGAAGTCTATTCGTATAGAAAATTCATATGAAAACAAAATCAGTACAGGAAAAAGAATGACTAAAGCCCAATACACATCTACCGATTTAGGATTGAACGATTAGTTCCCAAATCGTATAGGAGTCGGTGAATTGTCAAGGTGAATTACGTAATGCCTTGGCCCATAACGGCTACCCAATAAAGCGCCATTTACCAACTTTCAATTGTGGGTGACTAGTTTTATCAACATTTTGATAAACTTTTGGCCACCAATTTAGGAACATAGAAACCACAACTTGTCAGTGACAAAATAACATTTGAAGGAGGTGGTTCACTAATCGTTGCCTTACCCTTGCCTAGCTGCGCTACATCTACCGACTACGGCCGACTCCGTTATATAGGATGCCCTGTCCGAGACAAATTACCTGCCGTTTGTTGCCGACAAAGGTACATAAATGTTCCGTAATCGGTAGATGTGTATTGGGCTTAATGTTTTTATATTCTAGATCTCATATTACTAATTCTCTCGTTTTCTAGACGTGCTGAAGAAGTTCAACCCTCAGGTGAAGGGTTTCTCCACTGGTTACGGAGACGAGAACTCGCCCACTGCGTGGATGAACGTCGCCGTATCTGGCGCCCTCGCCGCGTGCGTCCATTTTGTTATCTCTTTTGTTTTTTCTTTTTGTTTATAAAACACAAATCATCACGAGGATGGTCTTCATTTTTGGTTTTCCAGTTAAGTACATGAGTGTTACAAGTGTTGGACTAACTCTTCGTCAGGTGGATGAGATATACAAAATATGAAAGGGACGAATACATGCCCAATGAGGACCCAACAGGTAAAGCCAGATGCTGATGTACTGATTTAGGGTTGAACGATTAGTTCCCAAATCATATAGGAATCAGTCACCTTGTCGCAGGCAAATTACGTAACCCTCGCTCGACCTGCGGCCCTCGAGGAGAGGGGCTGGTGGGTATTAGTCCTAAGGAAATCAGTCTACATCTACCGAAATATATACCCACACTAATAAAATCGGTGTATGGTCCACTAATTGCTGGGGGAGGGCAAAAACCACAACTTGTCAGTGACACAAGACGTCTAAAGGAGGTGATTTATTAATCGCTGGGTAGCCTTGCCTAGCTGTCCTACATCTACCGACTCCCATAGGATACCTCGCCTGATACTAATTACCCTCCGTTTGTCGCCGACAAACGTACATAAATGTTCCGAAATCGGTATATGGGCATTGGCCTTAAATGAATTATGTTTGTAAAATTTAACTAGCATCAGAGTTGCCCCACCACCAAACACAGTGAAAAGGGACAGGGTATACGTCCATTTTGTTAATGATAGATTCTTTTTTATTGGATAGAGTGATATCTTATTATCATTTATTTTCTGATCTTCCACAGTTTTAGTCTACAATATGGTCTTAATAACAATTCTTCTTTTCCTCGAGCTTTGTAAGTACCATCGCGTGGCAGCACTTGCGTTTCTTTGGACAAAAATTGCCAGATTAAATTGCCTTCATGGAGAGGGGATTTCCTGTACTGCTCTATGTTTTAATTATTGAATTTATCTTGTCAGATTGTCTTGTTCCCATGTTCACAGTCTCAACTACATATCTTTAAAGTCACTCCACCATTTCATTAATGACATGATATGGCTGGCTCTTCTAAACTGTAATGATCTGATCTTGCATCATTCATAAAGATCCTGCAAGTTATATTAATATCACGAGCCCGTACCAATTGATATGCATATCATTTGGTGTTTGTAGTGTTCTTGCTGCTGTGTTCACAGATATTGTAAGAAATCACTTTATTCCAAAATTGGTATAATCATATTTGTTCAACGAATTGTACAGCTGCGGTTTCTGTTATTTAGTAGCGATTTCTTGTAAACAAAATGATACCATGGTTACGGAGTAGGTTTCGTGAATGTGTTTGTCACCTGTTTTAGCATTAGACTATTTCTAGTCGTCAACAATATATGATCGTCAGCTGGAGCTAAATTCCAAAATCGTCACCCACAGTGGTCTAGTGTAAATGCCAGGGTCCCGTCGCTCCACTTTTTGTGGTATCGCTAGCTATAATCGGATCGCAATTCTATTCTTACGATTACTTTAACGATCCGACTGAAAAGTGTTGCTCCTATAAAATCGAATCATATCCCTATATTCCCGTGGTATCACTATTTTTTTACGATGCGATAGCGATACAACAATTTTGGGGCACATATGGAATGAGATTAGTTCATTAGTTCTTTAAATAAATACAGATGACATCACAATTAAAACTGATCTGACACCTGGTGGTGTGGAACACTATTTCCTATAGGTAGAAGAACTGGTGGTGGGGGTTGGTGGTGCCACCATGGATCGTTATTTTAAATATCAGATAAGGCTGTATCTAACCGACAGCAACACGATCCGCAGTGCTTTGAAGGTCCGCGTAAAAAGTATGGCTAAAAGCAGTATTTTACAAATTTAACAAATAGGATTTAGTAGAGATGTAGATTAATTCATCTTGGAAATACATTTTAAGCAAAATACGGCACATAATACGGGAAATAAAACCAACTTAAAGTAGCAGTACGGAATCGCATGGTTTCATACCTTCTTTTTACTTATCATAGAATAGAATTACTTTCATTATTGCAAACACATTATTGCAATCAACTCTCTAACCATGGAAGTCACAATAAAGGAGCTATTTACGGAATTGCTTGCCATTCAATATGTACGTTACATTTAACAGCCACACAGTAAACGTCTTTGAAGTTAATAGGTGATGAAATCTCCCCGTGTTAATTACAGAACTCTGAGTGCCCAGGCGGATCATCTCATTCAGAAACTGAAAACCGATACGCGAATAGACTGGCAGAACGACTGGAAAGTCATCACCATACTCATCGGAGGCGATAACCTGTGTGATTACTGCCTTGACCACGTAAGTAGATTGAATACCTTCAAAACACAAATACATTTAGGCCCGGCGTCCACCTACTACGATATGGCCCTGATGTGGTCTACGATGCACCCCCCGATAAAAAATCAAAATCGCGTCGGAAGGTTACCTATTATCGGGGCAGTTGACCATGTTTCTGCGATTAGACGCCGATAAAACCCCATACAATGCGTGGTGGATTGGCTTGTCTAGACATATGTCTACGATTTTGCACCTTCCCGATATGGCACCGATTTTGACATTTTATATCGGTGCCATATCTAGAGGTCTATGATTCTATCGTAGTAGGTAGGCCTTACCTTAATCGGTTTGGATCTTTTCTTATTTTAGTGGGGAGTACATCCTCACACCATGTGGGGTGATTTTGGAGATGCTTTCCAATAGAAAAGAAAGTTATAATTACCTCAACATCAAATCTGTGGCATAGGGAAACTCACTTACTATGGGCGAATCGGTGTCCGTTCATAGTTTATTGTCCCAAAAATATGCCGATGCTGCAGACAGAGGAACCCATTTTTGAGAGAAAAAAACAGAGAATGGCATCGATCCCTCCCACAGTATATACGTTTTCTTACTGTTGTATACCTGAAAATCATTTTTAAAAAACCATGCCATTTCGATCACTTCATGCTAGTAGTCATTTACTATGGCCCTAGCAGCAAGTATACTATTACATAGCTGTTGGACCACAGGTGTGTTATAACATCTATTTGACTCCTATACTAATGAGACTCCAATCACCATGATTGGTATCTTAATCAATATCATAAGTTATGTTTAAAATACACATGTTTTTTTGTAAGACTTGTTTCTTTACATATATTAGACCAGGGGGCTGTCCAGCAAGTTTTTCTTCTAGTGGAGGAATCAAATTGCGGGGTACATCAAAATCTTTCGTAACCTGACAGATCTTTAATTAACTGCACCTTCTAGACATCTCAAATAATAAAAGACAAAGAGTTCCTTTTCCTACATCATTTCATAGTACTATTTCTATAAACATCAAATTTTAACAAATCCTCGAGGTATATAAGATTACTATATACCCATGCCGTATATACTGTAAATACGCACCGTTTCGGCATATGACGTAAAATACTGTACGGACTGCTGGTCCGTACACTAAAATACGGACCACCTTGCCATACACGTTTACTAACATATCGGTCGTTAAAAATTAAATTAATGATTTTAAAAGAAAGTTTTGTGTATATAGTAAATATATAACATCCAACCATTTTTGCGTAACCTTTTCGTTTCGTTAGACCTCCCGAAGGCGATCCGTATTTCGAAAAAAATTTACGTGGTGGGGAAAGGAGCTCGGACTTTGCAACGCCCCGTGACAAGATATAACATCCAACCATGCTTGTACAAGTCACAGTACTCGATGATAATTTACGGTTTGTACGGAACTCGGCATAAATGCCTCGGTCCGTACAAACCATAAATTACCATCTCATTCTGTGAATTGTACAGCATGGTCAGGACGTTCTATATAATTACTTTTTTTATTCATCAGCATGTTCACTCACCGGAAGTGGTAGGTGGTAACATCCGGGATGCTTTGGACAAGTTGCACGCAGTGGTTCCACGTGCACTCATTAACCTCGTACCCATGACTGACGTGACGCCCATCGTCACCATCAAAACAGGGCTGGAGTGTGACGCCCTGCACTGGTAAGGATCAGGGGGTCGTTCAATGACTTAAGTTCAATGTGTACCCCTCTCATAAGATCTCACACTCTCTAAGTCGTATTCTTTATCCTACCCCTAATATAAAATCCCATAGGCTTAACATTGAGATTCCGTATGCCACGCTGACTGGCATACGGACGTTTGTATGCTACTAGGGGCATACAGAATTTTGATGATTTTCATTCATGATTTTGATATTAAAATATTGTAGAGAGGGGTAGGATAAAATCAAAACCGGATGAGTTTTAATCTTGGCTCCCGTATGCCACGACTGGCGTTTGGCGTTACCATCCGGTTTTACGATAGTACTCTCACTACGCTCTATGGAGAATAATTCTTAAGGAACTAGGCTTGGAGCCTTGAGAATCCACTGGCCTGCCTCCTGTGCTAAAGACGTACATCAATGCAACCCAAAGATTCCTATAATCTCAATGATGCCACCTAGCGGTGTTACTGTGTGCCAGTGGATTCCTTATTTTTATGGAATTTGGACTGTTCTTAGCATCCACAACTCTGCGCATTGATATTTATAATTAACTCGAGACATAGAGGGAATAATGTGTGCCAGTGGATTCTCAAGGCTCTAAGCCTAGTTCGTTAAGAATTCCTCTCTCATAGAGCGTTGTGAGAACCTCATACAGAATACGATTTAGAGAGTGTGAGATCTTATGAGAGGGGTACGCTGCACATCTACCGATTTCAAAACATTGATTTACCTTTGTTGGCAACAAACGAATGGTACTTTGTCTCAGGCGAGGCATCCTATCGGAGTCAGTCCTGGTTGGTAGATGTGGGGCTACTAGGTAAGGCTCAGCCAATTATTAGTGAAACCCCCTACTTGAGATGTTCCTTTGTTGGCGTTGTTGTAAATCCAGTTTGTGACAATGGAACATTGGAAATACCCCCTGTTCAGGTGGCCGACACGGGCACGTAATTTGCCTCGTAGGACACATAATTTTTCAATATTCAGGCATAGCAACAATGCAGCAATTTAGTTCCATACTCTAACGTTCTACAAAACCAGATTTTCAACGTCCTGACATTGTTACAATGCAGAGATTTTGATTCATAGCCATATCGAATCCGTATAGGAGCCGTATTGCAGGCAGTGGATGCCGGGCTGTACAAAAAAGGGTCTTCATGTACGACCCTAAATTATTCAATTAGCTCTAGGTTTCTTATCATCCATCATATCCAAAGGCTCCATTGAAAATGTATGGGGACTCACACAATATTACAATGATTTTGATTTGCAAAGCCGTCTCTTTGCGTACCTGACGCGTACCAATATCTGGGCTAGTACATGAAGACAATTATGCAGATACGACAATGCAGATCAACATCTTGGTAATAAGATAAAATGTATATCTACCTGACTGGTACATACTCACATACCTTGTTTCTTTTGATAAATATTCCACTCGCTCTCCGAATATTTTTATCAAAAGAAATAAGGTATGTGAGTATGTATCAGTAACGTAATACATTTTTATTTTATTTATACCTTCAAATACAAGTATTTGATGAATTACATAATGAAATATGACAACGTCCGAGCTAGATTCAAAGTGTGCTTGTATATTCCTTGACATCTTAGTGAAAGTCAAGCACAGAATATGCTCCAAGCACATTTTTCACTCTCTTTTTCCCTTCAACTCCTGTGATCCTTTCGCAAGTCACTGCCAGCACTTCCTATGTAGGTCAGTGCCATTTTTTTCAGCCAATCAAAATTTGTATTCAAAGTAGGGTGGTACATCATTTTTTCCCACCATACTGTGCCGGTATATATTTAATACCAATACCCTAGCAGAGGGTTGGTATTTGCGTAACATACTGGCACAGGTATATAATAATGTTGTATTTCATTTTCAGCATTCCAAATATAAGTTATCAAAGCAAATAGATATCAGCCGCCGATCTTCTCACGCACTACAGACTTTTTCCGTACACTTCTATTCTACTCAGTAGTGATCTTTAGGCTCTACAGGTTTAGTATGGAGACCTTATTGAGTGGATAATAAATAAGGTAAACACATTTCACTGTCATTGGTGATGAGCTAGCAGATGAATGATATGATTGGAATTATGTTGTATAATATAAGATTAAAGTCTACTCTAAAAGAAAAACACCAGAAAACCTCCCGTCAGTAAATTTTAAGCATGAGGATTATCCAGATTTAGACATAGACAATGGTCAATGGTTTTGTGGACAAACTGCTGTAAGCCACGAGAGGTCGATACGTAGTAGTACACGTTGGAATGTGCATTAGGAAGTAAATCTTGAGTGGTTCCCAGAGCTGCCTGTCCACAAAATCAACATTTTGTTGTATTTGTCATCCATTTCCTTTAATAAATTTTATGAACCCAATAATTGACATGTTAGATGGTATATCATTTGGGTATTATTTTCTTGCTCTCAAATCAGAGGCACAGCATTATATATGTAAAAACAAAAAGACACGATATCTGATAAAAATTGAATTTCCATATACTATGGTTTCGAATTCAATACACAATAGCATTGAAATTCGGATACAACGGTTATGGTATCTGACAGTTTTTAAATAGAATGAAGTAATATACTTTATCCTACCCCTAATAAAAAACGCCATAGGCTTAACATGGGATTTGTTTATGTCACGGGTAGTGACATAAAGTGTTGTTTATGCCACTACTTTCTGATACTGAAAAAATATGGAAACGGGGTAGGATAAAATCTAGACGCCACTCGTTTGAGTTTGAGCTTATTTATGCCACGCATTTTGTTGGCCCCGTAATGTCACTTGTCTTCTACTCGTGAAATTACGGAGCCAACAAAATGCGTGGCATAAATAAACTCAGACTCAAACTCATGACGTCTCTTGATATTATTATTCAGTAAAATACTAGGTGTGAGATAAAATACAATAATTATGCTGATGCAGGTACCTGTGCACGTGTGCGATGAACCCGTTGACGAGAGGCGAGCTGAAGGGGGTTCAGATGGGATACTACCAGCAGATGGCCACCTTAGTGTCCAGTAAGAGGTACGACACACGGGACGACTTCACAGTCGTCCTCCAACCATTCCTCGTCAACCAGGACTTCATCAGAGACGTAGGTCTAGTTTTCACTTGTGAGACTTTAAAAGGCAGATCCCATAATACACAGTGGCTCAACCTGGTGATTTTTAAGTATCGTCAATTTTCAGTCATATCTGGTTCAAATCTCATTCATTCTAATTCTAAATGAATAAATTTAATGTTATGTACAATCTATCCAATCTTGATAGGAAAAATATGCCAATTTACATTTGCATGATTTACGTAAGAAATGTACTGGAAAATAAGTTGGTTTTCCAATTATTTCCAATTATGACCTATGAATTTTAATGTGTAGTACTTTGCATCTACTATGTTCTGTAAAAGTTTCAGGAAAATGACATGGGCTTGACTATGTGAAAAAATTGGGGGGGGGGAATTTCTGTATATCTATTATGATATTATCAAAATATTAATCTTTAAATTTAAAAAGAAACTAGCATGGTCACCACCTATTTTAAAGTTAGGTATTTGTTCTAAAACATTTAGAGATCATCATTTTAAATTTTCAGGAAAAAGACTTGGCTTTTTATTTTTTTATTGTGGAGAATATTTTATTTTCAACTTGTACAGGATATATACACACAAGTATTTTAGCAGCCATAAAGAAACAGATACATTTCTAAATGATATAGGGTTGTCATGCACTGGTAAATTAATCTACCCTGTTTCTACAGATTTTCGAAATACATGTGTCACATCTCATTTCTTCTCCCCATTTTTAAAAAAATGTTTTATTTTCATACAGGACAAAACATAACAAGACAATATGACAGACACATCAAAACAGTATTTGCAGTTAATTCTGCCTACCCCCCAAAGGTCCACACTCCTCCCTATTGGATTGTCTCCCACAGTTGAGCTAAATACTTAAATTTATGCATGCGACCTTCCTTCATATATGGAGACTTGGCTTTTAATGTCAAAGCCAAATTGTCCGGTATGCCTTCATATGCCTGTTATATAAGGCACAGCTTGATTTCTAGTTCCGTTGGGAACAACCACTATTTTCTGCTATCATAATCAGTATATAATCGTGGGACTAGGCTAAAATCCTTTTATTGCAAACCTAAACAAATATTTGTAATGAAATCCAGTGATAACTGGACCCACCACCTGGTGTTTTGTATAGCGTCGGGGAGCAAGATGGTTGCCACCATTACACGATAGCTATTTGCCCTATACAGTGTCTATCCGTGCTTCTACGAGGTAACCCTTTGTTTTTTTGGGGGTTTTTTTTATTTAGAAATAAATAAAAAAATAAAATAAAAAAAAAATATATTAAAAAAAAATATATTTAAAAAAAACTTTGTCCTTCACAATGCTTCATAATTTGAGGCGCAGAACGCCAGTGGCACAATTTTTGACAGAATCGAAGCCGGCGTCATTATTTATAGAACAGATATAGAACAAAAGTGTATAGAGTCAAACATAGAACAATATCGGGAAGGTGCAAAATTGCAGACATATGTCTAGACATGCCAATCCATCATACATCGTAATGGGCTTTTTTCAGTGCCTAACCACAAAAATGTGGTCAACTGCCCCAGAATTAGGTGACCTTCCGACGCGATTCTGATTTTTTATCGTGAGGTGCATCATAGACCAAATCGGAGCCATATCGTAGTAGGTGGACTCTGGGCCTTGCATTATGTCGGAAAGATGTCGCCAAAATGTTAAGGAATACAGATTTCTTTAATACTTCAATCCCTTCACCCCTTCCCTTGCGAATAATCATGATAGGAACTACTTGTATTATACAAAATTAGCAGATATTTAGAACCTTATAACGGTAAGTTTTAGTAATTGATCTTTTTCTGTTGTATACACAGGCACTCAGTACATAATTTCTGTATAAATAACTCTGTTTGTATTAATTACCATGTGGTGGACGACAATTGTAGTCGCCCGTAAGTTTATGACATTACCAAACCTTACACTATGACCATGACTGTATATGGTCAGTGCTATCTTTCTTGCCTAAAAAAAAGGTGAAATTACTGTAACTCCCGCATCTGGGAGATCCACTCAAAAAGGATACATGCCTATGTATCCCCCAGGATAAATAAAATTCTTTAAAAATTCATGATAAAATGCGTCTTTATCATATCCACAGCCAACGACAGGGAAGTATGACCCCTCCTACATCGCACCAGACTGTTTCCATCCAAACTGGAAGATGCATGCAGACCTCGCAAAGATGTTGTGGAATACCATGGTAAACAATTAACATTTACTTATTCATAATAAAGGATGCATAGTGAATACTAAGTTGGTCATGACAGGGATGAAGAGACCAGGGACCTGTTTCACTAGTTTCGTGACATGTGTGTGACACCATACAGACATTGGGGTTGTCTAGTTTTGTGACAACACAAGTAGCTGCCCTTAGGTAAAGACAGACCCCGAACATAAGAATTAGACAAATCTACACATCATGGACCTGTTTCACTAGTTTTGTGACAAAAGTGTTCGACAGACATGAAAAGCGGCACCAACAGTGCAAGCAAGAGCGGACAAAACAAAGTCTAATGTCTGGTTCTTATGAAACCGGACACACCATCTAGACGCCATCTAGACATGTTACGAAACTAGTGAAACCGGTCCCTGGAGCCTGTTTAATAATCTAGGACCGTACATGTAGACCCTTTTCTGTATGCCATAGAGACCCAGGGACGATGTGGGTCAACTTTGTCAACACTTATGTACGATCTTTATGGACGGCTAATAATGTTTTAGTGAACAGTCTTAGATATCATCAAAGGAAAACCCTTGAACGAGGTACAGAGGATTATCTTCCTGCACGATCCTAGATCATTAAATGGGCCCAAGAAATTAACAATGTCATTTTGTCATATGCATTTATGATTTTAGATTCCCTTCCATGTATGGAGTTGGTATTGCAGTCACACATGTATAAATAATCTAAATTTGTAGAAGTTGAACTAGATAAGACTAGAAATTGATGGTACTTCATCATTGTCTATTTTCTGTTTGCCCCTTCCTCGTAAATGCATGAAAGCAATCTAAGGATATGTTGGTTTTGAGTGGTTAATTTATAGTTCATCTGCTCATTGGAAATATTTACTAACCCCTTTGGATCTCTCATTACTAAATCTAATTGGTTGTGGAGTAAAGAACGGGATGATATAACTCATTCTGAATACAATCACGGACTTTGAATAGACTCTCGCTGCTAATATGTGAAATGCTACATATTTATCAAATAATATCCACACAAAGAAGTCAATAGTTCTCCTCTGAAGCATAGAAATGTACAAGTGACAAATAGTATGTTCATCATTTAAAAAAAAAGGTTTTTATTGCTTTCGTTTAGTACAAAACGCTCTTCCAGGCAATATGAGAGGACTGTATACTGAACAAGACAAATGATGACTATATTTACAAAGGAATTTTTCGTCTTCATCTAATCCAATCCATAAGTTGTGACCGTGTGCCAGACGGCAACCTTTATTATATTTTCATATCGGTATCTATTGAGATGCGTTGGCCTCCTTATCAGTAATCAGTTATTATCGACCTTATGGTCAATCATGAGTGACCGCGGATTTAAAAATGAATTAAAAGCTTTGGGATGTGTTCATGCTATGGGTCATTTACTGTAAACCACTTCCACCAATTCAACTTGCTATTTTGCAATTGCCTTTTTAGGCTCCAAATAAATCTAGCACCAGTGGGTCAATTTTGGTTTTAAATGATTGGTCATAGTCTGCTGGGCACGCCCCTTAGATACTGAGACACTAGACCTCTGCACCTTTCCCAATGTCGTAGGGTTGTCACGCAGATAGTGAAGGGATAGTGCAGCACGCTTAAATTCCATATAACCTCTTCCTAACCTAGGCAGCGTATTTGAACGAGTGGTGCACGGGTACACTGGAAATGGAGAAACTCTACACATTTATGGATATGAGAATGTGTTTCTTTTGTAGATAACGCCCGTACAGGACAAGGTTCTATCCACGCCAAACGATGAGGTCCTAAACATGACTTACAAGTGTCCTACCGAGGTTTGTATAGAAAACGTTTCCTCAATTGATACCTAACACTATAAAGTGGGATTCGCACATAGAGACTGATAAACCCGAGACGGGTGTATTTCACACATCCCCTCTGTGTAGTCTCAAATGATTCTCTTTTGGTACACAAAATTTAGGCCATGGTGCTAATTTCTATTTTACCAGTCTTATAAAAAATGGGGAGTTGGATTCATATGGAAAGACACACTTGGTATATAGTCTCAGGCAAACTCCTTGTGAACACTCATCTTGGTACTGAAGTACCATTGAGGTGAATGGTTTGGAATCATGTTATCCAGCTTGCTGACTTCCTATTGGCTAGATTGGGTACTTAAGTGGGATTCACACGTAGAGACCCACGTAACTGAGACTGGTGTACTTCACACCTTTTCCCTAGTCTCAGACAATTCTCGGTTGGTACAAAATTCTCATGGCAAAGTCCTTTGATAAGTCTCAAGGAAAATTGGCGAATTTGATTGACATGGGAGGACACACCTGGTACATAATCTCAGACATAGTCACATTGAGGAATCACCCTGGGACTCAAGAACCCTTGAGGTGAGGGGTATTACTAACATATAATCATGATTGCTGGCCTCCTATTGGCTAGTTCAGGTACATAGTCGTTGTAGGTCCATTTGTCTCACCAAAATGCCCCTGTAAATTCTAAACCTGTTTAAAGTCAAAATCTCATGAGATTCTGTTCCTTGTATGAGGCGATTGTCGCCGACAATTCCAATAAAAAAACTGGTCTCAGCAAAATGGAACCATACAATTCAGACGAGGAGATTGTGTTCCAGTACCGTATCTCAACAGGATTTGTCTCAGACAAACGCTCTGGGAGGTACATGGATCCCATCGTGTGAATCCCACTTTAGACTGCGACCCAGCAGTGGGTATATTTGTCTCACCCAAATGCTCCTGTAAGTTCTAAACATATCTCATTAGTCTGTAATCTCATTAGGGATAGTCGCCGCATATAATTGCAGGGAAAAACCTGTCTCAGGTAAATGAAACCCTACCATTCAGAAAAGAAGATTGTGTTCAGTCCAGAATCTCAGCAGGATTTGCTTCAGATGAACACCCTGTGAGGTAAATGAATCTCACTGAGTGAATTCCGCTTAAATGTCTACTTTTAGGGTAAATTGTAATTCATCTTATCAAAATTTGATGTATCCATATTCCTCAAGAGCAGCAAATACAATATCATGTATCTTCCTTGTTGCATGAGAGATATGTTTCTAATTTCATCACCTGACACAAATAAAAAAAGAAGAGAAATAGGAATGGCGTTTCTTTCTCGTTCCAGAAAGCGCCATATATCTTTACCAATGCAAACAGCCAATAGAAGGAGTCCTCACTTCACCGGATGACTGAAAAATAAACAATAAACAAGGATTCTAGTCTCTGCTTAATATTCACATTCAGTTAGATTTGAGTAAAATAGTACCATGATAAATTATACAAATGTAGCAACCTATAAATAAGAGTTTTATGAGAATAGATAACCCATGAAGTTTGCCCGCAGGGCTCTGACGTGGCTATGACATGGACATGAATCAAAATTCCTGCAAAATAACCTTGTCAGAATGTGAACAAAAATTTGGTTTCATAGAATGTCAGAATATGAAACGAAATTACCTTTGTCCCTGGGTTGGAATGTTGAAAGATGATGTCTAAGCATTTTGGACTGCTTGTCATAGTATGTTGGGAGCTCAGTGGGTTATTATTCATTTATCTAGATATCTCTAGGACTTACGTTTTTAACATTTCTTTAGGACATTGCAGTCACCCTATTTGCAGGGTGTCCCTCCTTGAATTGTCCAACATCTCGCAGATAATGTACAGTACTTTGCACAACATTCACACTGTAGTCTAGGCAATCGGGGATTTAATATTTTGGAGGCGACACCAAGAAAGAAATTGAGAAAAGAGTGTTTGGTTTTTGTTCCCGTTCACCATCGAGTTTGGAGCGTGCAGTAATATGAATATTCTGAAGCGCTCCATACGAGATGGCGAACAGGGACTCAGACCAAGCACGAATATGTTTCTGACTATATATTAGCCTTGAACTATTCATCTGTATATCACCCATTGAGTATGAGTTACCGTACCCGGAAGCCTGTTGAGTAGTAGTTCCTTACGTTAAGCCTTTGAACGTTTTACCAGGCTAAGAAAATAGCCATAGGACTATGAGAGGATAGAGTCTGGGAAGACAAGGGACACCGATAAGGGGATAAGCCCAATGCCCATCTACCGATTCCGGTACATTCATGTACCTTTGTCAGAAACAAACGGACGGTAATTTGTCTCACCAAAAGAATCCTACCGGAGTCGGCCATAGTCGGTAGATGTAGGACAGCTAGGCAAGGGTGAGCCACCGATTAGTAGACCGATTTGCTTAGGACTAATATCCACCACCCCATCTTCTCAATGTCCGCCGGTCGAGCGAAGAGTTACATAATTTGCCTGCGACAAGTTAACCGACTCCTATACGATTTGGGAACTAATCGCTCAACCCTGAATCGGTAGATGGGCATCAGGCTTTAGTCTCACTGAATAAAACAGGTCTTTATTTGTGTCCTTTATTAGGCCTGACTGTTCCAGAAGCGCATAAGTAGACCTCCATCATTTACTAAACAGGCCCCAGGCTTGCTCACTTTGGAAGGCGTGTATTTGTACGCTTTGCGATACTCTGGTTTTTAATCTCATATACACTGTGAAGAATGTAAGTACAGAGACAAGAAAGCCAGCAGAAATAAACGATCAGACAGTGTGTGTGTTACACAGGGGAAGTCTCGGATGCAATGACGTTCTTCCCATAATAAAATATTCACAGAACGTTATCTGTGCAGTCACGTGGCTTTTATTGCAATTATTTGTAGCTGCTCGAGATTCACTGAATAAAGAGGAGGGTCATATGACCTGCCGGAATAATAACATGTATAGCCAGGATACGATGAACTGTTCATCAGTCAGGATGACTGGGCAAGGCCATCTCTATTTGTTTCTGGTGAGCTGTATAGAATTACGTTGAATTGTATCTAGAAAAAAAAACTAAAGTCTAATGCTGACTTTTGTATCAAGGTTATCCGATACCGTTATTATTTACCATCCCAGTAAGGTAAATCCTCACCGTACAGGATCAGGTTGAGATTATGGCGAAAAGAAAATCCATTCCTTGTAAAAAGAACACACTGTGATATTCATAACCAGGACTAAGATATGATGTATTTGCAATTTTTCACTGTTTGGTCCTGAACTTTTGTTCAGTGTTCAATCGGAATTTTTTTTTTTTTTTTTAAGATATGAGACAAAATGTTGCTTTTATGACAGGGTCTTAAATTTCAAAGCATCCTGGACCCGAATATTTCGTGTCTGGGAAGAAAATCTGTATTTAAGATTATATAAACATGTACATAACTGTTGCACAATGGTACAGAAAACAGGGGATCTGAGGAGAAACTAACAAACATTAATAAGGCCAAAGGCCCACTAACCTCCCGACACACTACAACAAGTGTACCGACTCACTACGACACAGAGTTTTCCAACATTCCCTCATAATGAGCACTGCATGAAAACCACCAGTTTATATATGTAGACGCCCGACGTATATAGGTATTATTTTGTGTGTACAAGGTAGTCCTATTTTCCGGTGTGTATATGCCTCATCTATAGACATTTAAAATGTATACGACCCGCAAATACATGTCCCGCACACAATATTGTTTTTCATATACACTTTGCGGCAAATACAGCCATTGCGCTGACGTATAGAAGAGGAAACGTGTCAATATACAGCCAATACATGCACTTATCCGATGGCATATATATGAATAAAGTGGTTGTTTTCGGGAAGTGGATGTAATTCAGTTTCATACTCTTTAACAAGCTATGAAACAGAAATTTCCAAAATTCTGTCACACTGATGATGCGGTAATTCAGTTTAAATGTAAATAAATACCTAGGCCCTCCCAATGTACTGGGCTTGTGAGGTTCACTTGTCATAAAAGAACAAATACATTGTATAGACTATGTACATGGGGGGCCATCATATGAATGAAGACTTCTTTATTACCTTTCAATATTACATTTAATGAAAGAATGATCATGTCCCAACAATTAGCATAGAAAATGTACTCTACAAAGCAAGCTATAACAATTAACAACTAGAATATTCAAGATATATTTATATACTATACTTTAAGCCAAACTTTAACCAGACTTTAGCCTGTAAAGACCTCGAATCAAAACATGTGAAGATATCCTTCTTTAAAGCAGGCCATAGCTAGTGTACCGGGCTTCGCAAAGTAATTGTGGAGAATTGTAAATTCTTGGTAATTCTATAGAGGCATGACTCATACGACTAAGCCCTCTATCGGCTACGCCTCAAGTCTCACTACCCAAAGCGGCCGTTATATGAACCATCTGCCCGTCCACAAACGGGCAGGTCGGTCTTTGAACCTACCCACCCACACCGATGAACAATTTTCTCCATCAGGGTTTGTTATAATTATGCCTTATGCCCTCGGCATTATTCCACTCAGACTCTATGCCATTGAAATATTCCTCTGAATAAATTCTAATAATGCCAGTCCGGCCTTAGTTATATTTATATTGACAGTAATTGAAAAGTAAACCTTCATTTAGCTTTAGTTTATGTAGGCCTATCTTTATATGAATTAGTTCTCTTCCCTGTGCCAGCCACATGGCTGGGAGGCCTTTTAGAGCGTGCTTACATGAGCTTTATCTCACCCCTGGAATAAATGTCCATAGGCTTAACATTGGGAACTCGTTCTCCACGCCCCTACGAGAATTGCGGATTATTCACCACGCTATGACGTCAAATTCGCCAACCAATCAACGCACAGTAGTAAGTGTAATATAGTCCCGGCTCGATAGAGCGTCAGTTGTCACTCACAATGGCAACCGACGAATATGGGAATACAATCATTTAATTGTGGAGGGATGAGATAAATACAGAAAGCTACTCAGTTTATGCTTCGTCTCCATTCTCCGCTCGTTCAAACGCTGTGCGATATTCACTCCGCTTCGCGTCGTGAATATCGCTCCACGTTTGAACTCGTGGAGAACGGCGACTCAGCCCAAACCTTGTTGGTTTCTTCCTTGATTTGCATTGCCTAAAGGTTAGAGTGCTCACATGGACTTCCAGCTCGATGCAAAAAACTATTCACTATCTGCATGATATTCACTGTGATACTGAGAAAGGATCAGAGAGCCAGTGTCTCAGTGTCTTAGAGCCATACCCAGCTGACAATGACCAATCCCTAGATACCAGAATACCTCAAGACCTAGTGGTGCGTCATATGTTTTGATCCTACAGTCACGCAGTTGCAAAAATGGCTAATGGACTGGGTGCAAATGGGTAACAAAAAAGATCCATAGAGTGAATGTAACCTGAACTTGTTATTTATGTAATGGCTCGCTCATTCATTAATGATGAATATACCCTTTGCTCCTAGTTTCAAAAAGGGGACTGCAAGATAGTATTGCATCTTGTGAATTGGCGCCCAGGGGGTTGAATGAATGAATCACATCTCACTTCATTTAATACATGTTGGCGGGGTCGTACGTTAACGCTACAAATGTAATATCCGTTCATCATCATTTTCAACAGAGGAATAACTCAGCTAGAAGATCGCCATGTTCTATTGACGTTGGGGTTGCAGTATTTCAGATTATAAATAATGAAAAGCCTTCTCATGTTGCTTCTTATCATTAAGAATCTCAATCATGTCTGGTAAGCAGAGACCATACAATTTTAAGGGGATATTGTGTTGCACAATCACCGAATTCGGCTATACAGCCGTTCTTCCACTCGGACCCTCCATGGCGAATACTTTATGTCGTTACTATATATGGCTTGTTGAATAAGAAAAAAAAAGGCCCTGACTTTATCTAACCCCTGGTATTTTCTTCTTCATAGACATGGAATATTTAGGAAAAAATATCCAATGAGGATTATGCCACAAAGGTTAAACCTTTAGTCAATGTGAAGGGTGACATAAGCTCAGAAACCTATTCAAGCTCAGGGTCAGAGCTCGATCCAATCTCGTTTGAATCGCTACATAATTCACGCAACTCCGCCTTTTGAATTACTACGCGATTCAAACTCGATGGGATACAAGCTCTAACCCTAAACTTCCATAGGTTTCCTCTTTATTAGCCGGGCACCCAATACTGAAAATATTATAATATAAAACGTCCTGAAATACTGCATGGGTGCAGCTGAGGTGCATCAGGACAATATTCACCATTTTCCTTCCCGCCAGAACTGTTACGACGCACGCCGACGCCCTACGATACACCTCACGACGCGCTACGATATGGCCAATTTGTGTGTCTCCGGCATTAGGAGGTCTATTGTAGCGTGTCGGCGTGCGTTGTGGTAGGTAGGTACCATGTCTTATGCCAACCTGGTCCCGGTACCAATTTCCATATATTACTACAGGGAAATTTCCATTGGCCAAAAAAAACCTTAAAGCCGGATGCCCATCTACCGATTTAGGGTTGAACGATTAGTTCCCAAATCGTATAGGAGTCGGTCACCTTGTTGCATGCAAATTACGTAATACCTCGCTCGACCCGCGACCCTCGAGGAAAGGGGGTAGAGGGTATTAGTCCTAAGCAAATCAGTCTACACCTACCGACAGATATACGATTATGCACCCCGCCGACTGAGTTAGGATTTGGGAACAGTGCCTTCAACCGTTTTTCTTTGAGTCTACACCAAACGACTGAAATACGATTTCTGACCCCCACTGATTTCGGAACTTTGAAACCACAATTTGTCGGCGACAAAAGGACGTCTGAAGGCGGTGGTTCACTAATCGGTGGGTAGCCTTGCCTAGCTGTCCTACATCTACTGACTCCGTTAGGATGGCTTGCCTGAGACAAATTACTGCCCGTTTATCGCCGACAAAGGTACATAAATGTTCCGACATCGGTAGATGGGCATTGGGCTTAACAATCTTTGTTCCTTTCCTAGGCGAAATCGGTCGGTGGTGTGATCCCAAAATGATACAGTTGTCGAAGAGAATCATCCCACAGTGCCGGCCAACCGATATTTGGGGCCATTACCTAATTTGGTAAAAGACGGCTTCATGTGGCCAACTGCCTTTGGCATCGGTTGGTTTTATGGTCAATTTTACCGTGTATTTATCACGTACAGACACAGTACCCTGTTTCCGTATTTCAACTCATAGCATGTTGAAAATATTTCGGACGTTCCATAAGAAAAATCAACTTTTACTGTAACAAGTGTAAAAACTGAACCGCTTAGAGAAAGTCAGTATAATTGGTATCCACAAACAGCTGAGATGTTGCTCTAAAAGAAATAAAGGTTTTTTAATTGATTACTTGAAATTTTTTTAATTTTGTTTGTGTTGCCCCAAAAGTCTGAATTGTACATTTTGGGAAAATCTGACCCATATTATGAGTATTAAATCTGAGGATTCATGGTCTATAGATAGATAAATACAAGCAGTAGGACACGAGTCTTCATGGCAGATGAATGGTGAGTTGCATTCACAATCTGACATTTTTTTTTTTTTTTTTTTTCAAACTTTTATTTAGGCTGGCCAAAGCACAGCTTGATAACAGCTGGTTTTAATGCAAGACCAGTAGTGGTACATTTGATTCATTTCTCCTGGTATACAGTTTGATGTATTATACAATAATTATAACGCATATACACTCATCAGTTGTGCATTGTCAATCTGTCATGCATTGCAATCAGTCAGATACATGTCTCAATTTGTTACACAATAAATAAACAAGTGGTACGATTAGCCATCGCATATATGAGAGTAAATGGATCACTGACCGCTGATTATGGTATTGCGGCTTTCAATCGTTTCTTCAGGAAGGTTTTGAAATTAGAATAACAGTCGATACAACGTAATTCATAGGGTAAAGAGTTCCACAACTGGGGGCCTCGATAATTTAGAGATTTTTTATATGCAGTTAATTTTGGTAAGTTCTGTTTGAATATCGGGCCCTCATTGAGTCTGGTGTTACGAGCAGGTATGTGTAGCATGCTCGGTTCGTTAAGTTTTCTGTACATATAACCTAGAATATGGGCATCGCGTCTTTCCTGAAGAAGTGGAAGTTGTGCAGTTCGATGTAATATTGTTCTCGGCGTTAAGGGATGCAGCTTGTATATGATCCTCAGAGCTTGATTCTGTAAGGTTTGTAAGTCAACTAGGCTCGTTTCATAAGCTGATGAATAAAGTGTATCTCCATAGTCAAGCAATGGTAATAACATAGATTTGTATATCTGTAAGCAAACACTCTTGGGTAAGTAGCTCCCAATCTTGTTCAGTAAATAAAGTTTGTGCGAAATGGTTCGACGAATATTGTTGATATGTTGTTTAAAAGTGAGGTTTCTATCCAATGTAACCCCAAGATACTTGTACGAAGGGACTATCTGTAAGTTACGCCCATTTAACGATAGAAAACAGTTATTGTTGTTTTTATTATTTACCTTACCAGTCGAACCAAAGATCACAGATTTGGTCTTATCAGTATTAATAGTAAGTGAATTTTGAGCACACCATTTGGAAAGATTGTTCAAATCAAACTGAGCACAATTAACAGCATCATGTAAAGTGGTTGATGAGAAATAAATAACAGTGTCATCAGCGTAATGTAGTGTCATTTTGTGATAGATTTATGCAAGTCATTAATGTATAGTATAAACAACAACGGACCTAAAATGGATCCTTGTGGGACCCCATATGTAATAATTTTAGCAGCTGATAGAGTATTGTTTGCCATAGTGCGTTGGGTTCTTCCATCTAGATAACTACCAAACCACTTTAAACATGAATCCTTTAGGCCAATTAGTTCTAATTTTTTTAACAAAATCCCATGATCAATAGTATCAAAGGCCTTGCGGAAGTCTATGTATGTACAAACAGTAATCTGGCCCAGATTGATTTTCTCCAATATGTCAGTAGTCAAGGTAGAAATGGTGTCCAAGGTTGAATGTTTTGAACGAAAACCGTTTTGCTTATCAGATAAAATTTTGTTTCCTTTAACAAAATCATATAAGTGGTTATGGACAACTCTTTCGATGATCTTTCCTGGCAGCGGTAGGAGGGAGATCGGCCTGAGATTACTAACCTCTGTACTCTTGCCGACATTAGTCAACGTATATCAAAAGGATACTTGTTAATCATAATTCAATTGGTACAGGTGGCTGGGGTAATTTGATTTAGGAACCAATTTGAAAACTTTTAGGTTACTGGGGTTAGCATAATCAGGCTTAACATTATTTCAAATCTTCATTCTATGTACATGTACAATAAGTTCTGAAATACAAGATTATCAACAGACGGTATGAGGAGTTTTAGGCATTCCTCCTTTCATGCTCTCTTCAGGTTGTTTTAAAGGTATATCCTACAATTCACAGTGGCGCCACCTGGGGATTTATAAATAGTGTCAATTATTGGTCAAAGTTGGTTTCTTGGGATTCATTGTAATTCTACATGAGTAAATTTTACATTTTGTCCTGTTTATCCATTCATGATAGGTATAATCAGGCCAATTTACATTTGCTTGGTTTACATAGGAAATGTACTGAAAAATATGGTTTCTCTCTCAGAAACAAGGACGGTTATCTATGATTTTTAAAACCCAAATATGTAGTACTATATACATGTTATATTCTGTGAAAGTTTAAGGAAAATGACATGAGTTTTACTATGTGGAAAGATATCTTTTAAGAATTTCTATATATTCTAGCATATGATTATCATGATATTGATCTATAAATCAAAAAGTAGCACGGTGACCCCCGATTTTTAAGTTAGTTATGTGTTCCATAACACTTGGAGATTATGATATTAGATTTGCAGGAAATTGACATGGGTTTTAATTTTCAAGGAAAATTTTCAAGGAAAACTGCTCACGTTGATGCTCGAGAGGTTAATGTACGTTTTATCCGTGTCATGGAACTCGTCCCGTGCAGGGATAACATTGAAAAAATCTCCGCCAGAAGAAGAGATGCGTGCAGAGCAAACCGCGGTTAGATAAATAACTGGTGACCACGGTGAAGTAGTATTTAAGGGTCACCACCTTTTCGTCTTTTCAAACTGGATTTTATTCAGGAGATTTTTTGGAGCAGCTCTTCCCATACGCATGCTCCCTTCCTCTGCTCCTCCCTCCCTCCGTGTCCTCACAAATAGCCACAATGTGCAAAATATGTCCGCCTTTGTAAGCTTTGCACCCATTAACACCGATTCTGGTCCCGCTAGCTAGGCCTTACGATTAACTTCCTGACTGGAATTAAATTTCATCGGAAGGTCAGACAAAATCGTTGCTCATAGCAACGTGTATATATACATACACAATAATGACTGGTTTTGTGTACGAGTGGCCGTAATCTCCGAGTAGTTGACGCGTAGTAATATACGCATAGCAATATATGATTAACGAGGATATTACGACGTCAACTACGAGGAGATACCAGTCGTTATTTTATTTATTATCCACCTCCAATAGTGGGTAGACGAGGCTTAGCAGGTTGAAATAGACTTCCCTACCCAACGCTTTGCGACCACGGAATAGAGAGAAGCGGGAAATGGATCAGCGGACGACGCCGCTGTCTCATCTGCATATCCCGAATTCGGCGTTTCGATTGGTTTAGCGTACTGAGCCTGTTTTCAGGTCTCACATCGTAGAATAGAACCGTGCGGCGTGCGAGTTGTTCGACTCGACCGTCGCTGTGTGGTTCTATGGGGTGCCAAGTTTTTCACACGAGGGTGAGGACTTCAAATTTATAAAATCCTTTTACCGGGAGAGATTCCATCCCAGTGACAGTTTGTATTATGTCATCCCCTTTTCAATCATTTTGCCGTTATGTATACTAAAATAATATTATCCACCTATAAGTTTAATAACAAGTCTATTGCAATTAAAAAGTTTCTGCAAGACATTCAGTTCAGACACCACAGCATTGTAAAGTATGGCAGTAATTCGGTGTATACATACACCAATAATGTAGTTCGCCATGAACCCAAGATTTAAACATGCAAAATTGTGTTATGACAGTGATTTATGATGGAAACTAAGAAAGCTATGATTAATTCTAAATAATCAACATTGAATGAACATTCAAGAAACTTATTTCAAAGTACATGATGATTTGACCTCATTATAAACAGGACTATTTTTCCGGAATCTCCTGCAGGAAACTCTGATATGCCAGAATCTCCGGGTAGCTAATTCCTGGCGCCATACATTTCCTATGAGAATACGGCTTTCCGTATTCTACTTAGTAGCAATCTGTAGGTTCCATAGGTTTAGTATGGAGACTCCGTATTGGGTGAGTAATAAAAGGTGATATCCGTAATACTCAGTACAAATCCACCGTCCCCTTGCGCCACACTATGGAAAATAGCAGCATCCAGTAGGAAATGCCTCGACCACTGACCGTCGTACTTAAAGGGTTAAACTGTGCACCATATCTAAGCGTGCCCCACAATAAAAGAACATCTCCGTTGCTAACCTGATATCCTTTACCTCTGTACTGTTTGTTCCCGATGCAATACCACCTGCCACTCATTCAGGCAAACACATAGACCTCCCTAACCCTAATCCATATCACCTTCCATGTAGACTGTGGTCTACTCGGCCGCCTTTTCTTCCCGATGAAAAGAGCACACAGCCGACGCCTCCCTGGTGAAAGGATGTGTTAGCGAATGAGTACTGCATGAGTTGAGCCTCGTCAATATATGTACAGAGCGTTAGGCCTGGCGTCCACCTACTACTATAGAAATTTAGACCTACCGATATGGCACCGATACAAAAAGCAAATATCAGAGACATATCGGGAAGGTGCAAAATCGTAGACATATGTCTAGACATGCCAATCCACCATGCATTGTATGGGGTTTTTAGCGGTGCCTAATCGCAGAAACGTGGTCAACTGCCCCGATATTAGGTGACCTTTCCGACGCGATTTTGATTTTGTATCGGGAGGTGCACCGTAGACCATATCGGAGCCATATCGTAGTAGGTGGACGCCGGGCCTAAAGCCTGACTTTATATGACTCCAATATTTACATGTACCATTTAACACAGCATAACCTAGATGTAGGTCACATACGAATGCTATAGAGGAAACCTATGAAAGTCTAGGGTCAGAGCTCGTATCCCATCAGTTTCGAACCACATAGTAATTAACAAGGGGAAGCCACGTGAATTACGTAGCTATTCGAAAAAAATGGGATCGAGCCCTGACCCTAAACTTGAATAGGTTTCTGAATTTATCTCACCCTTCACATTGACTAATGGGCTAATCATTGTGACATAATCCCATTGAGTATTTTTTTTATAAAAAACCCAACGGGCGTTGGATACGAGTTCCAAAAGTCTATGGGAGAAAATACCAGGGGTCAGACAAGTATACATATCTGAATATGCTTTGTATGAGAGAATTTACATAAGTATCGAGTGGGGGTAGGTATATATAAATAATGTTATTTGTTGTGAAACCAATGTAACCACATTGATACAAATAAAGATCTTTAGAAAGTATCGACCTGTGGATGAATGTCTAAGGAATGCTATACCCACTGCTATGGGTGCAGTATAAAGAAGGTTCGGGCACACTGTGCCCGTAATGAATGAGCACCAACATCGGTTCAACAGTCTAAATCGACGACTTCATAATTATTACCTACTATATTTAAAACGTTAGAATTCCGTCGAATCCGCTTGAAGTGGCTCCGGCACATAGAGACATAGTGACCCAGACCTAGGCGTGGAGATTGAAGAGCCACGAGAGTGAGATTCTCGTGCAATACTAAACTATAACCTGCTATTCTTTTTTGTATTTCTATACTCAGACATACGTTTTCTCTTATGATTCATTTCGAGCCATGCCGAAATCAAAGTTTAGTATTGTAGTATTCTGATCTACTTTTCTCGTGAGAAACCAATGAGATCCCAACTTTCGCTGGTAGCCCTTTCAAAACTCCGCTGATTTCCCCCACCCACCACCAGCCTAGGTATTAGAGCAACTGGCTCTGTAGAGCAGTCAGCAGAACACTAGGCTAGGAACCCGTGTGTCGGGATTTCGAACCCCACTATTGGGAGTCCGACATTTCATTTTCTTATATTTTCCCCTCTAACTCGGACTCGACGAAGTCGCTAGTAAGTAGATAAAATGGCGATTTCGCATGTTATTTAGGAATAAGATTGTAGGTAAACATTGTGACTGAGCCCATAGGTATGCCGTTGTAGACCTTTTGTAACATAAATATATCCTCCGCGGACATATATATTTATGTTACAAAATACCTCGAATGGCCATCCTATGAGCTCAGTCACCATGTTTTAATACTTGATTATATTCACTTCGACCCTGATGCAAATTTCTTGATGTCATGGTTATCTTTATGTAACCTAGCGTTTACACTAGGCGATTATACGCGGCGATTCTTGAACCTTTTAGCTTTAAAAGTCTTGAAGTCATCTAATATAAACGCCAAGCGCGTGGAAACTGCAGATCATCTGATTACGTCTGAGTACGCAATTCGGCACCACCCGACGACTTCTAGTCACGCTCTGATGCTGGCTACTGATTCAGGCCGGGTTGAATGAGTCATCTAGATGGGCTGCGACTCTGTGAAAACTCCTAGTCGTCAGTGTAAACGCTCAGGTATATTCTCAGGTCGATGACTTTTGCAGTTGAAATTGCCATCCCTTGGCGACTATTGGCTGATTTGACGATCTACAGTCACAACATATTTTGTCGTCTAGTGTAAACGCAGGGTAAGGTGTAACATTCTTAGCGAGCTGCCCCAAACGGTATTTGTCATTCACCCAGCCAGCGATCAACTTACAAGCCTACACACGGTGAATTTTCTTTTCAGGGACCTGTACTACCTCATGTGATTAATATTGAATGGCAGGTTTGGACTTCGTTTATTCGAGATTGTAAAGAGCCAGATTGAGTAAAACCTGTATCATTGTTACTCTACCGATATTAAGTTGCTTGTATTTTGCTTTTTTCTAAGCATTCAGAAACCATAAGCATTGATTACGGATTTGAAACCCATTGCAATTGATTACAAGGTTCAAAGCCATTGATTGCGGAAAATAGTCCCTTTATCCTAAAGATCAAAAGATGAACTTTGAAATGTAGCAATTCCTGGTATCAATGTATTCGAGAGGATTGCAAATAAATTCAACCAAAGATGTCTTTTTAGACGGCAACTCTGTAAATCACTCAAGTTTAATGTTTTAATACCCCCTTTCAACACAACCAGTCATTATTGCCTACACTGTGCAAAAACTACCAGTTTATTCATATATACACCATCGCGTAAGTGCATGTATTGGCTGTATATTGACACGTTTCCTCTTCTACATGTCAGCGTGATGGCTGCATTTGCTGCAAAGCGTATATGACGAGAAATATTGTGTGTGGGATATGTATACGTGGGTCGTATACATTTTACACGTCTATAGATGAGGCGTATACACAACAGAAAATAAGACTACCTTGTAGACGCAAAATCATACCTATATACGCCATGTGTATACGTATATAAACTGGTGGTTTTCGCACAGTGCTATATCATAAATAGCTGTAGATCTGTCACTTTTATACCCTTATAACATATCAGTAATTAACATCCACATACAGTCTCTCCTCCTTACACAACGTACCCACTGACCCGAAGTTAAAATTTTACACTTGCCCTGCATTCGTGATAGCCCCACCTTCCCCCTCCTCACCCCTTCCTTCTCCTGCATAGATTTATGTGCCTACTTACACACTCACACCTCCAACGTTACCCACCCACCCATCCATCTCCCTCTGGTACCGACACCATCATGGCTCAGTGGGCGGCGGGTGGGAGGGGTGAGTGGGTGGGAGGGGTGAGTGGGTGGGAGGGGTGAGTGGGTGGGAGGGGTGAGTGGGTGGGGGGGGGGGTGAGTGGGTGGGAGGGGTGAGTGGGTGGGAGGGGTGAGTGGGTGGGAGGGGGTGGTGGTGTCGTAGTTTGGACAGGGAGAAGTGACTGAGTGAGGGTGTGGGGGTTAGACTGGCTTCAGTCCCTGTATCCATATTATATATATATATATATATATATATATATATATATATATATATATATATATATATATATATATATATGGAATACCTACCCCTCCACCTACTCCACCCCTCTTCGCCCAGATACAGGGACTGGTACAATCGGTAATGGTGTCTGGTTTCTGGTGGTGGTTTGCGTCAACACTCTCCATGCAGAGATCCTTGAAACTGATCAGAATATCTGCTGCGAGAGTGATACCAATCACTTTCTTGGTTGACACATCCAGATTAAATTACTCTTTAGTTGACCTGACATATCTATCCCCCCAACAGGTACCCCTTCTCCTGGTGTGCTTGAGGTTTGGAACTGTAAACATTGAGTCAAGATTTAAAATGAAGTACGGTATGTATTTTGAATAGATACTGAGCACCAAATATGGGTATTTGAAATTGACATTATCTAGTTCAATCAAATACTTTCAACAAATATATATATTTTTTAAATATATCAATACATGATCTACTCTCTATGGGTAGGGATTCCGTTCTGAGGTAAGCATTCATCTAATGATCCTTAAATGGAGGTTATGAGATGAAATTTACATAAATAATTATCAAAGAAGCGCCATCAATTAGCGCGAAACGTCGTGATCTATGATACCATCAATCAACCAACTTTGTAATCTTTGGTTCCTTCAATAACAATTACTTATACAAGATTTCTGTGTCAGTTTTTTTGTGATTTTCTCCACTATTTAATTATCAAAGATATCCAGTCGAAAATTTTGAGTCAGATTCCTGGGCCGGTCAGAGAAAGGGTATTTATCATTATGCATTTCTTCCTGATTCAGTGTTATTATTCATTGAATGTTCATAATCAAAGACACTGCACAAAAACCATCATGTTACATATAAATGTACCCGGCGTATATAAGTAGGTATTTTGCGTCTACAAGGTCGTCTTAATCCCCGTGTGTATACACCTCATCTGTGGGCTTATATGTAAGCATCCAGTGAACAGGGCTTCACTGAGAGGGGGCGGGGGGAGGTGGCGGGGGGTAGGGGGGTGGTTTCGAGGGGAGGGCTTCCTACTGAGGACACCTGTACTTCTACCAACACAAAGGGGCGGGAGGGGGGCGGGCGCACCGGGTGTTTTCTCTCATATACGCCGGGTGTGAAATACAGCCAAGACGCGTCTGTCGTATAAGGCCTGGGCGTATATAAATGAAAACAAGTCAATATTCAACCAATACATGCGATTCCGTGATGGCGTATATATGAATAAAACGGTAGTTTTCGTGCAGTGAGACTTGAGCAAGTCTAGTGGGGGGTAAGTAAGGTGGTGGTGGAGGGGAGAGGGTGACTTATTGATGAAGGCAGGGTCTGGTACGACGCCAGGTAGCGGTGGGTGTGGCCCCTCTTCTCTCTCCTGCAGTATTGATCCCTATCCCGGAGTTTACACTTGGAGATTATCGGCAACGATTTCTGAAGTTAGCACCACCTGACGACTGTGGGACGGCGATGACTAGGTGTTGTCAGAGCCTGTCCACAAAATCATCGTTTGTTGTATTTATTATCCATATTTTCGAATAAATTAAACCCAGTTATTGCCATATTAAAAGGTACAACAATAGGGACTATTTCTCTGCTCTATAGCAAAAGGGACTATTTTTCCCGTATACCATGGTTTCAAGGCCGTATACCACAGGTTTGAATCCGTATACCAAAGTTATGGTATCTGACAGGTTGTATACAATGGGTCATGGTTTACTGAGTCCCTATGCATGTTCAATGGGGGCTTTGTATACGATGGATAATAAACTTGGAGATTATCGGCAACGATTCCTGAAGTTAGCACCACCTGACGACTGTGGGTCGGCGACGACTAGGTGTTGTTAGAGCGTGCTTGCACGCACTATATACATCACCTAGAGGTTAGAGTGGACACATTGAACTTATAGCCTACTGTATGAAAATTATCCCTTCACTATCCGCGTGCTGTTCACTCTGATATGGTGAAAGGAGCAGAGGGCCAGTGTCTTAGGGTCTAGGAGGGATGTTCAGCTGACCATGAGCAATCACTCAATACCAAATACCTCAAGACCCACTGGTGTTTTATAAGTTCGGATCCTAGACTCAGGCAGAAATGGAAAGTTAACTAGGTGGATTACAGAAAACCATCCATAGACTGAATAAAACCCAAACCTTTTAATTTCTATTCAATCATATACGCACGCTCATTCGTCAATGATGAACATACTATTTGCGCCTAGTTTAGTGTAACCTTGCGTTTACATTACCTGGCGTTTACACTAGACGATTATGGCTGGCGATTCAGTCATTTTGCATATCCTGACGACTCTCAGCTGTAAAATGATAGAAGTTGTCCAGTGTATACGCCAAGTGCGTGGCGACTGCAGATCGTCTGGTTACAACAGAATATACAATTAGGCACCACCTGGCGACTATTGGTCATGCTCTGACGCCCGCGACTATTTCAAGCGGGCTTGTATTAGAAAAGTTTAGTCGTCAGTGTAAACACTTCGGTACAATCTGGGAGCTGTTTCAAAACCATAGACTTAACCCACATTTTGAAACAGCTCCCTGATGTTGACGACTTTTGCCCATAGCCTAGGGTAGAATGACGTCACACTTATACAGTCTATATGTACTTCATAATGCATTGTGATGAAACGCAGCCAAGGGCAAATTGCATACGATCGCAACTACTCCTTTGTACGTAAAGGGTTTCCAGCAATTGATTATGATCACATTTAGCACCGCCTACTGATTATGTGACAACTTTGGTACAATAATCGTTAGGTGGAAATAAAGACCGAGTGGTCGTACCAACGACGAAATCAAACCAGATTGAATTGATCGTTGGGGGTGGACAAAATTCGGTCGGTGACAACCTCCATTTTCATTAATAAACAACGTAATAACTGGTAAGAGTGAACCCTTCCCCCGACTACAGTTGCGCTATCGTACAATTTCCAGGCTGATGATGGCGGAACTAGCAATCACTCTTTTTTTTTTTTTTTTTTCGTCATTTATCCTGCAAGGACTTCAGCTATATGCCGGTGTGAGCTGTCCTTGCAGCTCAAGGTACAAATTCATTACAATCTCTCAGCCAAACCATACAAACACCTTACTTTCCTTAATAACTAACAATGTAATGTAGCGCTGGTGTCACCAATAATGGATTACCAATTTCATTTAGTAACAATGATACTTCAGATAACTAAAGGCATGAGAAAACACCTCATTATGATCTAACAAAATATATAGTCTCAGTCTGTTCAGATACTCATATCCATGGTATTTTAACTAAGCCCGTTGAGTGGTCCATTTAAAGGGCTCTCTAGTTATACCCAGTCCATACAATAGTGCAAAACTGTCCTGCAAAATAAACAATACCCGATCTCTTACAACAATAAAAATATAAAACAATCACTAGAGGCTAACAGTTCCTCCCTGAGTACCGAATATTTCATTCATCAAACTACTTATTTTATCTAGTCCTTCTTTTTTTGGTAGCAAGTTTAAATTTCTCGCACTCTGTGCCCTATGGCATCATCCATGGCCTGTAGTTAATGAATTATCCCTTTCGTACCGTGTGATGCCTTGAAGAGTCATCCATACAAGACTGGATGATTCCTCAAGGTACCATCCGTACCAGGCTGGTTGATGTCATGAGGCATCCTTTTCCTGTATTTACAATGTTGCTTTTGATCACTTTCATAAGGAAATGATAGAACGTTTTACTATTACATAGTATACACACAACAGCCTATCTAGGATTCTCAGTTGAATTATGTGATATTGATAATGACATGAAATATAACATGATAACAGATTTAAAGTATGGGTTCCTCGGTAATCGGTCAGTGAATACCTACCCCCTGGTAGGATACACTGATACGCAGTCCCCCGCGTTCGTAAAGGGTTAATCCCATCGCATATCCTACCTGTAAAGCAAGGCCAGAGGGTAGTAATTGCTTGGATTTTGATGAGGGAATTTTCTAGTCACATTTAAAATTGTTTCATAATTTGTTCGCAGTAGAGTTCAAATTTAGCTCAAATTAGGTGGATTGATTAGATCACATGCACCTTTGTTGTAAAGAGTAGATCCGCTATATATCAGTATGTGCAGAGAATATAGATTGATTTAAGATACTCTGAAATTTACATTTGCACAGTGCATTGTAACACTAATCATATATTGAGTTTTATCTCACCCCGGTATTTTTCTCCATAGGCTTAACATTAGGAACTCGTACTCCACGGCCGTGAAGTTCGTGTACCCAATACTCAATGGCTAATTGGGTGATTCATTGTATCAATAAATAATGTTTTACGGGGTGAGATAAAATCAGAAAACCACTTGATGAAAATAACTTGGTCCGCACTCCACCTCGTATGACCGCGGAGTAATTCAGTTAGCTTCGCTTCGCGAATTACTCTGCAGTCAAACTCGGTGAAGTACGGACCAAGCTGTTTTCATCTCGTGGGTTTCCTTCTAAAATTGCATTTCAAAATAGTTTATAATTTGTTCGCAGTAGAATACGTATTAAGCCTAAATTGGTGGAATTAGTGAAACCAAATGCTCCTTTGTTGTAAAGAGTAGAGCCGCTATATTTGAGTATGTGCAGAAAATATAGATGGATTTGAAATATTTGTACATTTGCACAGTGCATTGTAACACTAATCATATATTGAGTTATACTCAATTTTATTATCCACCTAATACAAAGTGTCCATAGAAAACACATAGGGAGTTTGTATGGACACACCCGGCGCATACGGATATGTTGTATGCTCCGGGTGGCGCATACGGAAAAATAGTGCGTATGGAAAAATAGTGCATAGCTAAAACGAACTGATATTGACATGCCACTTGTCCAGAAAAGGTGGATAATAAATACAATATAGACTGGTTTCAGATACAAGCGGTTGTATGCTCCTCGGAGTTGACTCTCCGCAATATCCTCGCATACGCTCGGATATTACTACACATCAACTCCTCGGAGCATACGGCAGCTTGTATCTGAAACCAGTCAATATTGTGTATGTATTCACATTATCCAAGTTAATAGATACCGATATAATGACTGAAGTCAGTGGTGGCATTTCTGTTAATGTATGTAACTCAACCATACAACGAGATGATTAACAATAACTTGAATTTCATTCTCAGAAAACCATCTCTAGTGTTACTTACCATGTTTATATACAGGAAATGATCCTAGATATTATCTAAAAAAATATAAGGTTTCCTTTATAGAATGACTCCCACACATCAAAACCAATATCCGGCTACATAATTCATCATCGATCAATAGTGAAACAATTAACCCAACTTTCCTTGGCCTATAAGGTCTGCACTGGCAGTGAGGTACTGGAGGAGGAGGTGGTGGATGTGTACCCCCCTCGTCAGACGTACAGCAACTCACACCTGGAGTGACAGGTGAGGTGCAGGTATCCGGGGCTGAGATACCGTGGAGGAGATACACAGCGGGCAGTGGGGATGTGCCTCCAGTGCGGACATCAGGGGACGACCGCGGGACCCGTGTAGCGTGTAGGCCGGCCACAGGAGGAAGGGTCACGGGCTGGAGGACACCTCCAGGGCCGGGAGAATGGACTGAGGACCCGCGCCAGGGAGGAATGTCGGCGCTGCTTGAAGAAAGGTGCGTGCTTGTGTTTCAAATTGAACCTGGGGCCCGTTTAATAATCTAGGATCGTTTTCTGTGTGCCATAGAGACCCAATGACAATGTGGGTCAACTTTATTCAACACTTATGGACGACCGTATGGAAGGCTAATGCTATCTTAGTGAACAGACTTAAATGTCATTAAACGATAATCCTTTTACGAGGTACAGAAAAGGTGCTTCATGTATGATCCTTGATTATCAAAGAGCCCCAGGTGTATAAGTACTATACGTTAACAATACTCTGGCTGTATGTATGTGCTAGATATAGCGGTAGAATTGACAGATGAACCGATGCCAAAGCCAATTAACTATAATGAACAGACTGAGTATGTACATGTTTTTGTGTTGATATATACCTTTGATAGCCAATTATTAACATCGCTTTTGGACGATTTCTTGAGGTTCAACGGTGTACATACCCTGTATTCCACAGTTTTATAGAACTGGATCGAGAATTGTATAAATGCACAATACTCCACAAGTTTAGAAGGGCCAGAATTGTCATCGAGGCAAAGCCGAGTGCCGATTATAGCTCATCCACAAGTGGAATTTTTTTTATTTTTTTTTTCATATATATTCTTTATTTATACTGCATCCGATCAGTCTTGTTTGCGAACGGATACAGTAAAAAAAAACGATACACATCAATGTTATATGATGTACAATATTACCTTACTTATTACTTCTTCATGGTTATTCTAAAGTATTCATGTAGCTAGTTATTTCTAGCATCTAGCTCTATGAACTTTAGTTCTGTATGTAGGAGATAACACCCTTATACATTGAATATTCTAAATAAATCTACTCTACATTTCATGAGCCGTTTCATATACTTGTCCTTCATAGGTACAAACATATTAACAAAGCTAATAAACATAAAATCGCCGACGATTTTGCCATTTGGTGTTCCCACTTGGCGACTCATGAAATTCCTAGAGATATTGGCTGATAGTCGAGGATGGGTGACCTCTGAATGCCCCAAAGTCGCTTAGTGGGAACCGGGCTTGACATATATCAGACCAGTGGTACACATTTCATATCGTTGTACATGGACGGACCAACCAACCTTCAATAATACCTCTCATGATTAATGAAAACTGAGGTCAGAGGTCAGCCTTGGAAATACAACAAGAACACATTCCTAAGTGTCTGACATCATTTCCATAGTGAAGGTACTCATATATATGAACAACAGATAAAGTAATAAGAGAGAACGTGGTTACTGAGCCCGAAGGGATGGCCGTTCGAGGTCTTTTTATACCATAAATAGGCTACGTCCTGACGCCGCAGGCGGAGGGACGTATTTTTGGTATAAAAAGGCCGAGAATGGCATCCCTTCTGGCTCAGTCACTACGTTTTCTTATTATTACATACCTAAATATAAAAAAAACGCCTTTTATGTACTTATTAGATGTACCATTTGACCCAATGGTCACAGTGCGCCCGAACATTATTTATACTGCACCCCTAGCAGCGGGTAGTATTTCATAGACATTCGGCCATAGGTATGTAATAATATTCCTCAGGCGATAAACCACGTGATACTCATAGCCAACTTTACTTCTATCAGGTAATAATACATAATCTCATAATTAATGAACACCAAGTTCAGAGGCCAGCCTTGGAAATACATCTACAGCAGATTCTGAGGTATCTGATATCATAACCGTAGCCAATGCTCATATATGAACAAGATATGAAGTAATTTCCCTCAGGCGAAACACAATACAGGTTACTGTACACAGCGGCTCTCAGAGCAGCTCGCCTTGGTCTAGTGTCTCCAGGAGAACGAGTCAGCTGCGATGAGCGAGTGCACAAATATTGATGTGCCATTGATCCATCTTTGATTCACCCAAGGATACCTCTGCAGAGGCAGGCCTCCTGATCCTGTGGTTCTATACTAAAGTATCACTGATCTTCAGAGTTGTTGTGGTTATCTTACGCATTACCCGAATTAATATATTGTTATTTGTTTTTTAATCTTTAATCTTATTGGATCTTTCAAACTTTTAATATACGATAACATACTATTTATTTATATATTGATGTTTACTTTATTACTGGAAACTACCATCTGGATAATTAGTCGTAAGTGCCATCCAACGGTTGCATGGGAGGACATGAGCATTGATGTAAGATAGGCATAAAAAGCAACTAAGACTTTTGAGCAACGGGATTTTATTGCTCTATAAAGAGAGCCATAGTTTATATTGACGAAGTGACGAACTTTATTAATAGACAAGAGATGTTGTTTAAAAAAGAGAAAATGTTAGATTAAGAGCGAATTGTATTGCTTGATGCATATTCAAAACGGCTGGCCGCCGAAATGTATTTTTTCAGGGTAAATATAGTGTTTTAAAAAAAAAAAAAGTTCACACATGTATATATATATGCTTGGTCTTCAGCTCAATACTACAAATGTTACAGGAAATCGGATGATTGACCTTGAACTCATGTTTGATCTGCTCATATTCAATATGAAAAAAAGTTTTTCCTCAGTCTCAAGCTATTCTTTTGTCGTAGAAAAATTTAAGGGAATGTGACTTATCCAGTCCCAAGGAACAATGGCGAATTTGATTCAAATTAATGACCACACCTGGTACATAATATCAGACAGAGTCACAGTGAACAGTCATCCTTGTACTCAAGTCAATATGAAAGGGGTGCTCAAGTACCCTTGAGTTGAGGGGTGTCAAAAAACATGTGGCCCTCTTTGCTGACATCCTATTGGCTAGGTTAGGCTTTAGGCTGTGACTCACCAGTGGATCTCTTTATCTCACCAAAATGCCCCTATGTATTTTAAACATGTTTAAAATCAAAGTCTCGTGTGGTTATGTACCTCGTTAGGGGAAAATGCTTGCCTCAGTAAAATGCAATCCTACAATTCAGATGAGGAGACCAACACCCTGTGAGGTACATCGTGAATTCCACTTTAGAACAATGTTGACTGTGTCAGCTAAATCCCACCCCACATAAAGCCAGAGAGGAGGAGGCGGGCCCAGTGCCCTTTCAACATCACAGTGACGGGTTTAGGTGTTTTATGACTTAAAAGCTTGGATTGTTTTTAAAAGCTTTGTTCTAATTCTACCCGCTGACAATTTTGTACACTCTCACCCCAACCCATTGTGTGCCTTCCTGTTTCGCTAAACCGGCCCCATTTGGACCAATTTCTCTATAGGGCACCAAATCAAAGCATCTTTTATCAGACCCTGAGTTCATGAGAGGTGGCAATAGGAAAGCCTAACCGTTTTGAATAAAGGGATTTAATGTGTAAACAATAGGTATCTCCTAGAATAATGCATAATTTATCAAAATAAATCTGGTTTCTAAATACATGGAACTTGTTGACAAAGGTAAATGACCTTAAATGAATTTTGTATTTATTTATGGAACTGAAGGCAAGGGGAAAGCCTAACCGTTTTGAATAAAGGGATTTAATGTGTAAACAATTGGTATCTCCTAGAATAATGCATAATTTATCAAAATAAATCTGGTTTCTGAACACATAGAACTTGTTGACAAAGGTAAATGACCTTAAATGAATTTTGTATTCATTTATGGAACTGAAGGCAAGGGGAAGCTAACCGTTTTGAATAAAGGGATTTAATGTGTAAACAATAGGTATCTCCTAGAATAATGCATAATTTATAAAAATAAATCTGGTTTCTGAACACATAGAACTTGTTGACAAAGGTAAATGACCTCAAATGAATTTTGTATTCATTTATGGAACTGAAGGTCGAGTTCCATGAATAAAGGAAACCTCATCGAGCCTTGTACGATGAACGACCATGGATTGTTGTTCATTAGTCGCCCGAGACTAATAATTATTTACAATAAATTGCTTTAGAAACCATGTCAAAGTAAATGTTGACGATGTGTAGATGAGTGCCTTATGTACACGATATTGACTGGTTTCTGATACAAACGGCCGTATGTTCCAATGAGTTGATGCGATGAGAATATTGCATGGCGTCAACTCTCGTAGAACAAAAGATAATCCTTGATATTATGTAATGCGTATATAACAAATTGTATGCCAAAAACACAAAACCAAGCAGTGGGAACAGGCAACTCATCATTATGTGGTCAAATTGTATTTAGAATAGGTAGAAAAAAATATGTGTAAACAAATTTTTCTTTTTGGTTCTTTTGTTTTCAGAAAATAAAATAGATTACTAGGAAAGAGAATAAAGTAAATATCTGCCGCTTTACGAAATGACCAATGACGGCACGATGGCAATCTTTTTAAGACAGAAAACACCGCTGAAAACTACTTAACCTAAAAAAAACCTGATACAAAAATAATAACATCTGGATAATATTTCATGCGCGAACCTAACCCCATACATAGATAATAACCTGTCATCACTAACCTCCTGCCCTGTCTCCCAGAGCGAACACTGGGTGTTTTCTACCAGGTATTTTCCACACAATACAGGTCACGCCGACCACTTGTTGATTTATCGAGTCGATAAAGAATGCTCGTAAATGCTGCTGACACTCAATGGGAGACAAATTGTCTTCACAAGAGCAGCTCATGCATCGTACACGTGACCTGGGTGAGGGGGGTGTGACCCCTGACCCTGGTTCTCGTATTTACTCACTCTGGCAGTTTCATTGCCTGTGATCTGTTCATGGCCTCATTTGGCTAAGTGGGCATCACCACTCATGCAGGAAACAGTAGGGTGGTGCGCCGTGGTTTGCAGGACAATCGTGCTGCAGAGTAACTTCCCAAAGCTGTTAATAACAATGTATTCTGTGTTAAAATATTTTTTCTTAATTTACAATTCATACATAAGGCCCGGCGTCCACCTACTATGATATGGCTCCGATATGGTCTACGATGCACCTCCCGATGAAAAATCAAAATCGTGTTGGAAGGCCACCTAATATCGGGGCAGTTGACCACATCTCTGCGATGAGACACCGATAAAAACCCCATACAATGCATGGTGGATTGGCATGTCTAGACATATGTCTACGATTTTGCACCTTCCCGATATGTCTCCGATATTTGCTTTTTGTATCGGAACCATATCGGTAGGTCTAAATTTATATCGTGGTAGGTGGACGCCGGGCCTTATAATATATGAAGGATGTTGACCAAACAAAATCAGACTCATTACAATCTAATTGAAATTCAATTTATTTGATGATAAATGGTGAGTAGAGACAAGCAGATGGGATGATTGATGGGTGATGGTATTAACAACTCGACGTTTCGATAAACTTAATTCATCTTCATCAGGAGCTGATTTTCTTAGATAGACATTAAAGGTTGCATTGGATAAAATATCACTTAAGCCAGTGATATGGGTTACGTAGTTGGATACTGTTGCTATTGATTACAAAAGGCTTTGGCGCTGACATCTGCATACATAATATCTTCATAATATTTTATAGGTACAGTGATGGCATTCATATTATCCCTACCCCTAATAAAAACGGTCCATAGGCATAACATAGGCAAATTTTATGCGGCATGCCATGACATAATCGACCAATCAGCAACCAGATTGTGAGCTGCTCCGAAAAAAGTTCAGGCTGGACTTCGGTTGGTCGTTCAATCGATATTTATATTTTAGTAATCCAAAACGGTAGAGACAGGGTAGGATAAATATGAAACCGAACTCGAGTTAGACTTGTCAGTGTCTATACCACTCTAGTCAGGTCTATTCCTCACTACGCTCAGCTAACGCTTCGCGTAGTAAAACACGACCTTCCCGTCGTGGCATAAACACTGACAAGTCTAACTCTCGTTCAGTTTCTACTAATACTCGGAACTAATGATAGATTTGTCTTTGATTGAGGAGATATTTTCCACTGGCCGATGAAAACAGTACCGAGTTCTCCTAAAAGTCGGCAGGTGGTGGCAAAGGACTGCACGTCGGGATGTAAAAATCGCTCAGCGTGCGCTATACCTTATTCTACCACATTCAACAGGTCCATACCAACGGAATTCCTCCAAATTCAATCACTATCACTGACGACTTTAATCCCCTTTAACTCCATCGGCCATTGGCCATGTCAATCGGTGGTGGTCTTATTGCATAATCTATGCACAATTAATCATTGAGCACTTCTCTGCATGTCTGTTTCCATTCACCGATCTGACGTCAGTGGTTCCTGACTGCAGATCGGTGGCGAATAATAGGCCAGTGGAAAATAGTTTTATATGTGCATGGGGCCATCCATAAAGTACGTACGCAGAATTTCTGAAATTTTGGAACCCCCCACCCCCTACCCTCTCTCCCAATCTTGTATGCAATAGAACAAAGAGGGAGCATACACAGATTTTCCAAAATTTCTGACCCTCCCCACCCCCCCTCGGTGTGTACGTACTTTATGGATGGCCCCCATGTGGCCCACGCTCAACAAAACACACTTTCCCTGCACTACTCACAGTAGGAGCGCCCATATGTTGCCCTACACAGAGCGACACTTGTATATACTACTACCCGTACAAATAGACTCAAATACCGGCCTCACCAATGTCAGCGAATAACTATCACTCTCCTGGTATAGCCGTGAAGGAGAGGACACGGAAGCCAACCGAAATCTCTTAGTTGGTGAATTTATTTATTTACTTTTAAAGTGGATAAACAGATGAAAGTCTTGATCTATTATGTATTAGGCCCGGCGTCGACCTACTACGATATGGCTCCGATATGGTCTACGATGCACCTCCCGATAAAAAATTAAAAATGGCGTCGGAAGGTCACCTAATAATGGGGCAGTTGGCCACGTTTCTGTGATAAGGCACCGAAAAACCCATTAAGATGAGTGGTGGATTGGCATGTCTAGACGTATCTTTACGATTTTAGCACCTTCCTGACATTTCTCTAATATTTGCTTTTTGTATTGGTGCCATATCGGGAGGTCTAAATTTCACTCGATGTGGGTGGATGCCAGGCCTTATCATCGTAAGTTAAAACCAGAAGACAACTTCCTTACTGCTGACCTACTTATATAGATTACATTGTGTCAGAGCTAATTTATATAATTTTCCTAGACGTTTAGACATTTTACTCCGTTATGAATATGCTGGTGCTTGCTGGAACTTGGCTATCCTTGTTAACACCCAAATAATTATGGAGATCACCCTCAAACATAATTTCAAACAATTAAATAGAAGACGGTTAGATTTTTGACAATTTGGGTATGGCTTACTTTTTGTCCATACTGGGAGTAAATGCTAGGCTTAAGTTCAGGTCTGAGGAAACGGATTCTATCTACTTGCATTGTCACCACGTAGCCTTTCGATACGACGACCCGTTAATGATGGGCATAACATCTGCAGTGTAGCGGCTCCTTATACCCACTAACCCCATTGCCATCAAGCAATATGTATATGAAAAACTCACACTGTGAGATGATACTGTTCCTAAATTTAAAAAAAAAAAGAAGCTTTTGCTTTTGTTGAAATCGTTGGCAGTGATGCTTGGTGGGGATTTCACTAGGGAAGATAAATTCAATTTAATCGGAGGATAATATAGCGACTATAAAACCAATTGTTTGTGAAATAATTTTGTGCAATGCAATAAAGACACACTATAATATACACTACTCCTTAGTATCACGTCTAGTAGCATGTTTTTTTATGATCAATACCAAAAGCTTTCAGCGATGTTTCATATCGATGTGATTATAATCCGATGTTTTCCAGTAAGTAGCAGGTGTCTGTGATCATAAAGAAAGCCACCTCCGTAATAACTGTAATGATCTTATGTACTTATTTACTATGAGCCAATCCCATATGCAAAACGAATACCCGAGCTATTGTTCGCCTGTTTCCCTTTAATTGCATCCATATTGCGCCATTAATTAAAGGCATGGCACTATGAGGATAAATAAAGCAGATAAAATTGCATCGCGGGAGTAGCATTTATAACAGAGGCGTTAGTCGATGATGTGTCTGGTGTAATAAGGCTTCTTTAGTATCTATGATCAGTTACTGGCACACGCCTGCCTATAATATGTAGCCATTGTCTGATATAGTCTATATTAGATAGCGGCCAAATTCATATGGATATTCATATCTTTGTTTGTTGTCTAATGACTTTCATTGAAAGAAGGTAGAATTGTTATACAAAAGAAAGGAAATAAAGAAAAGGAAAACAACACATTAATAAAAAGGGGGCAAGGTGGTATCTCTGTAGGCCTCTGTAGCCTATAGTCCTATGGTGTTCTAGCCTCCTCACTGTAGTGGTGGTAATGCTCAGCAGCCTGGAGATGTTGACCCCTGGGTGTCTGGTTGGAAAGTGATTCCTGTGTTGACATCTGCTGCTTTATATACCCTATTAGGGAGGGTCGGTGCAAATGAAGACACAGGACGGTTCAAACGCTGGGGGTGGCAATCCAAACAGTTGGGTCTCAACCACTATTTGGAGGGGGGACCTGTTAGGGAGCACCCTGTGTTATTCTCAATAGAAAAGTCACAGTTTGTCAATGCAATACAAACGTCACTGTCAATACAAACGTCACTGTCAATACAAACGTCACTGTTTCATAAACAATATGCACTGATTAAACACAGTCATCCGCCCATGATTTCATAAGTGAACCCACCGAAGCACACCTATAAGGGTGGGGGATGATGATGCATGTTCTCGGTCTTGTTATCGGCACACAGCGAACTGCCTCGTATCAACCTACTAGTTATTTAACCATAGGTAGTGGGTTGTTAAGTCCCACTGTATATTAAACCATGGGTAGTGGTTTACTGAGTTCCACTAGTTTTCAAACCATGGGTAGTGGTTTACGGAGTGGAACTAGATATTAAACCATGGGTAGTGGTTTACTGAGTCCTACTGGATATTAAACAGTGGGTAGTGGTTTACTGAGTTCCACTAGTTTTTAGAGCGTGCTTGCACGCGCTAAATACATCATATATAGTTTAGAGGGGTCCATATAGACTTTCAGGGTACTGCATACATATTATCCCTTCACTATCTGTGTGTATTCACTGTGATATTGAGAACAGAGCAGGGAGCCAGTGTCTCAGTGTCTTAGAGGCCTGCTCAGCTGACCATGACCAATCACTCAATACCAAAATACCTCAAGACCCACTGGTGCTTGATTTGATTGGATCCTAGACTCAGGCAGTCGCAGAAATTTGTGCAATTTGTTTACAGAAAACTATCCATAGGCTAAATCTAAATTATACCTTTTAATTGCTATTCATTTATAATAGCACGCTCATTCATCTAGGATGAACATACTATTTGTTCCTAGTTAAACCATGGGTAGTGGTTAACTGAGTGGAACTAGATATCAAACCATGGGTAGTGGTTTACTGAGTGGAACTAGATATCAAACCATGGGTAGTGGTTTACTGAGTGTCCATGGGTACCTTGTATGCCATGGATACTTAAAGGTTTCAAACTCATGGCACAATTATCAACCAATCAGCCAGGATTGTGAGACCTAATATGAAAATAGATCTAGCTCCGTTCAGAAAGTCACAAATAGCTCCATCAATTTCTTGACACAGAGACGTCGAGGTCATCGACGCATCCTATCCCGTCAAAAAACTTGATTGTTTATTTCATTTTTATGATGATTTTATTTGATTTTGAAAGCAAGAAATTCAACTTTTATCTTCAAATGGATCTTGATAAGGGGATAATACGGAATCACATTCCATGAAATCATAAAAAAGGTGTTTTGTGAAACCATATTTGAACGTTTTTTTATGCAAAAAGATGGATAAGATTACACAAAAAGATTCTTAAGGAGGAAGTGATTTTTAATCCTCAGAATTATTATGAGCCCCCACCCTTTCCACATGAATGAAAGAGCTTGAAACCCAACAGTCTACCCATGGTCAGAAAAATAGACGTGCCAAGACTTATCCTCAAGCAGACACTCTCCCTGCAGAACCTTCCCTGTCCTTATTGATCTCTGCTTCAACCCAGTCACGTGATATAACGGCACAGGAATTGAAAGTGGAACTGTCAAACAAATGTAGAGACAAATCATGTGTATCTAGTGGATGGGGAAAGAACATTAAATGAGTTACTTGAATGCTCCTTTACCTCTGACCTGAGATACAGTCTGCATCCACAGTTGATGAAGCTACCACTTCACATGAAATCATAGATCTTGTTGACAAAATGAAACCTTGCAAGATATGAGGTGTTTTACCCTGAAGTAAGTAGTCCCAGTCACTACTTGACATTACACATAAAGGGATCGAAAACAATAATTACCATAAAACATGGGCCTCTTTCTTTTACAGGTAAAACACAAAACATTCTGAAAGTGCTCAGAATTTAGGATAGTCACATATGAAAAACCTAGCATATGGGGCAGATCTTACCCCAAAAAGGCAGGGGGCTGTTGAATAAAGCTCGTTCGTTTCTGATGCTGGTGCTGGGCGATACGATAACTCCAACGCTAAAACGACATACTGGACGATATCTTCCAGTCGGTGCTGTATGATAAAACAGAAGATATTTTGTAAATGAACGTATTTGTATGCAACACCTTGTAAGAGCCTTAGTTTCCTCTTATCATCAAAACATCTTATGCTTATGACACATTATTTCCTACTACACTACAATTCTAAGGTAGTTTTTTGTCGTTCGTTGTTTATTCTTAAGTTATGTTTGAGCTGGATTTATGGTAAATACGGGTTTTACAGATAATATTATGTGACACGTTTTATATTGAAACTCGATCAGAAGATCGGTATTGATAACCTAGTACTATACTTATTGAGGATATGGGGACATATGTGGGCGAGGGGGGGGGGGGTTGGATGATTGTGTGACTGCATATCTATGTGTAAATGTACTGTCTGTTACCTGTACCATGTTGGGTATTCAATGGAAGAACGCTACTAATGTGGCGAATTGTATATCTTTATCTTTGTTGATTAACCCATTCACGGCGGGTGATGCCATATGGCATCAACTGTGCTGGGGCGGGTGATGCCATATGGCAACAACCGTGCTGGGGCGGGTGCTGCCATATGGCATCATTTTCTTAAATTTGCAAAATTACGTTTTTTGTGGAATAAAATCGGAAATATTGGATTTATAATCATGAAATTTTTACAGAATATAGATGCAACACACAGCTAATGATTCTGGGTGAAATAGATAATAAGATTAATGATCGCATATTTCATCATATCCTAAATTAGAGAACTATTACAATAGGCCTGAGACCTCCCGCCCTCTGGCGGTATACATTATCACTAGTACCCGCCCTTTACCACATACTCATGCCACAGATACCCGCCCTTAAAGGGTTAAATAACAAAAAATAAAAAATAAAATCAACGGCCCCCAGGTTGCTATATAATTACAAGCAGGGCGCAGACCCTATGCTTGGAGAGTGTGGTACTACGCACAGCGGGTAGAACCCGACCTATCAGCAGCTCTCCACCACTCCTCCAGCCCTCCTCCTGCCACCTCCCGCCTCCCGGGTGGAGGGGCTGAGCGCTATCGACCGTCGGCTAGTTTAGCGACGATCAACTCGTGAAGATATGTACCCAGGGGGTCAAGTATTGAGTCATGTCTACGTCGTCCGTAAAACTGCCCTGGCAAGTTCGCCCATTATCGCTCACGATCTCCAGCAATCGCCCGGCCTGGTCTCTGCCTGTGATACCGGGGACACACCAAGCGAGTCAAGGCAGCGATCTCTGGAATCGCCAACACAAATTGGCGTGAATGTGAGATATTATTTCATAGGAATATCTCCTGTTTATAATTTAGCATCCTGGAAGCAATAATCAGGTGAAATATGAAATAATAGCTCACTTAAAGGCCATTTTGTGTTGGTGATTACGGAACTCGCTGCATTCCTCGCTTGGTGTGTCTCCGGCTTAAGGACTTGTCATGTTGCACAGCGTTGTCCACTGGCATACTAGTGGTAAAGGATCTGTTGTCTTACACCCTAAGAGGGGGCGTCCACCAACCACGACAAGACTACGACAAGAGCAGACAAGAAAGTTCCAATCGGTGCCTTGTCGCAGTATTGTCGTGAGGAGGAGAGCTGTCGTGACCCCTTGTCGCAGCCTGTCGGGAAGTGCACGCTCAACCTAAATATTCTATCGTAGACCTCTGCGACAACCTCCCGACACGCCACGACACGCCACGACACGGCTCCAAAATCGAACATGTTCGATTTTGTCGTAACCTTGTCGGAAGGCCCCCGACAGGCCCCCGACAAGCTGCATGTCGCAGCCTGTCATGTCCTTGTCGTAGCCTCTTGTCGGGAACTGTGGTTCACCAACCACGATAAGGCCACGACAAGGCTTCCAATCGTAGAGCTGTCGTGGACCTTGTCGGAAAGCCATTGTCGTAGCCTTGTCGTGGTTGGTGGACGCCCCCTCTTACCAGTTGTACACCATTTAGTTTCATACCCTTTCCATTTTCATACCATCTCAGTTTCATACCCGGCACTATTTCATACCATCATAGTTTTCTACTCTGCCCATTCCAGTGGGCCGTTGAATAATCTAGGATCTTACATAAAGACACTTGTCCGTACCTTTGTAAAGGGTTATCGGGGATAATATTTAAGTTTGTTTGTTAAGACAGTATCAGAAACCCATAGGGTCGTCCATAAATGTTGAATAAAGTGGACCCACATCGTCCCTGGCTGTCTATGGCATACAGAAAAAGGGTATTTATGTAGGACCCCAGATTATTCAACAGAGCCAAGGGGCCTGTTTCATAATCAAGGATCGTACATGTGGATCCATTTCTATACGCCATAGACACCCAGGGACGATGTGGGTCAACTTTATTCAACATTTATGGAGGACCTTATAGATGGCTAATACTGTCTTAGTGAACAGACTTAAATATTATTAAACGATAACCCTTGTACGAGGTACAGAAAAGGGTCTTCATGTACGATCCTAGATTATTCAAGAGAGCCCAGGTTCATGCAAAAATCGTATCTCTGTCCTCCAGTGTGTACTGAATTGCTTTGGACAACTCCTACCACACCCTCTCCCATATCATGCAGTGTTTAGCGCCACTCAGTGCGAGATTGGCTGAGACAAGTTTAGGATTATCAGGGGCCATCCATAAAGTACGTACGCAGAATTTCTGAAATTTTGGACCCCCCACCCCCTCTCCCAATCTTGTACGCAATAGAACAAAGAGGGAGCATAAGCAGATTTTCCAAAACTTCTGACCCCCACCCCCCCTCGGTGCGTACGTACTTTATGGATGGCCCATTATGCTTAGGATAATGGAGGCCACTGTGAAAGAAAATTGATCCTACATTAAACCGTACATTGGGCATTCCACTTTAAATGACGCGTGGTTTGTTATATGACACTTTATGCCTTTGACACCTCTAACGAATATTATTTTATATTGGTCGCCAGGGACTAATAAGGCCTACTGCTTGCTCCCTCACAATTCTTGAAGTAATAAGATATGAGAATACGAGTGAAGTAGAAAAATGTCAATAGGAGGTAATATTTGTGAGAATCCAATCTGATAAATAGCTCGCTGACGAAACTGAAGCTTGGAGCGACTAAAAATCCCCATACATTTGAAAATATGAGCCCAGTCAGTGCAATTGTCTCCATATGGTAAACTTTTTCATACAGGACAAAATACAGGACAAAGTGTCTATATCAGCAGCCGTTTAATACACTCCATTCACAGTGGCTCAGCAAATCAAAGTAACAGTCTCAATACTGTAATACTCCGGCAGTGCAATACTCCGGTCTATGGGTCTCCCTCTGGACGTTGCTCCTAGAAATGTGGGAAGAGTGTTGTTCCAGTGATATCAGATCGTATCGTTTATTATCCATCGTATACAAAGTCTCCATTGAAAATGTATGGGGAATGAGTAAACCACGACCCATTATATAAAACCTGTCAGATACCATAACTGTGGTATGCGGATTCAAACCTGTCGTATACGGCCTCAAAACCATGGTATACGGGGAAAATAGTCCCTTTTGCTATAGAGCAAAGAAAAAGTTCCTATTGTTATACCTTAAATATGGCAATTACTGGGTTTAATCTAATCGAAAAAGATGGATAATAAATGCAACAAACGATGGTTTTGTGGACAGGTGGTTTTGTAAACCACTCGAGGTTGACGTTGTAATACACTCGCTAGCCCTCGTGTATTACTACGCGTGAGCCTCTCGTGGTTTACGACCGCCTGTCCACAAAACCATCGATTATTGTCTATGTATTTTCTTTATTTTCATGTCGTATCGCTAATTTAAAAACCACACTTTCAGTGTCATAGGTGAAAAGTTCATTAGATTTTTAATTAGATATAATTGACGACATACCTATGATGCTATCGGCAAAACATCTGAAGCAACGCATTTTTTTTTTTTTTTTTTTTTATTAAAAAAACATCAGTTCTAACCGAGGTTAGATCTTCCACTGTGTGTTACAATAACATTCAACCATCGGTTTACATCATGTATTAAACACCAAATATATAAAATAAGTATCGTGCATAGGTGTGGAAATTGATGTGGGATGACAATGATGAGGGATATCACACTCTTGGTCTCCAATCATGGATTGAGAACATACATTTTATCTCTTTTTTGAATACCTTATAACTATCACTTTGCTAGACTGTTGCACTTAGTTTGTTCCACAATAATTGTCCCCGATAGTAGGGAGAACGCAGGTAGTTATCACAAATGATACGTCTAGACTTAAATTGCACTTTTTGGTTGCTCCTAGTTCTTCTAACAGTGTAATCTATATTAGAGGGAATCATTCGACCTCGGATCGCTATTCTGCGATCCGCAAAACGTGGAGTAGCGAACCTCGGCGGTCGTTCGCGGTCCACCAGCTCCTGGTGTTGAACAGAAGGTCTTTAGTAGTCGTCCGGAGGTGTTCCGAGCCCATTTCTCTTCAGAATGTGTGGTTAGCCAGGAAGCAGGACACCAGAACTAAGATATGGTTGCACCAATTGATGCTTCAGGCCCGGCGTCCACCTACTACGATAGAAATTTGGACCTACCGATATAGCACCAATACAAAAAAGTCAATATTGGAGACATATCGGGAAGGTGCAAAATTGTAGACATATGTCTAGACATGCCAATCCACCATGCATTGTATGGGGTTTTTATCGGTGTCTAATCGCAGAGACGTGGTCAACTGCCCCGATATTAGGTGACCTTCCGACGCGATGTCGATTTTATATCGGGAGGTGCATCGTAGACCATATCGGAGCCATATCGTAGTAGGTTGATGCCGGGCCTTACAGTGTGTCATATGGTAACATTGTTCATGCACTCAATGTGGGATGATATAATATCTTTTCACTTTGTGTTGATATCCGGCATAGTAAATGGGGGAAAAAAACAAATAACAAATTAAAAAACATCTTTTTATCTTTTTTAAGGATTATTTACTCATTTATCTATAGATGATTGAATATTATATAAATGTATTTTTTACTAATATCCTAACATTGTTAAAACAGTTAAAGCTAGTACACAGACTTATATCCACGAACAATGCTGTTCACAGTTAAAGCCGGATGCCCATCTACCGATTTAGGGTTGAACGATTAGTTCCCATATTGTATAGGAGTCGGTCACCTTGTCGCAGGCAAATTACGTAACCCCTTGCTTGACCCTCGGCCCTCGAGGAGAGGGGCTAGTGGGTATTAGTCATAAAGAAATCAGTCTACACCTACCGACTAATCGTTGGGTAGCCTTGCCTAGGTGTCCTACATCTACCGACTCCGTTAGGATGGCTTGGCTGAGACAAATTAGCCTCTGTTTGTTGCCGACAAACGTACATAAATGTTCCGAAATCGGTAGATGGGCATTGGCCTTAAAAAACACATTAAACTAGACCCCTTGGGAAGTCCAATGTATTGGGGCATGGGCTCTAAGGGTTTAACCCTTTTCCTGTACAACCAATTCCCCTGAAACAACGTCACGCCGCAAGCACTGCTTACAGCAACACCACTCCTACTGCTAGCACCTTAAACCCAGAAAGAGTAATGTCCTGAGATTTTCAAGATTTTATCAAGGTAACTGATGTTATTATGTTATTCCAAATCAAAGACCAATATGCCCCTTGTGACAGCTTTATAAACATTCAAATAATTATTTTTCTAACTATCTTTTTAATTTTGGACAATGATGCTGTACCCACAGGAATGCCTGCAGGAATCATGCTGCAGTGAAAAGGTTAAAGATCCTGTACCTTACTCCCAAGAATAACCCTATTTAATCTTCACACTCTATGATCGCAACAATATTGGCTCACTTTGCGTGCTTCCGATTGAGTCCCTAGATCGGGGATAGATCGGACAATTATTCAGTCTTATTGACCACCCGTTTTACAGAATAACTGTTTATACTGCGGGCCCAAAATACGTGCGAGAGACAGACTTGTTGAAGATTGATGGCCTATTCTTAGACTCAAATATAAACCAGGGCTACAAGACAAATGGCACGCCTCCACCTTTTGACCTCTACCCTTATAGGAGAGTGAACATTTGTCTTACTTTAAGCTGATATTCACTTGTCAGACCTATGAAGACAAAGTATCGGGGAGGAGATCGAGAGAGCGGTAAAATATCTGAAAATTTGTGATTGATGTTGAAGGCGTCAGTGTTCATGATATGTCTAGAAAAAATCTATAAAGAGGAAGAATATAAACCATGTTGGGATATGGCAGAGACTTGGGTGGAGATAAAGGAGAAATGTTAGCTTGATGGAGAGAGATTTTATCAGAATAGAGATTGGCTTCGTAGCTGAAAGAAGGAGAAAATCTGGGATGACAGGAACATTGAAAAAGCATCTATAGAATTGAAGAATGCATTCAGTCTTACATTGATGGCGGTCGACATGAAAGGATCATTCATGTCATTGGTCATGCATGTTATCACACAGATAATGAACCAGACGTTTTAGCTATGGTATGGCGGAACGTCCATGCCTGGCAGAAGAAACTCTGTCGTTAAACCCTAACCTGGTGTTTACACAAGACGATTCTGGCCAGCGATTCTAGCATTTTGCACGGCATCACGACTTTCAGTAGTAAACAGATAGAAATCGTCCAATGTAAACGCCAAGTGCGTGGTGACTGCAGATCATCAGATTATGTTAGATTATACAACTAGGCACCACCTGATGACTGTTGGACACGCTCTGACGCTGGCGACTATTTCAAGCTGCTTTGAATTAGTTGTCCAGAGAGGTGGATATTCTGTGAGCAATTTTGCGGTGGACATTGCGAAATCAAGCACCACCTGACGATCTACAGTCTCCACGTTTTTAGTCGTCTAGTGTATACGTCGGGTATGGTGAATTTCTTTGTTTATAAAATTTTCTAAAACACTGCATGATTCTATTATAGTAAATTAATCATTTCTGAACTAGTTTTACTCCCTTAAAAACAGAAATTTCTAAATATTGGAATAATGTCAAATAATGATATCCAATAATAGTCGCAGTGTTTGAAAAACAAACGAGCATTGTCATAACTTAAAATGCAAATGAAAATGCCATAACCTGAGATACCTGTCTAGGTGGAATGATACATCTGTTGTCTAACCTGGCAGAGACCATCAAAATATCATATTCTTCTCACATCGAAACTATCATTCGGATTGATGCCTGCATGCCTGGTAAGGATAGACGACGTCTCCTGGTATTCCCCAAAATAATTCTATAGAACTGATGATCCTGTACATATGGCATATGGGTCTTTGATTTAGGTTATTTTTCTTCAGGAAAAATACGTATATTAATTGCATATGATTAATCTACTTCTATATTGACTTATTCTAACCAGTCAACTTGTGGTCTAAGCCACAGGCTACATGATTCTTTGTGATGTTTGTATTTAACAAGGTGTTCGGCTGAAAGGGCATAGAAAATAGGCTGAAAGCTAGTTAAAGACAAATGCGGGTAAGTATCGCACTGCCCCCTGTGTAGACACTGGTGCTGCCATCTTGTTTCGTGAAAATATTGCAGTTTCCCATAGACACCAAGAGTTATGCACTAACCTTCTCCAGATGGCCTTCCCATAGAAGTTAGCATGGTGACATAGTATTTCTTTTAGCATTTCTCGTTTGTACATGTATGTTCCCAACTATCATAATCCAGAATTATTTGAAGAGAGCAAAAGAACATAAATGTCATTTAGCAACAAAGTCAAAATATTGCAGTTTCCCATAGGCAACAATAGTTAAGCACTTACATTTTCAGATGGCCTTCCCATAGAAATTAGCATGGTGACATGCCTTTTTTATTGCATTTTCTATTTGCTAATATATGGAACTTATATTATCCAGAGTTATTTGCAAAAATCAATAGAACTTAGAAATCACCCAACTACCAGCATTTGTCTTTAAGTGTATATCTTATGTTCAAACTACGAGATTGGTAAACATCAATGCCGAAACGTAACGTTTGTAAACCTCCGAATGGACGGTCGAAACCTAAACCGATATAGATTATCTACTAATGCTATCAGAAGCGCTTTAAGGCCCAATCCCAGTTTTTAAGCTTCAATCTGAAGCCATTGGAAGCCAGCTAAACCTCATTGACATGGGACGCTATTATGCCGCCTGCATTTCCAATCCCAGCCGTCGGGGGAAATAAAGTCTATCTAGTTCTTATCAATATATCGACAGATCTGGGAGGAGGGTGTTGTAGATAAGCGAGTATGACCAGGCCTTGTTAGACGTTGTCGGCAGAGGTGTAATCTAAGATACTGGTTCTGGTCAAATTGGGTGTTTAATGAAGGGATCTATACAAGTTGGATGTATATATTCATCTTACCCCTAATATAAAATCCCACAGGCTTGGCATTGAGGTTTTTTTTCCTAAGCCACGCTGACTGGCATACAAAGTTGTATATGCCACTAGTGGCATACAGAATTGTTATCATGTAATATTCAAAAATCGAGGAGACAGGGTAGGATAAATTCAAAATCTGATTCGTTTTAATCTTGGCCACCACATACCACTTATGGAGTTTTGACTCCGGACTTCACTCAGCTTCACCTAATGAAGTCACTTTGCAAAACTCCAGTCGTCGCATACGGTGGCCAAGATTGAAACTCATCCAGTTTTACGATATAACCTCACCCCTGGTAGTTTTGTCCCATAGGCTTAACATTGGGAACTCGCTCTCAACCCCCATGGAGTAGTGTACAAATACACTCAAGATTACTGGAGAACTCGACCCGAAGAAAACTTGACCCGTTCTGGAGAAATCGATTGGAGAACTCGACTCGTTCCAGATACTTATGGATAAGACAATTTAACATAGAAGGAAATATCTGACTATTTAGAATTTAAACCAGCAGATATAGAAAATAATACCATCTATATGTCTAGGAGTAGGGTTATGGTTAGGGATAGTGTTACGGATAAAGTTAGGGTTAGAGATAAGGTTATTGTTAGGGATAGGGAAAGGGTTAGGGCTAGGGATAGGCTTAGGGGAACGGTTTTCTGTTTTTTTCTCTTCCACAGAAAAGACAAGATCTGAAGCCAAGATAACATGTTTACTACTAAACATAGTATTTATCCACAGTTGTGATAAGATACCTGATTTGGGAAGATTCAAAACGGGTCGAGTTCGTTACGGGTCGAGTTCTCCAATATTCATACTTAATGGGTCATGAGGTCACAAACGTTTGATAACCACTCAATGATAGGGGTGAGGTAAAATCTGAACCGCACTCAATCTGTAGTCACTGAAAATATCTTCATTCCTGTGCCATTCGAATTCCTTGTTTGGACGTTTTTACTTTTTACTCCTATTTTAAGGTATTTTACATTTTCAGGTGTCAGGTTCCTGGCAGTTTATTCAATGTTTATTTACAAAAAAAATTGCAATAAAGCCACTATCATTACCAGATGGGGACAAATTCCTATTATTTCTGCGTCAGAATTCTGAGTGAAATGTGGCCTGTCGTCATATATTTGTTGTTGTTATTTTTTTCTCTCTGTTTTTGTTGTTGTTGCTTTTTAGGGTTTCTTTTGGCCAATTTGAAATATTCATTCCTGTTCTCTTGTTTTTTGCAGGTGAGAATCCCAGTTATTCTTGTACGAGGATCATGTTCCAAATGAGCACAGGATGAGCTTGCAAGCACAATCTTAAATGGCCACGAATCTGACGAGCAACCTGCAAAAGCGTCCGTGGTTCTATGGTAAAAGGGGTATCCCACTATCACGATTTGAGCCTCCGACACACTACGAAAGCCTTACGACAAGCGTTCCGATGAAAATAAATGAAATTTTTATCGGAAGGAACGAGTCTAGCTTTCACGATAGACCCGTTCCTTCCGATAAAAAATTCATTTTTTCATCGGAACGCTTGTCGTAAGGCTATCGTAGAGTGTAGGAGGCTCAAATCGTGATAGTGGGATACGCCTTTAAGGCCCGGCGTCCACCTACTATGATATGGCACCGATATGGTCTACGATGCACCTCCCGATGCAAAATCCAAATCGCGTCGGAAGGTCACCTCATGTTCGGGGCAGTTGACCATGTGTCTACGATTAGGCACCGATACGAAATGGGGGTCTACAATTTCGTTCCGATGAAAAACGTTTATCGTAGGGCCTCTTTGACATTACAACATGTTGAAATGGTGGTGGCTAATCGGGAGCATTGCAGAGTATACTGCAAGGAAAATCAGTCTCATGTGTGAGATACTAATCAGAGAATTATGAAACTGTGGAATAATATAGGAGATACATATGCCTCTATGTCCTGTAAATTTTGTGACTTATGATTGGGTTTAAGTGTCTCAAATCAATATTTTCTTAGTTTGACTTGGAACAGAGCTTTTAGTGCATGGAAAAAAATACGTTATTGTTCTATGTATCCTGGGAAACATTGTCAGTGCAATATTTCCTTAATTATATTATATCTAAAAATGAAGATAACACCTCAATATAGGCACTTATGCACTGATAATATCGTAGGGCATATCGGGGACATGATCATCTTTTTATTACAGGTCAACCCCTAACAATGCGTGGTGAATTGGTATGTCTAGACATATGTCTACGATTTTGCACCTTCCCAATATGTCTCCAATATTGACTTTTAGTATCGGTGCCATATCGGTAGGTCAATATTTCTGTCGAAGTAGGTGGACGCCGGGCCTTAGGCCTGGTATCTACCTACTACGATAGAAATTTAGACTTACCGATATGGCACCAATACAAAAAGTCAAAATCGGAGACATACCGGGAAGGTGCAAAACATGCCAACCCACCACGTATTGTATTGGGTTTTTATAGGTGTCTAATCGCAGAAACGTGGTCAACTGCCCCAATATTAGGTGACCTTCCGACGCGATTTTGATTTTTTTATCTGAAGATGCATCGTAGACAATATCAGAGCCATATCGTAGTAGGTGGACGCCGGGCCTAACTATATACAATAATACATCATATGTTGTTAAATTTAGCAAATAATGATTAACAATAGTCAGGGCCCACTGCCCTTAACAACCATGATATATGGGTCATTTCAGCGAGTGATATGCATTTATTAGGGAAAGAAATATAGAAGGGGATAGAGCAAATAGACACGCTGTGCTAGCGGACTTTATACATACCTTATATGCATATCTCTTCATTTATGGTTCATATGTATGCCATACTTTATCTAGGAATTATTATTGTGATATTGCGCTAGTGCATATACTCCTTTAGTGTCTCTTGAATCTATGAACAATTCCGGGAAAATATGTAATATATGCTCAATATGGAACAAAACGCACAGATATGTAGATATTAAGAAGAAACGGCATCGAGATCCGTAGCAGTTTTAGTCTGCTTTACATTGGCTTTGCCTCTGCAACTATAACACTTGGCATATTTTCAGCGGCTACTGATCAAGTGTGGTTCAGTATTTGCTTCGCCCCTATCCCTAGCCCCTAATTTGTACTACTCCTATGTATGTATTGGCATCAATAAAGAATTTTTGAAAAAAAAAAAAAATTCTAAAGCACTCCAACAAAGATAGTTATTGAGGACTCAGACCAAGCATGAATACGTTTCTGATTTCATCTTAACCTGGGAATATTTATGTTTATCCCCCATTGAGTATGAGCTACCGTACTCATACGCCTGTTGAGAACAAGTTCCTAACGTTAAGCCTATGGACATTTATAACAGGTTAAGATTTTTTTGTTGTTGATCGAGACGTGTTTATTTCAAAAAGATGAAAATGGTAAATTAACGTTCATCCAACTTAATGGGCGATCTTCCACGCTAACACCAGTGGACAGTACAACAATACAATGGACAATACAAAGGACGTCACATACGGGAAGTTTACAATTGTATGAATCATTAAATACAGCAGGATTCCGAATCATGAACTCCTTAACACTGGCCTTGTAACTATCTCCCTTTAATATTTGTATTTCTTTAGGCAATAAATCCCATATCTTTATCCCTAAATCCTCCTATATATTTACTGTGACATTCGTTCCATATTCACCTGCTGCAAGTGGAGAAAGGGTTTGAGTTTCAGCAAAGAACCAACTGCTCATGCTGTTAGGACCATTGCCCTCCAGCATTGTGAGAATCAGAGAATGTGGATTAAGTTAAGCAGGAATTAGTGATCCGCGAAAAGCGGTGATTATCTCATTAGAAGGAGACAGTGGAGGAAAGAGTTAACATGAAGATAGATGCACTGAGAAGTATTAGGAAGGCCCTGGTAGGGACAATCAACTTTGTCGGCAGTGTTTGCTGTGAGGGCTTTATGTGCAGCGGGTAAAGGTGAAATGAGATGATAATTAGGTGAGAGGGAGATGAATCTCGGTGCGCGAATGAAATGAGGCTCAGGGATTTAGAACACGGTGCCTGTCCTTTATGACTTCATCAAATCTAGACCTGAATTACAGATGATGTGTTTCAGTAGTAAATGGGTGAGCGGACCGCTTACCGCTGTTGGGATGTGATACAGGAGGTGCTCACCAAATAGCCAGTGTACCCGGCCCTGTACAGGGCCGGGTTCCTCTGCCATAGAGCTCTCCACCGGGGTTGTTATTTCATACTGCGCACACTCTGACATGTCTGGAAAAAAAATCGAATCGATAAATATGTAACCATTTGTCTTTGCCAATCTTCAAAACAGCTGTCTCTTGTCTTATAACTGTGTATTTAGAGGTAGTTTTACAATAGAGCTTGGCTGGTTCCAAAGTCCAGCCATTTTGTTCAGTCTTCCTCGCTGGTTCCCAAACTGCAAAGTGTCTCGCCTATTCACATAGGACAGCTGTTCATCCCTGAATGGAGGTCAGGGGTGAATACTTTACCTAGTCACCAAATATCCATGAATTTCCCCATACGTCCACTTTTTTTCTGTTTTTTTTTTTAATAAGCAGTCTTTATTTGTTTTCTAAAAAACATTGATGTATCCATCTTATAATAGATTAGAATGCTCATGTTCCGCCATACCTGAGTAAATAGACAATAGTCGATGGTTTTATGGACAGGAGGCTGAAAACAGCGAGAGGTGGACGCGTAATAATATACGAGCGACATCAACCTCGAGTGGTTTACAGAGCCGCCTGTCCACAAACCATCGCTTGTTGTATTCATTATCTATCTTTTCCAATAAAATAAGTTCAAAAATGTCCATATGAAAGTGAAAATTTACTAAGGCTTTCAGGAGGTGCTTACTAAGTATCCCAAAATACAATTTTGTTCCTGTTTTCGGGAAAATAAGATGTGTTTATTTATTTTCTAAAAAACATTGATATATTTATCTTTTCATAGCTTAGAATGCTCATGTTCCGCTATACCTGAGTAAATAGACAATAATCGACGATTTTGAAATATTGTTCAATTACTTCCATAAAATTGAAAGGCATGGGATAAAACATTAACAAACTGCTGTATGCTTATTACGCCAACGTATGAAATACATAGACAATAATCGAAGGGTTTGTGGACAGATGGCCGTAAACCATGAGAGGTTTACGCGTAATAATATATGAGCGCCATCGAGTGTATTACGATATCAACCTTCAGAGGTTTACAGAGCCGCCTGTCCACATAACCATCGTTTGTTGTATTTATTATCCATGTTCTCTAATAAAATAAGTCCATGAATTGTATCATTAAAATGTGTTTTTGCTCAAAAGCACAAATGGACTATTTTCGCGCATACCTTGACATTGAGGCCATAGACGATGGATTGGAATCGCATACCATGATCATGGTATCTAAACAATGATCAGTGGTATACAGAGGCCCCATTTATTTTCAATGGGGATCTTTTATGCCATGGATATCGAATGATTGTATCTATTTTTAAACCACAACACTGATATTAGCTGTACTATAGTAAATATACCTTACATTTCTGGTTTACCTATGTGTTTAGCATGCAAAGACCAATATTGTGAAATAGCAGATTACGCTTGATAGCTGTCATTACTAACTGACAATCTTGGTGATCTATTGCATATATATAGCCCTGTATTATGAGGAAATTTTATCAGCTCCATTTATGTTTAGAGGTACTAATCACTTTGCGAATGTTGATTTTAGTATAGTTATATTCTGCTCTTTCATTCTATATTGATTGAACCTTGGGGAAAATGTTTGATATAATGGCTTCTGACTAATAGAAAATACATATGTACAATAAACAAGTAAAATGAACGATTGTATGTATGAGGGGCAATTTTAGGAGACTGCCCAGGAGCATGTGAATTATTCTTGTACAATGGCTCAGACGGTAATTCATTGTGGATCTCGATATTGTAAACCTCACCTCACCTGTGCACACATGACCTAAAGGCTCGTGTAGAGCTCGCTCACCTCACCAGGTGGGTATTTACAGCAGGTAATCAATGATCATCCCCAACCAGGTGCCATCCAACCAGCACCTCCCTAACGTGCTGGTTCCACCAACAAGAGGGATTTACCGTGTTATATCTTGGTATGTCTTACATTGTTGCAATATGTCTTACCACTTTTCCTTCGACATGTCATACTATAGAGGAAACTCATGAAAGTTTAGGGTCTGAGCTCGTATTCCATCGAGTTTGAATCACGTAGTAATTCAGAAGGCGAAGCTGCGTGAATTGCTATGTGACTCAAATGAGATGGGATTGAGCTCTGACCCTAAACTTGAATGGGTTTCTGAATTTATCTCACCCTTAATGTTGACTAATGGGCTAACATTTGTGACATTACCCCTCATTGGATATTTTTCCAAAATATCTAATGGGTGTTAGATACGAGTTTCCAATGTTAAGTCTATGGAGAAAAAATATCTGTGGTGAGATAATAAAGAAGAAACCAACAAGTTTTGGTCAAAGTTGTCGTTCTCCACGAGTTTGATGCGGAGGGATATGAACAAGGCGACAGCCGAGTGGATATCACGTAGCATTCAAACGAGTTGGAGAATGACTTCTTTGACTAAAACCAGTTGCTTTCTGTATTTATCTCACCCCTGTACACACCTAAAGAATGTCCAACACATAATATATAAACCATGGAGAACAGACTGCAATACTTGTACGGGCATGGAGAACGAGTTCCCAATGTCAAACCTTTATTCCAAGGATGCAATAAATGTTCATAAGTGTACTTTTTGCGATGTCATGTGTATAATTTGGCTCTCCACGACAGCGATGCCTCAAGATCTATTGCTGATATATTACGGCATACCATGGCATATCACAACAAGAACACGGCAAAGGTGCTTAACCAGACCGATGCATCGCTGCACTCAAAACTTTAGGCAATATATATAGCGCATACAAGCACACTCTAATAAGCAGTGGTTCAAACCTTCTCACACAACCAAGCAAAATATGTTTTCCGTGTTTTTATCAGTCTCTCTGAGGCAGTAAATTCCACATGGAAATATTTCCACTGTCTTTTTCTATGACCCTGCTCAGGTATCACTGCGCGTCAACCTTACCTAGTTTACAGCTACCGGTCCACACAACCATTGATTTTTATCTATGTATTCCTCCCTGGCCTGAATCGCCTCCCTATACTCTTCCCCACTCACACCTGAGGTTCGATAGGAAGGCAGGGTGTCCTATTCTACCTGTGTCTTTGTTCATCGTGGTTTCTGAATTGTGTTTCAGTGGTAACGCCAGCCTACATTTAGACCTAGAATCCTTTTATCTACAATGGCAACCAGAGCTACACAAAGTTAGCTCTGGTTGGGTTAAATAAGCGGCCGCCTTGACCTAATAGCTAGACTCTAGTACATACAGTCTGTTGTCGCCAGGGTCAGGGTGCACAGGCTCAAACTTAGACTGTTATGCGCTGCCATTTTGAGGCAGAAATTCCTGCCTCCGCTTGGACTAACCTGTTCTGATTGATTTGCCAGTAATCGGAATGTTACTCTTCAAGCAGAGGTCCTAGAGTAGCTTTTACTGGGCATGTACCAAATAAATCAGCTTGGCGAGTTATAATGATTCCCAGAATAGTGCCAGAATCGTGGTATTCTATGGCTTGGGTTTGCAACAACGTTCTCCAATCAGTGCCTAGAGAACTGGCAAATGGGAGCTATGCTCTGTTAGACCTACCAGATTTTCCGTAGTGCTTGGAGAGTGTATTTAACCATAACCTCGAAGGCAATTTACCATTTTGTTATTTCCTGTTGTGTGTATTTTCAGAGAAGAACCCCCATAAACCTAGATTTCATTATTAATTTGTTAAGCTATGAATGTTACCTATTAGGTATTTCTGGTTTTAGAGCTTACATAGAATAAAAGTACCTGGATCGAGGCGCACCCCGAGTGATCCCGTGTGTGATTTAACCCGACCAACCCCAATATTGTAGAAGGGGTTGGTTACCAAAGTACCTGTTTTCGGGCCTGCTGGTACGTGTCCTTGTCGCTAGGAGGCGCGCTACCTTGACAAAAATAGATGTCTCCACGTTAAAGTGGTACTCTCTGTTGTAGAGTTCGCTGGGTGCAATCAAGTAAGAGGGTGCGTCCACCAACCACGACAGGGCTGCGACAACGGCTTTCCGACAAGATCCACGACAGCTCTACGATTGGAAGGCATGTCGTAGCCTTGTCGTGGTTGGTGGACTATAGTTCCCGACAAGAGGCTATGACCAGGGCCCGACAGGCTGCGACACGAAGCCTGTCGGGAGGTTGTCGGGGGCCTTCCGACAAGGCTACGACAAAATCGAACATGTTCGATTTTAGAGCCTTGTCGTGGCATGTCGTGGCATGTCGGGAGGTTGTTTCAGAGGTCTACGATAGAAAATTTAGGTGGAGCTTGCTCTTCCGGACATGCCCCGACAACGCTGTCGTAGAGCTCCTCTCCTCACGACAGGGCTGCGACAAGGCACCGATTGGAAATTTATTGTCGGCGAGTGTCGCAGCACTGTCGTAGCAGGGCACCCATTGCTTGGGATATGGCTCTGACATGGCTACAACATAGCTATGAATCAAAATAACTTGTGTTTTTATACATTATACTACTTCTATGGGCTTAAGTATAAATTGTATAAATTGTATGAATTGTACTTTGACTTGATTATGACCAACTGTACATTAACCTGATAACCGCAACTGCTATGTCAGTTTACTCTGTAAGCAATTACGCGGTTAGTTATTCGTCCTGCTGGAACCACCGGAAGATAGAACATACATAGTCCTAGGTGCCCACTCCAGGGTAAATAAAAACATTGAATAAAACACCAACAAAAATGTATCAGAAACATTTCCAGAATATTGAAGAATTCGATTTTATAGAAAGTCTGAGTACGAAACTAAATTGCTGCATATTTGGTGTGTCAGAATGTTGAGAAATTCTGCGGCGTAGTGTGTCGAGCTGCTTGTCTTAGTGCATCAGTATAGGGAGCTCATTCCTGGCCATTTGTCTTTTTTTTCTTTTCTTTTTTTTCAAAAATTTCTTTATTGATGCCTAGTTAAACATTTGGTTCCATTACATTCAGATTATGTTTTCTTTGGCAACAACAAAGTGGCCGATAGTGTCAGCTATTACATTAGCTGGTTTTCATCACTTTGGCCAACCATGTATCGAGATCATATAACTCTCATATACAGATGATTGTTGATATTATCATACAGCAAGTAACACACAACATGCCAAGGCATGATCCCATATAAAGTTAGGAGCAAATCACATCAAATTAGTTTACTCAATAAAATAGGGTAATTTACCGTATCGAAGGCTTTGCACAGATCGACGTATATTGCCAAGGTGTTTTTCCCAATATTACGATTAATAAGAATTTCATCAGTGAAACTCGCTATAGCTTGTGTCGTTGACTTACCCTTTCTAAAACCCCATTGGTTATTATTTAAAATTTGGTTTGTATCTAGAAAGTCTATAGTAAGGGAATGTACATTGGGCGATCATTTGGCACCGATCTGCAGTCGGGAACTACCGATCATTGTTTTTTGTGTACATCGATGGAAGATTGGTGATTGGAAACAGCCTGGCATTTGAAATGGTCATCCTTTAATTTTGCGAAAACTATGCATTGAGACTACCGCCGACTTGGTCAACGACTAAGAGAATAAAAACCCTTTGATTTCATCGGTGAGACTTAAGATTTCAGCATGACCATTATATCCGTCCTGACCATAAAAATATACTCGTATTGATCAAAGAAGTCATTCTCAAACTCAGTTGAACGCTACGTGATTTTTACTTGGGTGTCGCCTCGTTCATGTCACTCCACATAAAACTTGTGGAGAACAATGACTTTGACCAAAACCTGTTGGTTTCTTCTGTAGTTCCAATAGACCTTCCGGGGAACTCAATTAATTGGTACCGTTTTCATTGGCTTGTGAAAAATGGCCTAAAGAGTAAGCCATTTTCCATTAGCCGACAAAAAACAGTATTGATAATTGGACTTTGAGACGACTTGACTCTGAAAGTCTGTCTCTGACGTCACTGATTGCACGTCTGTATCAAGTAGTCAGCGTGCAGTGTACATACACAATATGGACTGGTTTCAGATACAAGCGGCCGTATGCTTCGAGGAGTTGACGCGTAGTAATATCCGAGCATATGCGAGGAGTATACAACCGCTTTTATCTGAAACCAGTCTATATTGTATTTATCATCCACCTTTTCTGTACAAGTGGCATGTTGATATCAGTTTGTTTAGTTATGCACTATTTTTTCATACGCACTATTTTTCCGTATGCGCCACCCGGAGCATACAACATATCTGTATGCTCCGGGTATGTCCATACAAACTCCCTATGTGTGTTCTATGGACTCTTTGTATTAGGTGGATAATAAATACCTTGCTTCTCCTGCATTTTACAGGTGCATACCGTTTTAATGTTCATGCTAAAAGCGTGAGCCGCACCGACGAAACGAGAGCGTTTCATTTGATTGTGCAGGTCGTTGACCAGATTTATCGAATTGGTGAATAATAAGCCAATTGGAAATGGCTTTTAGTCTATCCACGGACACTGGGTATATGTTTTTTTGTTGATATTTCATCCAGCCAACCCCTACATGGCCCTTCTAACCTTCCTCAATGTTTAGATTTCCTCACGGGTTTACACCACTAGGGTGGTGATCGAATCTGATTATGGGTTCAGGTAGAAATCTCACCCCTACACATTTACCGAGCTGAGAGTTCTTATACCTCCCATACTAGAAAAGCATGGTATGTTTTTGATATAGCGGAAAATCTACCACTGCTGGGGACGAAGGAGAAAGGTGGCTGAAATGGGCCTGTAACCACAATAAGATAATAAGATAAGGAGTCCAGTTCTTTAACCACTGAGCTAGCTCCCCATACATTCAAACTTTCCCCTTATAAATCCCCCCCCCCCCCCCAAAAAAAAAAAAAAAAAAGAATTCAGCTGTCAATTGCATACACCATACCTCGATGTTAATGTTTTGCCAATAATATTACTGTTTGAGACAGAACAGGATTATCTTTGGAACTGGGCCCTAATTATTGTATCTAAACAGGACAGTAAGGCCCGGCGTCCACCTACTACGATATGGCACCGATATGCCCTACGATGCACCTCCCGATGCAAAATCAAAATCGCGTCGGAAGGTCACCTAATATCGAGGCAGTTGACCACATTTCTGCGATTAGACACCGATAAAAACCATAAACAATGCGTGGTGGATTGGCATGTCTAGACATATGTCTACGATTTTGCACCTTCCGATATGTCGCCGATATTTGCTTTTTGTATCGGTGCCATATCGGTAGGGCTAAATTTCTATCGTAGAAGGTGGGCGCCGGGCATAAGGCTTTACTTAAAGTACCTTCACTGTATAGAATTCTAGAAGTCTTTCTTTTAAGAAAGAATAACAAATGCATATTTTATGGTCACCCATTGATTGACTTTCCTTTATTGGTCAACCGTATTCCTCTTTGACTGCCCTCATCCGCCCATACAGATGATCCAACGCAACGTATATTGACAGTTCTATCAATATTTTATCTTTCCACTTTCCTAAACCACATAATCACTTTCATCCCATCCTAATTTGTGGAACCGTGCCAAGAGCATGATGCATGCGTGGGCTGGGATGTGCTTTTAGGCAGAAATTGGAAACGGTAGCGTGTTGTGGGGATAACAACAGCCTTGGCGTGCTTTTTGTTGCTTACTTCTCACAGGGGAACATTCCATGGCCCAAGGTGGGTAGGTTTCAGTGCAAGATACCCGGAGTTTACACTAGACGATCTCAGGCGACGATTCTGGAAATCGCCTAGTGTAAGGCCTGGCGTCCACCTACTACGATAGAAATTTTAGGCCTACCGATATGGCACCGATACAAAAAGCAAATATCGGGACATATCGGGAAGGAGCATAATCGTAGACATGCCAATCCACCACACAAAGTATGGGTTTTTTATCGGTGTCTAATCGCGGTCTCGACTGCCCCGATATTAGGGGACCTTCAGACGCGATTTTGATTATTTTATCGGGAGGTGCATCGTAGACCATATCGGTGCCATATCGTAGTAGGTGAACGCTGGGCCTAAATGTCAGACCAGTGGTGACTATAAGACCCGGCGTCCACCTACTATGATATGGCTCCGATATGGTCTACGATGCACCTCCCGCTAAATAGTCATAATCGCGTCGGAAGGTCATCTAATATCGGAGCAGTTGACCACATTTCTGCGATTAGACACCGATTAAAAACCCATTCAATGCGTGATGGAATGGCGTGTCTAGACTAGATTTTGCACCTGCCGGATATGTCTCCGATACTTGCTTCCTGTATCGGTGCCATATCGGTTGGTCTAAATGTCTATCATAGTAGGTGGACGCCAGGCCTTAATCATCGAATTATGAATTTCTTGACATATAAAAGATACATACCGCATTTTTTGTTTGGTTAAGACTTCTAAGAGTCAATAGAGCGGCCACGGCATCAGTTGCTATTTTGGCATCTAGTTTTCATTGCCACGCCACACAATGATATATAAGAATGGCTGAAACAAGTGTATACATCATTTCACAGATATACAAAGTGGTGTTTCGGATATACAACACCACTTTGTGTATCTGTGAAATGATACACTTGGCTCACCTGACGGTTATGATGATGATAATTTTAGGTTGACGAGTATATCGAAGTGACTCGATTTAATCATCTAGAGACCTGACAATTTTGTAAAAGATCAGTCGTAAACCACCTCGCTGTTTGCCCAAATCGTTTGGCATGCGTCAAATATCATGATTATTTTTACTTTATCTATCTTCAACTACAATTTTCTAATGGGAAATAAATACACTCACCTGTAGTTTAGGCACGGTTAACCTTTGAGAATCGTCAACTATAATCGTCTGGCGTAAATGCTGACTTAAATGGGACACATACTGTTAGATTTCGTTCCCACTGATTAACTCTTTTAATCGTAGACTAGTCTTAAGGTGTCTCAGGCGAATTTGCGCTGGGCATCCACCATCACAGCGGGATTTATGGATGGCGGTGGTGGTCATTAGTGGGAGTTAATCCTGAGTAAATTCTGTCCACAGTGGATCACTGACCAACGATTTTCTCAGAGATTTGGGGCCAGCAATAAAGGAACAACTAATAAATCTTAATCTGTGGGCTGAATCGGTGAGCAGGGCTCAGTTTGTGTGTGGCAGGGGCATTTCTCATCAACTAACGACTAATTCTTGGCCAAGAGCGGTAGGCAACACAGGGGGTATTTCTTAAAACTGTTTTGTCACTGACAAAGGGAAGACAGGTTCCTTAATTTATTGGTCCTGATTTCAGAATATTGGACTGAAATTTATCGGCGACAAAGGTACATGTCCACCGGGGGTATTTTCAAACCTTAGGAAAAGTTCTGGAGGGGGGGGGGGGGGGTCTCACACTGACCGACTCAATATCTAGGCTTCCGATTGTTCTTTTGACAGCGAAAAAAGGAACATTCATGTTCCACAATTGTACAGTGTGTTATGGCATTTAGGGGAAGAGTACTACATTCCTCATTTCAACGAGAATAAATCATCTAGTGTAAATGCTTAATACGTTTCTTGGATTGAAGATTCTGGTGACGATAGTGCATCATTGAGCATGACGTGACGATTCTTCAATAGACGATCGACAGTCTTCATGCTTTCAGTCTTAAACCCTGTTTCCATTCGTGACGAAAACTGTGTAGATTTTTTAGTTCTCCTAAAAGCCCAATTACATTGGCTGTCACCGATATACAGTCAGGCACCACCGACGGACCTTTAGCACTGCTGACACAAAATGTAAATTGGCTATAAGGAGAAGCACGGACCTATATAATCCAAATCCGTGGGAGAAGTAAAATAAATTAAATCTGCACCATTTTCGTCAGCCAATGAAAACAGGTCCCATATACTATAGACTCGGGGCTATAGTCTCGAGAAGTAAACAAAGATTCCAACTATACCACGCCAAGGTATTGCTGGTCCCCATCGGCAAACAATAGCAACAGCAGAACACTGCAGGCAACCAGCCAATGAATGGAGCGCCCCCTGACAGACTGCGACAGCCTTTTGCAAGACGGCACGTCATTGGCCAATGTAACGTCGATCGTGATTGGTCTAATCGAGACGCAGCCCAGGGCGGTAGTCGCCATTTTGTGTTGTTCTGGATTCATGTGCTTTGGGGTGAAGAGACAGGTTGGACAGTGGGCGACGAGGTGGGAGATTTCTATTGCGCGTGTTCGGACGGGAAAATGGGGATACTTTCCTCAATGATGCCAATTTTCTTTTTTTTAAACTAAAGAAAGGGTTGAATCACTGGTGATATAGCGTTGTTTCACGTTCCACTCGTACATGGACATATGTGTATATGTATGTAGTTACAGAGTAGAATTACTTGTGTATCACTCAATTCGATTTAACGTCCAACTCATTTTCTCAGTGATTGAGATCTTGCCTTATCTCTTAAAGTCCAATGCACATCTACCGATTTTGGAACATTGATGTACCTTTGTCTGCAACAAAAGAATGGTAATTTGTCTCAGGCGAGGCGTTGTAACAGGGTTGGCCCTAGTCGGTAGATGTAGGGCAGCTCGGCAAGGGTCACCCAACGATAAGTGACCCCCCCTCCCCCCTCTTCCGAGATGTTCTTTTGTTGCCGACGATTTTTCATGAGTCGAAGACAAGTGACATTACAGAGCCAACAAAATGAGTGACATAAATAAACTCAAACGAGTGGCGTCTAGATTTTATCCTACCCCGCTATCACATTTTTTCAGCATTAGAAAGGAATTACATAAACAACACTTTATGCAAATCCCATGTTAAACCTATGGCGTTTTTTTATAAGGGGTAGGATAAAGGAGGTTTCTTATTCAGCAGGTCAGTCCTTATACATATTCCATTGGTATGTTTGCTCAATGTAGCTTCTTTTTCAATTGTCTCTTTTGTAGTTCTGTGATTGATTCGGTAGACAAACTGCATATTTTGACTTTAGCTAAGAGAATCTTTATGATATATATATATATCATAAGTGGAGCCTGTTCTATTTTTCTTAGCATCTAAAGAGTCCAGGCTGCTGCCAATATACATAGATTAATTCATATGTATTCAAAAATATATCCAAGTTTTAATATCATCTCTCTAATTGGATACAACCCCAAGTCTTTTACATACATAGGTGGTGCACCTTGTGTTACTTAGAAGCTCCATTCTCTATTCCCTTCTCAAGATAACATTGCTCAGGGAATACTGGTGCTGTCTGTCTCTGCCTCACTAATTGGATGAACATAGGTGTGTTTTTAATTATCATCATTAACACGTGTCTGTTGGCCGTATCTGACTGCCGTCAGTGAGAGGCCTATCTTGACGGTCAATACTATGGCACGGCTTAACTTTTTAGGCTTGTAATTAGTAGGCTGGGTTTTCTGTAAGGTGTAGATATAGTGACAGTAACGAGTGGGTTTTATGTAGCACACAGAGCTGCTGACTCCTACGCAAACGAGCAATATTTAGAGCCCAGAGGATATGTGGTGCCATTCTGCATAACCTATGGATCTATATGTCACACTCTAATTTCTCTACTGAGAGGAGTGTGTGAACAAGATTCGAAAGCACTGTTTAAAAGAGAAGTTGAAATATTTCTCTTCTGTGAGTAAATTATCTTTATCTTGTACATACTTTATGTTGGTGGTGGGTTTGCGCCAGCAATGAGCGCCCAGAGTACACTACTTGTACAGGAAGTTTCTCCCCTCATGTCAAATGGAAGAACTGGATATTTCCAGAATTTGTCAATAAACTCAATAAAAAAAAAAAAACTCTCCCCAAGTCTGACTGACTGGCTCGCCCCTTGTCTATCCACCAGCGGGAGGGAAACCTTAAAGTAGAATTCACATGATGGGATTTATGTATATGTCTGTCTGAGACAAATCCTGCTGAGATTCTGTACCCAAATACAATTTCTTCGTCTAAAATATAGGGTTTTAATTCCCTGAGAAATGTAATTCTTCCTTAATTATTGGCAACATTTCCTCCTAAAACGGAACAGAATATCATGAGATTTTGAGCACTGTGAGGTACATGAATCCCACCGTGTGAATTCTACTTAACGACACAACAGGTTTGTGAACCTGTCCTCACCTAACAGAGCGAGTAGTCTATAATGCATCACCTCGATGTATATTTAATCCAGAGTTATCAGACCATTGCCAATAATCCATGTGATGTGAATTAAGACTTGGTGTTCTTCATTCAGATTGCTATCATTGATATAACAATCAAGAATAGAAAGTAACACTATCTGGATTTACTAAATAGGTCAGTTTCTCAGCGGATGATAGGCATTGTAATCCCTCTATCTCGCATTAGCCTATTTCCATCTACCAATAAAATGATACAGAACCTTTTAAGAAATGTATTAGTCATCCTAAAACTGTCTAATTCATTAATAAATAGCTAGGTTAGCTGCAATATAGGAATGGATGAGCCTCTAACTTACCAAATAGAACTTGATTCAATCTCAATAGATAGACCTAGCCTGTGGATTAATTATCAGCACCTTTGTGATTTAGGTAAATACTAATCTAGAGGGGTATAACCTGAAGCTAATATATATGATATAATAAAAGAAACTTGAAATAACAATGTTAAGCAATGACTTAGAATGAGGTCATATGTTATCATATCTCCAGCTCGAGATGTAATTTCATGGTTTTTTTTGTCTTTTTTTAAATTTTACAAATCAGTGTTTATTTCTTGCAACAAACCTATTTCAGGAAAAGGTTTAGGCAGAGTTACATCTACATTCAATAAAATATCCATAGTTAAGCTTTAATCCAGAGATTAACGTTGGCTAGTAAAGCAATATCAAAATACTATCGTAAAACTGGATGAGTTTTAATCTTGGCCACTGTATGCCACGAATAGAGTTTGGCATAGTGACTTCATGAGGTGAAGCCGAGTGAATTCTGGAGCCAAATTTCCAGGAGTGCCATGCGGTGGCCAAGATTAAAACGAATCGGGTTTTGTTTTTATTCTACCCCGTCTCCTCGATTTTGGAATATTACATGATAACAATTCTGTATGCCACTATTGGCATATAAAACTCTGTATGCCAGTCAGTGTGGCATACGGAAACTCAATGTTAAGCCTACGGGATTTTATATTAGAGGTAGGATAAATATAGATATCTAGTTTGTACCTTAAGAATGCTGAGTTTCTGTTAGCTAACCTATATTCTATATTCAGCATATCTGAAGAATGTCTAATACCTCAGAAAGATTTGTGCCTATTCTCTAATTAGCTAAGATGCTTAAGACACAAATCTATTATGCTAACAGGTAGAATACATAAGAAAAAGAAAAGAAAATTTTAACTAATCCATATATGATATCAAAACTAATGTTATATCTTCACAAAGAGATGTAACGTTAAAGAAAATGAACTACCATCTATGATATCTGTACTGATATATCATATCCTTACCAGGAGATGTAATACCAGAGGAAAGAAAACTATCATGTGTGAATACAAATTACTAATCAGATAATGTTCTGTTTCAAATACCCTACATGTATTGAAATACCTTTTCATTATGGTTGGATGATACAAAGTGCCTGGCAAACCGATCTTCATCTAAACCTGTATCTGAAAAAACTGGTGCAAACGAGAGATGCAATAAAGTAACTATAAAAGCAAAACAAAGAAAAAACAGGTATTTTTATCTCATGGGCTTAACATTGGTAACCCATTCTCATGCCCCTACGAGTATTCTACAAGATCAATTATATCAAACATTCAGTGTGTCATCCGTTCCCTTTAATGCTCTTTTCCATTGACTGACGAAAACAGTGTAGATTTTTTGAGTTCTTCTAATAGCCCATTTACATTGGCCATCATTTATCTACTGTCAGGCACCACCAACAGGTCTTCAGCACTGCTGACGCCAAATGTAAATGGGCTATTAGGAGAACTCGGAAAATCTACACCGTTTTGGTCGGCCAATGGAAACGGGTCTTTAGTGTATACAGATGTGATACAAATACAGGAAGCAACTCGTTTTGGTGAAAGTCATCATTCTCCAACTCATTTGAGATCTAGGCCTCAATCATATCACTCCATATCAAACTCGTGGCGAACGACAACTTTGACTAGAACTTGTTGGTTTCTTCTTTAATCCTTCAGTTAAGGACACTTTATTGACTACCGTCTGGAGAAAGCCGCTAGATTCTCACTGTGCTTGGTCTACAGGATTTATGTAGGCAATCTTATTAGCGAAGATATTGAAATAAAGATGGGGAGCTGTTAGGGTGAAGCCAATATGGAGGCCCATAGGCCTCTGGTGGCAGCTGATATTGACTTTGATTGCCATTAAATCTTGGGGGGCTCTTCCTTTAATGGGGTCAACTGACAAGAACAGATACACCTAGCTAATCAGGAGCGTGTCACTGAGGCCAGACAGGGCAGACACTAAGACTCAGAAAATAAAAAAGAGAAAATAAAATAAGAGAGTCACTTTCTAGTGGAATTCACATGGTGGGATTCATATAATCACAGGGCATTTTGTCTTTATCTTAGTCTGGTACAAGCTTAAGCTTGGCTATATACCAATGAATTAGACACATGGATTATTGGCAATGGTCTGATAACTCTGGATTAAATATATACATCGAGGTGATGCATTATAGACTACTCGCTCTGTTAGGTGGGGGCAGGTTCACAAACCTGTTGTGTCGTTAAGTAGAATTCACACGGTGGGATTCATGTACCTCACAGGGCTCAAAATCTCATCATATTCTGTTCCGTTTTAGGGGCAAATGTCGCCAACAATGGCACGGGAAAAATATGTATCAGCGAACCCTACAATTTGGACGAAGAAATTGTACAAGCTTAATATTAGGAACTCGTACTCAACATGTTTCTGAATATGGTAACTCATACTCAATGGGAGGTATACAGATAATTGGTTCCAATCTGAGATAGAATAAGAAACATATTCGTGTTTGATCTGTGTTACCTTTCACCATATTGATTGGAGCGCTTCTGAATATTCTATTAGTCTATTGCCTCATTCATATTACTGTGCGCTCCAAATTTGATGATGAATGGGGACATAGACCAAACACTCATCGATTTCTTTCTAAGGTGAAATTCACAGGGTGGGATTTATGTACTTCACAGGGTAAAGAATCTCATGACATTCTGTTTCTATTTAGGGGTAAATGTTGCCAACAATTACAGGGAGAAAGCATGTCTCATGGAAATGGAACCCTATAAATTAGATGAAGAAATTGTGTTCAAGTACAGAATATCAGCAGGATTTGTCTCAGACAAACACCCTGTGAGGTACATGAATTCAATCACGTGCTACTTAAAACTTAAAACCTCTTGAGATTCTGTACCATGTTGGGGGTAATCGTCGCCTACAATTGCAGGGGAAAAACTTGTTTTGGGGAAAAGGAACCCTACCATTCAGAACAGTAGGTTCTCCCTTGATCTTAGTAACAACCATTCTGATAAGTGTCATTGTGCTATATGTGATGGCAAATCTTCAAAATGGCCACCACTCCACTCCTGGGATTTATCTGCACTGCCCACGCATCTAAATATTTTCCTCATGGAGTTCCCTAACCATGTACCATACCTCATGCTTGTTTCATTAAATAAACAACCATGTGCTTCATTTGCCCCTCTATATATGTATATTATATGATGCGATACAGATACAAATGATGCAGAGGATGTGCCGTTTAACACCAGTGCCCCATGATCACACACCCTACTAAAATATATACACAATATTGACTAGTTTCAGATACAGGCGGCCGTATGCTCCGAGGAGTTGACGCGTAGTAATATCCGAGCGTATGCGAGGATATTGCGCAGAGTCAACTCCAAGTACAGCCGCTTTTATCTGAAATCAGTCTATATTGTATTTATTATCCACCTTTTCTGGGCAAGTGGTATGTCAATATCAGTTCATTTTAGTTATGCACTATTTTTCCGTACGCACTACTTTCCGTATGCGCCACCCGGAGCATACAACATATCTGTATGCGCCGGGTATGTCTATACAATCTCCCTATGTGTTTTCTATGGGCACTTTGTATTAGGTGGATAATGATAGCTATATATTCTCCACTAATATCAAACCAGTGATTGTGGCATTTAGAGATGAGCATTTCATCTAAGAGTCAATTATCAGAAATCTCCAATATATAAAATAATTTTAAAATATTCCACTTCCATGAAATCCATATTCTAATCGCTTGGATTTTCTCAAGCCTTTTCTCTTCTTTTTCCCACGTCCTTTGTCGCTTACGAATGCATGAGTCATGGGCTACACCTGCGGAGGCCGAGCCTTGATGACACAGAGCTTTGAGTGCTATAGTCTAGGCACCATCTACATTAAGCGCTTATCGTTCCAGTCGAGATTAAAGCTGATTTTAATCGATAGGATCTAGACTCTGCCTCGTTGGAAGAAATATCATCGGGAACTATTGTTGAGATTTTCTTTTAGACTAATAGATGAGAGTATCTTATTAGCAGTGGCATGTCTAATCTTGAATGTTCTGCACCAGGAGAGGCCTTAGCACCTTCACTCTTTCAGTCCTGAAGAGGGCTGAAGGCATTCCCATGTAGGCCCTGACGATGAGACATTTACGACAGGCTATCTTAAATGAAAAATGCGCATTTAAAATAATTACTTGATTCATTTTGATGATTACTATATATATATATATTTACTATATACCTACTGCCGTAAGTGACGTAATTACTACACGCTGCTCCCCATGATGTACTGCACAGCTGTGCAGTATATCAGGGTTCATTTCACGGTCGAAGCGGATATGATTTCGACGTCGATATTTAAAAATGGCCGACGGTGTCTTCGCTTCGAAATCGGTAACGTTAACGTTAGAGTACATAAAGAAAACACACTGGAATACTGTGAAATCAAAAATAGATGAATGAATTACAGAAAAACTTCGAAGTACAGTAATAAAAATCTGAATAAACATGGTAACGACCTTAAAAACAGGAGAGAACAACTGCTATGTTTTTTTCCCGACGGTTTCGCGCCGGTTTCCCCCCGGTTTCCAAGCGACAACAAGTGTTGCTATGCAGGTTGCTATGTGCGTTGCTATGCGATAACGTCACATCCGCATTCCACGGACGAAGCGACAGCTAGGGTTCATGTCGACCTTTATGTACCCAAATGGGACTGAAAATGACTCTTACAACTTAATAAAAGTAACTATATGAATGTTTTGGAGGCATATAGTAAAGATAAAACGTTGTGCCTGTAAACGTACAAATTTCGATCCTCACTCTGGCCTTTGGCATGTTAACAACTCGGTGTAACCACCTCGTTGTAAACATGCCAAGGCCAAAGTTCAGATCGAAATTTGTACGTTTACAGGAACATCGTTTAATTACTATATATATAAAGGATTAGACAAGTTACTCAGTTTACACAAACACCACAGATCACTGAGGCACTCCACACATAACTCCATTACCAATAAAGCCTTCTTTACTATCGCTTTTAACTCAGATTTGGTTACCTATTGGATGAAGATAAACTACACAAAATGTTATATTATATTCATTTGATATGAGAATGGATCACAACGAAATAGTTCGGACTGATATTCAAATATCAACAGGTGGTCTTATTGAGATTTGTAGGAGATCTATTTATATTCATACTCATAATTCACACCCTATGTTATTAGACAGACTGAAACGTCCTTACTGTCGACAATGCAGTTTTCGTTCGAGGTCAGTCATCGATTTTATACGGCCTTATGCCGTAGGTGGAGGATCGTATTCTTTTATTTCTTTTTTTTTTATTCAGTAAATAGGAATAAGTACATTCATCCGTACCGGACGTTCTTCCATATGAAATCAATGACTGACAGAGAGCCAGAACCGTTTCATTCACAGTAAGGATGTTTGCTTATTACCGTACAGATTAAAACTATTTTTTAGAAATGTCCTTTTAAGCGGATTTAAGCTCGATTCCTACGACATGCTGTCACAGTGGGCAAAAACATTATTATCACTGCACTCCTGGGACCTGTTTCACTAGTGTTGTGACATGTCTAGATGGCCTCTAGATGGTGTGTCCGGTTTCATAAAAACAATTAGACTTCATTTTGTCCGTTCTTGCTTGCACTATTGGTACCGCTTTTCATGTCTGTCTAACACTTTTGTCACAAAATTAGTGAAACAGGTCCATGACGTGTAGATTTGTCTAATTCTTATGTTTGGGGTCTGTCTTTACCTAGGGGCAGCTACTTATGTTGTCACGAAACTAGACAACCCCAATGTCTGTATGGTGTCACAGACATGTCACAAAACTAGTGAAACAGGTCCCAGGACATTCATACACAGGTATATAATAGCAATGTATTTGCCATCCACCTTTCATCATGAACTTACCAAAGAATCAGAAATTCGATGAAGCCACCGTGTATTGTTTATAAAAGTAATTCCCTAGGTGCATGGGATGGCAGCAAACTTGTGTATCGTCCTATGAGGATGCATAATTTTGCAGTATTTTGTATTGATATTGATGATAATGATTATTCAGGATCAGTTCGCTACAATAAATGTTGCTGTCTACCACTTCACCTTTTCCCCTTGCTTCCAAGATTTTTGTATTCCTTTTACGCATAGGTAAATTTCCTTCTCAGCTTTGGTACATGAAGCATAACCTTTACTCACCTCGCACCACAGCGAGTGGAAATAATTTACATATATAAATACACATAATACATACATCTCAAATACATTATACAAGTAACGATGATACCGTGTGTGATGATTGGATGAATAAGTTCATTGGGGTAATCGCTTTCCTTTTCACTCACACTTAGCACTCTTAGCACAGTTTTGGGTTTTTTGGTTTTTTTTGTATATTGCAGTGTTTATTTAAAAGGTCATTGAGGTATACAGCAGGTAATATTATTAACAACATTTAGTCTTAGCTATAGTCCAAACATAATTTTAAAGATTCTCTGGAGTACACATTTTGCGTTTTGAACTTCTCTAATCGAACACCACATTTTTTTTGGATATATTTTCTTCTTTTTTTTACAGGTAAGGCATTTGAGTAAAGGATTTGTATATTCATAAATTGGTAGACAAGATTCAAAGTCTGTACTGTAGTATATTACAGGACAAAGGTGGAAGACCTTACATACAATACGGGACAAAAAGGAAATTATTGGTACAACACATCGTTATGTATATTTAATCATTTTATTTACCGAGTAAATGGTTCCTCGGTAAATGAAATGATGATGAGGGTAATGAGTTTTCCAGCATGCGTAATGTATTCCTATTGAAACTGTGGTACAGGATTTGTTTTTTTCTATATCTGAATACAGATTTACTAATAATACAGTAGAACACAGTTGGAAGTATGCTTCAATAATAATACATCTCCTTATACTAATCATTAGGTCGTGTTGGAAATGGATTGTGAAAAGTATTCTATCAAAGGAGGATAGGTTCACGTAAAGGGGGAATTAATAAATGCAAAGTGTACGATTGAAATGCCGAGAGATTATTCAATATGCATCATGCGTCCTGGAAACCTTTTGAAATTTAATTAATTATTGTCTTCGACTCTCAAGAACACTTATATGGCAATATGCAATACTATTGGGACTTTTTGTAAAAGGAAAATGACCTTAACTGCAAAGTTTGATACAGTAAAGGTCTTTTCATTGTCAATCTGCCGTAGTTTCCATTGCTACAGACGAAGACATTTCAGCAACCAGACACCTTTGAAAGAAACTCTTAAATGGGATGCATAAGTGATGCATTTTCCTAAAGATTTCAGGATTAATGCACCAAGTAAAGCCAGTAATCTTTCTTAAAACTTCCATTAGGATGTCTTTGCTGCTGTGAAGAAGTGTCTTTGTTAGTGCTTGCCTGGCTTTAGCACTGAAATGGGGGGGTGGGGGTTAAATCTTTTATGTGCTATATCCCAAGACGTCGACTTAACTGTGCATTGTATATACTGACTCTGAAATGCTTCTCCTGGCAGCCGTTTGAGTCTATTAGTGAAAGGTTAAGGGGAACTTTGTATTCTTGACTTTTCCGTGGTTTCTTGTTCCAGCACTATCTCTTTTCTCTGATGTACAGTCCCCAGGCCCCGTTGTTTCAGGATTACGACAGAGTTGCAGATCGCAGAATAGCGATCCGAGGGCCAAAACGTTGCTCCTGAAATTTTGCGGATCGTGTCACAATCACAACGGCACATCGCCGCGTAAAATACAGCTTTTAGCGATAATTTTTACGCGCACCTTCACAGCACTGCGGATCGTATTGCTGTAGGTTAAATACAGCCTTGTCTGATATTTCAAATAACGATCCATGGTGGCACCACCAACCCCTGCCCCTTGTTCTTTTATCTATAGGAAATAGCGATCCAAACCACCAGGTGTCAGATCAGTTTTAACTATGGTGCCATCTGTATTTGATTAAAGAACTAATTAAACTTCCTCTGTCTCATTCAATATGTGCCCCTGCATTGTTGTATCGTAATCGCATCGTAAAAATTAGCGATACAGCGGAAATATAGCGATACAATCAGATATTAGTGGAGCAACAATTTTTTAGTCGGATCGTTAAAGTAATCGTAAAAATAAAATTGCGATCCGATTATAGCTAGCGATACCACAAAAACAGGAGCAATGGGACCCTGGTGTTCTGTGTCTGGATGACGTTGCGGAAATTGTATCTAGAAGTGCCAACTATGCTGATTACATCTATTAATCTATCTATTATACAACTGTGCATCGTTCTTATGATTACTGACTTCTGTTCACTATATCGTAAAAATCATCTTTGGCCCACTAGACCATACACTATCATACGGCCCAGGCTGGCATGCCCAAATTGCACTTCTAATGGCAATCAAATACGATGTCTTATAGATTTAGAACATTTTGAAGATGCTAAATTAAGTATATATGTATGTATGATAAAATATGTGGCCACTTCAGAATTCTGAGCATTGACAGTGCTACTGCAATCGAATATCTAGAATACACTATATCGCAAACCACGCAATAAATTGCACATGATGCAGCAAGTGCGATCCGCATGGGAAATTCAACAAAGTAATACAAAATAAATATTCATTTACTAAAGCTACCTTGATGGAGGTTTTAGATTGGTGTGTCACAAGTGCTGTGGTGACATTTCTAGGAGGATTTCCTGGATATGAATAGAAGAGATCCGGCGATGCAACTCTTTCATATAATTGAGTTGGGTGTCCAAGTCGTCGAAGATTTGGTTTAATAAATGTCAGCTTTCCTCATCCACTGTCTGGCGACATCCACTTACTGTCTGTTATCCATTATTGGCTCTCTGCCCTCCAGTGTCACTTGACCCCATCCTTTCCTTATCTGTCAAACTTTTCTCTTCTATCTCCCCATCAGCATCTTTGCCTACTTGTTTCTCTTGCTATTCATCTTTCTTTTCACCTGCCAACGACTCCCTTAACTCCAACCTTTTACTGAATATTTCTTTAAGTGGGATTCACACGATGGGATCCATGTACTTCACAGGGTGTTTGTCTCAAGTGGGATTCACACGGTGGGATTCATGTACCTCACAGGGTTTGTCTGAGACACATCCTACTGAGATTCTGTATTAAAACATAATTTCTTCATCTAGATTATAGGATTTCATTTCCCAGAGACCCCCTGTAAATGTTAAAGACATTTCCCCCTAAAAAGGAACAGAATCTCATGAGATTGTGGAACCCTATGAGGTACATAAATCCCACGGTGTGAATTCCACTTTACAGAATCCCATGAGATTTTGATTTTAAACACGTTTAAAATTTGCAGGGGCATTCTCTGCCATTTTCGTCGGCCAATGGTGACCGGCTTTATGTGTGCCTTAAAGTTCACCGATTATGGGCAGGCATATATTCTCAACACGAATCACCCACTTTGTTACAGTGCCCTATTAGTCAGTGCCCAATTCGTCGGCAGGTGAAAATGCAGCATTACTCAGTCTTATGTGGCCAATTCATTTTATCTTTGCAGAGATGCTATAGATTTTAATTTCTGGCCCTATTACTCAATTATTTGCTTACGTGTTATTTCTTTCTTTTCCTCTTCATCATAGATTACCATCTCTACCTTCGACGCAACGATCCATTTTATACATAGACAATAACCGATGATTTTGTGGACAGGTTGCTGATAACCACGAGGGGATGGTACATAGTAATACACGAGCGCCAGCGGGTCTATTACGAGGTCCACTTTGAGAGGTATGCAGAGCCGTCTGTCCTCTAAACCATAATTTCTTGTATTCATTATTCATCTTCTAGAGTAAATTAATCCCGGGAATTACCATATATATGAGTGTATATGTAGGGACTATTGTTTTTGTCTATATCATAAAGGGAATACAATGGCTTTGATGCCATACACCACGGTTTTGAATCCGTTCACCATGGTTATAATATCTGATATGGCCCTTTTCCATTGGCCGACAAAAATGGTGTACATGTTTTTGTCTTATCCTAATAGCCTATTTCCAATTGGCGACAGCAGTGCCAAATGTCCGTCAGTGTTTTCAGACTGTATATCGGTGATGGTCAATGGAAATGGGTTATCAGGAGTACAAAAAAAGATCCACAGCGTTTTTGTAGGCCAATGGAAACGGGCCTATATTTTTTAAGATAATGGGTGGTGTAATCCCCATGCATTATAGAATGGGGATTGTGTAGCCGATATATAATAAATCAGCTGCACCGCATAGCTCCCTAGATCCTTTACTTTCCGTTCAGTGATACCCAGACTGGAATATACTTTTAATATTCGTAACAGCACGTCCCGGGATATGAACTCGAGACATTTGAGATCTCAGATCTCCAGATATTTCTCGCTGAATGGATATTGCCATCCCAAGCTCCAGCCACCTGTCAAGATGTATTTACTTTCATTTCCACCACTTTCCCTGATCAGGCTCCAGCAAATAATGGGTGGATGGTGATGTGCTGAGTTTGCAATATGCTGCGGAAGTTTCTCGTTCGCATTAATATCCCCTAGAACCAGTCATGCGACTGCCTTAACGATCCGCAACTGAAATAAAACACAATTTTCTTCAGGATCCAACGCTTCACTTACCACCCATGAAACGAGCGCTTCTAATTTGACTTTGAGATTTCCTAGAATTGCTACTGAACTGAATATATCACCCCCTGAAAAACAAAAATTCATCTGACAACTCATGGACTATTTCGAGTCTGCTAGAAGTCATAACGCATTAAAGGCATATCGGACAATTTGGCGTGAAAATTAAAACCCATGTCATTTTTCTGAAAATTGAATACAATGATCTCTAAGTATTGTAGAACACATATCTGACTTTAAAATCGGGGGTCACCGTGCTAGATTTTGATTTATAGATCAATATTATGATCATTTTATATGAGACCAATAGAGATTCTAAAAAGTTGTTTTTCACATAGTAAAACCCATGTCATTTTCTTCAAACTTTCACAGAATATAGTCAATGTATAGTACTACCTATAGATGTAGATTTTAAAAATCATAGGTCACCATACTTGTTTTTGAAAGAATTGAAGAAAACCATATTTTTCAGTACATTTCCTATATAAATCAGGCAAATGAAAAAGGGCCTATTTTACCAATTGGATTAGGTCCAACTAGACAAAACTGAAATTTGGCTCTTTAAAGATTGTAATACGCCACAAATAACCAATTTCAATGGATGAATGGGAATATTTAAAAATCACCAGGTGGCGCAACCGTGGATTGTAGGATATGCCTTTAAATTCAGGACATTTTATTGCCTTGGGGAAACTGCTGCAGTCGTAGTAGGAAAATAATCTTGGTTCCTATCTCCCTGGATGATTCTAACCGTCCCAACCCATACATGAAGCCCACGTCTTCCTAACATTGCTAAATTTCACCTGGGAAACCCCAAATAATTGAGATGATCACAGAATGGCGACAATTCCTGCAAATTGTGATTTGCATGAAAGGTGTGTCTAGAGATTAGATTAGGTTTTGTTATTCATTGCGTTCCTTGAACTATGACCGTTTCGCCCGCCGCTTGCTTGCTGATACAAATCATCACAAAACAGGCATAGATTATCGTCAAGTGTAGGGTTGAGTGATTCTATTGCTTTCACTTGGCCGTACCCTACACATTCATCATTTCCCTACACTATTTTTCAACCGGGACCACGGTCCCACAGTGCGGGTCAATTTATTTCCCAGTAGTGTCCATTATCGCTCAGCGTAATTCTTTTACTCGCTTCGCGGATCGATCAGACGCTCCGTAATAAAGCGCGGGAAACGCAGCGAGAAGCCGCAGATTGTCGTCTGCTTCTGCGAAATCGACGTCCTTCCGGTTCCGGGGTCGCGGGGTCACGGGGACGCCGCCCCCTGCCGTCAGATGTGTTTTGTTTGTTGGACTCAAGGTGGCGCCCCAGCAAGGGGCCTTCCCTTATCAAATAACGGGTATTGGCGAACAAGGCGTCCTTCCCTTATCAGATAACGGGGCCTGGAGAGCAGGATTTCCACCGATTATCCAATGATGGGAAGAGTGTGAAGGTTTATTCCATGTTATTACTGCATTCTGTGAATTTCCTGGATAGATTACCCACCCATTACGACCATTATTAAACATATATCATTGATCTAAATACCGATATTTGTTTCTATTTTATTGAATGACCTGAAAAGGACCTCTGTGCATGTATGTAAACATGTTTTCAAATATTCCAGATTAGGCACTGCGTTTATTTCGTTTGATGTCCTAATTGTATCTCATAATCGATCGCCCATCGATCGTTTATAGTTCGATTAAGTCCAGATACTATCAATAAGGCGAAACTTGATAAACATATACACTCAGGTAAGGCTATCAATAGAGGAACAACTTCCTATAGAGTTTATAGCCTATGATCTAGGTGTTCTTCACTAAAGGAGGTGAAAAAGTAGGTGTTCTTCACTAAAGGAGGTGAAAAAGTAGGTGTTCTTCACTAAAGGAGGTGGAAAAGAAGTGAGTGATAATTGAGAAATGTCACAACTTTAGCCTTGCTCACATATTTATATGAAGTATTCCATATGGAAAATATCATGTCTTGGGTTTAGTTATTATATCATCCTACTTTGGGATGGGTGTAGAGAGTCAAGGGAACCATGTTAAAATATCGAAAGGCAGTTGAATTTTGTAAGAACAAAGAGCCAGAATACAGGTTTGTCCCCTGACCACCTAGTGACTGCTTCGTGAACTAATAATGGCTCTGTCCCCTATAGAGTTTATCTACTAGATGTTTGATTATCAACCTAGGAATATTCTTGTATGGATCCATTATCAAATGGTTATTTTCTCTGAATGTAATCATATAGATGATGTTACAATTCAATATAACATACGTTAACGAAAGTTGTGAAAGATTATGCCTTTTCACAGAAATGGATATGAGTCAATTGCTATAAAAGAAAACACCTTTGAAAAAGGAACTGTAATGACCAGTACAAGAACCCGGATTTAATCGAACCCTTAGTTCTTTGATTTCGTAGTGTAGCACCATGGAGTTGTCCCATTACCTTAATTCCATATAAGGAATACAGTAGACCGAGTAGCCAATGACTGCATTCGCAGCAAACCCCAACCTTCACCCTGACCTCCTTACATGATATTTTCTAGCGCCTTGGGACGGCTCTGCAGTCGCGAGTTGACCTCGAATCTTAGGGGCCACAACCACCCTCGTAGTAGGCTTCAACCGAAGGAGTGCTTCCCACTGAATTTTCTGAATTCAAAATTTTCGCCAAGTCTTGTTTGGAGTCAACCCGTGGTGATATGAATAGTATTGGCAACTGAGGTTTCAATTTGAGTAGACTGACTTCCGATATGGAGAACTTTCAAGGACTGGTGGCTAATTAGTAGAAACCGAACGAGAGTTAGACTTGACAATGTTTATGCCACGACGGGCAGGTCGTGTGTTACTACACGAGGCGTAGCCGAGTGTAGTGAGGAGCAGACCTGACCAGAGTGGCATAGACGTTGACAAGTCTCACTCGAGTTCGGTTTCGTATTTATCCTACCCCGCCTATGTTTTTGTATTACTAAAAGATTTAAATATTGACTCAACGACCAAAAGAACTTGTTTTCATAGTAGCTGACACCCTGCTCTCTGATTGGTCAATATTGTTATTACTCTAGTGGCATAAAAAACACTTTATGTCACGGCCTGCCTCATAGAATTTCCCTATGTCAAGTCTATGGCGGTTTTTTATTAGGGGTAGGATAATATACATAGCCTCTTTGTGGGTCCTTCTTCCAAAATAGAATAACAAATACCAAGAAAGGTGCCGATTTCCATGCCTTTCTGGATTGCTCCCTTTTGTTTTTGGTTGAAGTGTTTATTTACAATTGACGATTGTTCTTCCAATTACAGATTTCCAATTGTACATATTCATCCAAATCTAACAGTAATCAGGTGTTCTATTTAGGTATCTGTCTTTGCGCAGCACTCTCAAACAAAATACAAAAGGAAAATTCCATTCAATGCCGATTCAGATTAAAGATAATATTGACATTTCTGAAGGGATTTCTTGGTGCATGATAAGGACAAAGACAGATAGATCAACTCAGAATGTGTTTCATTCTTGCCATAACGCCACATGCTAGCTAGCCATCAGCTTCAAAAAAAGTTTTATAACAACAGTGTAGACCATATATTTATTGGCCAAGGGACTTTACATTTCTTATTTGTGTACTTTATTTATGTAATCCACCACTGCCTCGAACCCGGGATAAAGGCGAACAAGTACAAGCATATCGATCCATTGATTATCGTTTGAGAATATCTGTAAGAAAAGCTTCTCTTTGGTTTATCGTCCGCGTGTCCGCACTTTGTGATTTGACTTATTTCAGATTAAAGAAAGTCCATAATTTATAACTATAATCATTCCCCTTATCAGTGCGCCGCAGAGACTGGAGAACATTTTCACGCAATAAACCCGATTTCTTCCCCTTATCTCAGTTGCATTTCTTAAATCACTAATGCTTGATGTAGTGCCTGTTCCACAGTTCTATAACCCTACATTTCGTGCTGGGGATGAGTCCTACCGCAGTCCAGCTATAAAAGATGCTGCTGTGATAAACGGATCAAGTGATTACACACGCTAATAGAACGGGGGATTCCGAGGTGCACGCGTCCTGGTTGTTGGACGGGACCTCTGTCTATAGCGCCATCTGATACAGTCAACCGGGACAGATACCACTTAATGGGCATAACACCCAGCAGTGGAAGAAGCTAATTCCACTGCCGATGGGTCCGGACTCGGCTCTGAACCCCCTCCCTCTCTCACCCACCTAAACACCCACCCACCCACCCACCCAAACACCCACCCACCTCACAGGCGCCTTCTTGTGCCGTTAAGGTCAATGCCCATCTACCGATTTCGGAACATTTATGTACGTTTGTCGGCGACAAACGGAGGGTAATTTGTCTCAGCCATGCCATCCTAACGGAGTCGGTAGATGTAGGACAGCTAGGCAAGGCTACCCAACGATTAGTCGGTAGGTGTAGACTGATTTCCTTAGGACTAATACCCACCAGCCCCTCTCCTGGAGGGCCGAGGGTCGAGCGAGGGGTTACGTAATTTGCCTGCGACAAGGTGACCGACTCCTATACGATATGGAAACTAATCGTTCAACCCTAAATCGGTAGATGGGCATCCGGCTTTAGTGTTAACCCTTCTCCTACAGCAGCCAATTCCCTACACCCTCCAGAGCTACACTACACTAGATCAGGGACCTGTTTCACTAGTTTCGTGACATGTCTAGATCAGTAGATGACGTCTAGATGGTGTCTCCGGTTTCATAAGAACTAGACATTAGACTTTGTTTTGTCCATTCTTACTTGCACTGTTGGTGCTGCTTTTCATGTCTGTCTAACACTTTTGTCACGAAACTAGTGAAACAGGTCCATGATGTGTAGATTTGTCTTATTCTTATGTTTGGGGTATCTCTTTACCTAAGGGCAGCTACTTGTGTTGTCACGAAACTAGACAACCGCAATGTCTGTATGGTGTCACAGACATGTCACGAAACTAGTGAAACAGGTCCCTGAGCTACACTACACTAGATCAGGGACCTGTTTCACTAGTTTCGTGACATGTCTAGATCCGTAGATGACGTCTAGATGGTGTGTCCGGTTTCATAAGAACTAGACATTAGACTTGTCCGTTCTTGCTTGCACTGTTGGTGCTGCTTTTCATGTCTGTCTAACACTTTTTTCACGATACTAGTGAAACAGGTCCATGACGTCTAGATTTATCTAATTCTTATGTTTGGGGTCTGTTTTTACCTAAGGGCAGCTACTTGTGTTGTCACAAAACTAGACAACCCCAATGTCTGTATGGTGTCACAGACATGTCACAAAACTAGTGAAACAGGTCCCTAAGCTACACTACACTAGATCAGGGACCTGTTTCACTAGTTTCGTGACATGTCTAGATCAGTAGATGGCGTCTAGATGGTGTGTCCGGTTTCATAAGACCTAGACATTAGACTTTGTTTTGTCCGTTCAAGATGCTTGCACTGTTGGTGCTGCTTTTCATGTCTGTCTAACACTTTTGTCACGAAACTAGTGAAACAGGTCCATGACGTGTAGATTTGTCTAATTCTTATGTTTGGGGTCTGTTTTTACCTATAGAAGGGCAGCTACTTGTGTTGTCACAACACTAGACAACCCCAATGTCTGTATGGTGTCACAGACATGTCCCAAAACTAGTGAAAGAGGTCCCAGGGACCTGCTTCAGTAGTTTCTTGACATTAGGCCGGACAGACATCAACAGCAGCACCAACAGTGCAAGCAACAGCGGTAAAAGTCTAGCAAATATCAGAGGGTCGGAGCACCCAATCTTATTCATATTTGGAACGATTATAGGTTATATGTATCCCCTACTCGTCTTAAAATGTCATCACTTAATTCCTACGGGAAGTGAGTGAAATTCCGCATGTCATCGATTACAGTCTTGTGATCTGTCCGTATGGTGTCACAGACGCCATCTAGAAATGTCACTAAACTACTGAAACAGGTCCCTGGTCAGGTTTAATCCTCGACCGCCTTGACCCACTACAGCGTCCACAGCCTGCAAGGCCTGGCGTCCACCTACTACGATAGAAAATTAGACCTACAGATATGGCACAGATACAAAAAGCAAATATCGGAGACATATCGAGAAGGTGCAAAATCGTAGACTTATGTCTAGATATGCCACTTCACCACGCATTGTTTGGGGTTTTTATCTGTGTCTAATCGCAGAAACGTGGTCAACTGCCCCGATATTAGGGGACCTTCCGACGCGATATTGATGCATCGTAGAGCATATCGTAGAGCATATCGGAGCGATATCGTGGTAGGTGAAAGCCGGGCCTTAATCTCCTGCCAGAGCTTTGGTACTGCTTGGAGAGTGTGTTTAGTCATAAACTCTTAGCCAAATTAACATTTTGTTATTTCCTTTTGTTTGTATTTTTTTTAGAAAAAAACTACCATTAAACTAGACTTCATTATTATTGTGTGAGTTCTGATTATATCTCATTAAGTATTTCTGCTTTGACAACCTACATAGAAGACAATTACCTGGATCGAGGCGCACACGGAGGGATACCGTGGGGGATTTGACCCGACCAACACCAGTGTCGTAGCTCAGCGTCTACAGACAGGGGTTGGTTGCCAAACTACTGATTCCCTGACACTGCATCCCACCGCAGGCGCATTAGCCCTTTAAGTGGAATTCACACGATGGGATTCATGTACCTCAGAGGGTTCAAAACCTCACAAGGTTCTGTTCCCTTTTAGGGGTAAATGTCACCAACAATTGCAGGGGAAAAAAATGTCTCAAGGAAATGGAACCGTACAATTTAGACCAGGAGATTGTATTCGAGTACAGAATATAAGTGGGATTTGTCCCTGTGAGGTGGTACATGAATCCCATCGTGTGGATCCTACTTTAAGGGTAAATGTCGCCATCAATTGCAGTGGAAAAGAACATGTCTCAGCGAAATGGAACGCTAAAGTTAAGACGAGGAGATTGTGGTCGAGTACAGAATCTCAGCAAGATGTGTCCCAGACAAACACCCTGTGAGGTATAAGAATCACATCATGTTAATTCCACCTCCACCTCCCTACTCACCCTCTACCTCCCCCTCCCCTCTCCCTGTATACAGCCTCCTCCCCCACCTCCTTACTCACCCTCACCCTCCCCTCTCGCTTGGATACTATAGAGGAAACCTATGAAAGTTTAGGGTCAGAGCTCGTATCCCATCGAGTCTGAATCGCGTAGTCATTCACAAGGGGAAGCCGCATGAATTACATAGATGAGATGGGATCAAGATCTGAATGTAAACCTGAATAGGTTTCTGAGTTTTATCTCACCCTTCAAATTGACTAATGGGCTAACCTGTGTGACAAAATCCCCCATTGAGTATTTTGTAGGTGTTGGATATGAGTTCCCAATGTTAAATATATGGAGAAAAAACCCACCCTCACCCTACCCTATCCCTGTACACAACCTCCCCCACCACCTCCCTACTTACCCTCACCCTCCCGTCTCCCTGTACACAACCTCCCCCACCACCTCCCTATCCACCCTCACCCTCCCCTCTCCCTGTACACAACCTCCCCCACCACCTCCCTATCCACCCTCACCCTCCCGTCTCCCTGTATACAGTCTCCCACACCTCCTCCCTACCCACCCTCACCCTCCCCTCTCCCTGTACACAACCTCCCCCACCACCTCCCTATCCACCCTCACCCTCCCGTCTCCCTGTATACAGTCTCCCACACCTCCTCCCTACCCACCCTCACCTTCCCCTCTCCCTGTACACAACCTCCCCCACCACCTCCCTATCCACCCTCACCCTCCCGTCTCCCTGTATACAGTCTCCCCCACCTCCTCCCTACCCACCCTCACCCTCCCCTCTCCCTGTACACAACCTCCTCTACCACCTCCCTACCCACCCTCACCTTCCCCTCTCCCGGTACACAACCTCCCCCACCACCTCCCTACCCACCCTCACCTTCCCCTCTCCCTGTACACAACCTCCCCCACCACCTCCCTATCCACCCTCACCCTCCCGTCTCCCTGTATACAGTCTCCCCCACCTCCTCCCTACCCACCCTCACCCTCCCCTCTCCCTGTACACAACCTCCCCCACCACCTACCTACCCACCCTCACCTTCCCCTCTCCCTGTATACAACCTCCCCCACCACCTCCCTATCCACCCTCACCCTCCCGTCTCCCTGTATACAGTCTCCCCCACCTCCTCCCTACCCACCCTCACCCTCCCCTCTCACGGTATACAGCCTCCTCCCCCACCTCCCTACCCACCCTCACCCTCCCCTCTCCCTGTACCGGCCAGTGTTGACAGACAAGACCTCTCGAGTACACCCCCTCACCCCTGTCCGCGGCACTACATCGACGGCCAACCCCAACCCCGAATCGCGGTCAGTCTAGCCTCGGGCGACCAATAACGACAGCTTAGCTTCGTCGCGAAGACTGAACGGGGTTTAGTTCGGATCCGTCCAGCTGGTTCTATGCTCCAGGGCCCCCGAGGTGGGTGTGTGGGTGGGGGTGGGGTGGGAGGGTGGGTGTGTGAGGGTTGGTGTGTGAGGGTGGGTGTGTGGGTGAGTGGGAAGGTGAGTGGGGGGGCTGTCGTTGGTGTTCTCCCTGCAGAGACAAGAGGAGGACGGCTTGTTCTTGGTGCAGGGCATATAAGTGGAATTCACAAGGTGGGATTCATGTACCTCACAGGGTTCAAAATCTCAGGAGATTCTATTCCTTTTCAGAGGTATAAATGTCGCAAACAATCGCCGATGTAAAACATGTCTCAGGAAAATGGAACCCTACAATAGCAGTGTTTTAAGTGGGATTCACACGATGGGATTCACATACCTCACACGGCGTTTGTCTGAGACAAATCCTGTTGGGATTTGGTACTGGACTTACAGGATTCCATTTTGATGAGACAACTTTTTTTGGATGCAATTGTCGGCGACAATCACCTCTAACAAGGAACAGAATCTCATGAGATTTTGACTTTAAACAGGTTAAAAGTTTAGAGGGGCATGGTGGTGAGTCAAGATATGGGTATGGGTAAGGCCACATTTTGAAGTAGTTTTGTGTTCGTACTTTAAAGACAGACCCGAATATATCATGTGGAGCAACCATACATGAGGGTGGGTTGGGGTAAGGGGTTGTGTATGTGGCAAGCAGTAGACTATATAAGATGGGCAAAGGGAACTTTATTATCCACCTAATAGAAATTGTCCATAGAAAAGATATAGGGAGCGTATATGGACATACCCTGAGTATACAGATATCTTGTATGCTCCGCGTTGCAAAAGCCGGCGTATACGGAAAATAGTGCATATGAAAAAATAGTGCGTAGCTAAATAAACTAATATCAGTACGCCACTTGTCAGAAAAAGTGCATAATAAATACAATTTATGGGCTGGTTTCAGATAAAAGCGATTGTATGCCCCTCGGAGTTGCCTCTACGCAATATCCTCACATGCGCTTGGATATTACTGCGCGTCAACTCCTCGGAGCATACGGCCGTGTGTATCTGAAACCAGTCAATATTGTGTATGTACCCACAATAGGAATGGACGTCAGGGGACTATTGAAAGGGTAGGTCTGCCCGTAAAGACCCAGCTACCGGTAAGAAAAGGCAAGGCAGGGAAGCCACAAGAGACCAGAGGATGAGGTCACTGGTTTTGTCGTGAAGCCACTGAGGTAATGCCTTCCTGCGCCTCTCAGTAGCGATGCCACAATTGGAGTGAAGGGCCGCAGGGCGGGTGCCGGGCTTTACTATTGAGTCTTGTATCGGGTCGACTCGATGAAAGTAGAGGGTAGCTGAGTGACTTGGGTCATACGGTGAAGCCACTGGGCTGACAGTTACAACCACCGCAGTTAGATTGTGGGTGAGGTGACTCATACGGTGGGGAATCCGTAATGTTAGAGCATATTTCTATATTCAACAAAAAAGGACAAAAATATAGACATTTCCATTTAGGTTGTCACATACATAATATATATGAATATATATGTTTATAAATATACATACGTATATATATAAAGATGTATATATATAGAAGTATATATAATTATATATATATATATATATATATATATATATATATATATATATATATATATTATGTATATATAAATATATATGTGTGTGTCTTCACCGACAGTACAAAAAAGGACAGAAAAGTAACGACAATAGGAGTACAGTTTAGTAATCTTTTCTACCGTGTGTGGTCGTTGGTCTAGTGCGACCTGTGTTCCGCTTCCAGTGGAAAAAGAATTGACTTACCAGCAGTCTCTAAAGCTGTTCGCCCCGTTTCACCACAGTATGGGTACAGGACATAATACAGACGACTATAGGTTGCTCCATATGTTACAGTTTTGTCATCCCAACCAACTGATGGCTTTATCTTCACGTATATATGCTTAGGCCCGGCGTCCACCTACTACGATAGAATCTTAGACCCCCCGATATGGCACCGATACAAAATGTCAAAATCGGTGCCATATCGGGAAGATGCAAAATCGTAGGCATATGTCTAGACATACCAATCCACCATGCGTTGTATGGGGTTTTTATCGGTGTTTAATCGCAGAAACGTGATCAACTGCCCCGATATCAGGCAACCTTCAGACGCGATTTTGAAATTCTATCGGAAGATGAATCGTAGACCATATCGGAGCCATATCGTAGTAGGTGGACGCCGGGCCTTAGTGTAAGAGGTGGGGTTGAATCGCCATATATGTGTTTTCCATCTAAAATATATTGTCAGACTCTTATTCGTGAAGTACGAATAGTGCCGTTTGTTATAGCCGATTATATTGATTAAAAGCACGATTTTCCAGATATAGGTACTGTTAGGATTTGACACATTTCAATGTAGGACTCTATATTGAAATGTTTCAAAACCCAACTCGTGTGTCTTATAGCACTTCCCAAACCATGAACCTCTAGATAATTACCAAATTAATAGTGACATGAACGTTGCTTAATCCCAACTTATACATGAATGAATTTGAGTGTCAACACAAACGGTGATCTGATATTGTTTAGTTTCTCCAAAGACAAGGAGAAGCTTATCCCATTATGCTGTAAGATACAATAAGTCTCTCGTGCAGTATTAATGTCCATAGGTTTCTATGGAATCCGACGCTAAACAAAAACTGACCATGTATTTGGAAGATGATCTTATTCACTATCTACTGTCCCGTCCCCTTTAGCTGGGACCATCTGATGTCTGGGTGATGATATAAAGTGGGATTCACACGATGGGACAAATGGATCTGAGACTGGTGTACTTCACACCTTTTCACCAGTCGGCTACTATTTCCAGCTGGGCACAAAGTTTCACAGATTGGAGTGTTCTACAGTCTCATGGAAACATGGCGGATTCAATTCATATGGGAAGACTTACAAGGTAAATAGTCTCACCCCTATACCTCTACACCCCTACACAAGTTAGGGGGTGCGTCCACCAACCACGACAGGGCTGCGACACGTGCCGACAAGAAAGTTCCAATCGCAGCCTTGTCGCAGCCTTGTCGTGAGAAGGGGGGCTGTCGTGACCCCTTGTCGCAGCCTGTCGGGAAGTGCACGCTCCACCTAAATATTCTATCGTAGACCTCTGCGACAACCTCCCGACTTGCACGACACGCCACCAAAATCGAACATGTTCAATTTTGTCGTGACCTTGTCGGAAGGCCCCCGACAGGCCCCCGACAAGCTTCATGTCGCAGCCTGTTGTGGCCTTGTCGTAGCCTCTTGTCGGGAACTGTGGTCCACCAACCACGACAAGGCTACGACAAGGCTTCTAATCGTAGAGCTGTCGTGGACCCTGTCGGAAAGCCATTGTCGCAGCCTTGTCGTGGTTGGTGGACGCACCCCCATACACAGGGGGAGAATGTGTGAATTACAATCGTCTCACCAAAATACCTCTCTAAATTGTAAACCTGTTTAAATCAAGATAAATCTCATGAGATTCTGTTCCCTGTTATGGGTGATTGTTGCCGACAATTCCAAGGAAAAAACTTGTCTCATCAAAATGGAACCCTTTAATTCAGACGAGGAGATTGTGTTCCAGTGCAAAATCTCAGCAGGATTTGTCTCAAACAAACACCTTGTTAAGTGGGATTCACACGATGGGATTCATGTACCTCACAGGGCTCAAAATCTCATGCGATTTTGTTCCTTTTTAGGGGGAAATGTCTTTAACAATTACAGGGAGGAAAACATGTCTCAGGGAAATGAATCCCTATAATTTAGACGAAGAAATTGTGTTCGGGTACAGAATCTCAGCAGAATTTGTCTCAGACAAACACCTTGTTAAACGGGATTCACACGGTGGGATCCATGTACCTCACAAAGTGTTTGTCTGAGACAAATCCTGTTGAGATTTGGTACTGGAACACAATCTCCTCGTGTGAATGACAGGGTTCCAATTTGCTGAGACAACTTCTTTCCCTTGCAATTGTCAGCGACAATCACCCCTAACAAGGAACAGAATCTCATGAGATTTTGACTTTAAACAGGTTTAAAATCTATAGGGACATTTTGCTGAGACAAATGGACCTGCTGCGACCATGTACCTGCCCTAGCCAATAGGAGGCCAGCAACCATGATTACATGTTTGTAACACCCTTCACATCAAGGGTAATTGAGTCCCAAGTTGAGTGGTCACTGTGAATATGTCTGAGATTATGTACCAGGTGTGTCCTCCCATGTGAATCAAATTCCCATTTTTTTTTTTTTTTTTTTTTTTTTTTAAGTTGTTGTTTATTCTGGAGTAAAACTACTAGGGTGTAGGGTCACCCTATTTTCATTAGGCCCCAGGGCCATGTTTCATTTTCAGTAGTGAAGTAGATGTTTATAGTAAGCAAAAAGAGAACATTTTGTACAAGGTGTCAATATTGGAAAACTATGGATCAGTATACACTTTTAATTCACTGTATAGTACAGACAAGGATACCTAGGACTATAAACTATATACAAAAAAAAGTTTAATTTTATAAAAGCAGTAGTTTTCCTTGAGACTGATAACAGTACTTAGCCATGAGAATTTTTTACCAAACGAGAATTGTCGGAGACTAGAGAAAAGGTGTGAAGTACACCAGTCTCAGGTACATGAGTCTCTTCGTGTGAATCCCACTTTAGAAAAACACCATGTGAGGTACATGAATCCCATCGTGTGAATCCCACTTTATATGCTGTAAGGGTGTGTTTCAGAAGCTAAAACACCATTTTCTCATCCTCTTTCATCTATAAGCTCCAGAGACAGGAAATTAGATCCAGAAGAGCTTAAGGATCTCAGGACTGATGAGATTCCGAGTCATCCCAACAAACGAGTCTCTAATAATCATGCTAGACTTACTCCTTAGTACAAATAGGTGACTTACTACGAATATTAAGTATAAGAAAATGGTGGTGTAATGTATTTACATCAATGCAGTTATATGAGAATAATCATCTTTGAAGTATGCTAGCTCTTGAGCTGGGATTACACTGATTGGAGTAAAATCTAGTGCACACAGTCTAGACTTATCAGCATGGCGAGATTAATTGGACTAGACTTCACACAAGTGCTTGTAATTAATCTCATTAGATGTCTGTGTCTCTTCTTACGTATGACAACCAGAATGAGATGCACCTCTTTCGTAAACATTTTAACTTTTTCAATATCACTGTGGTAGGAGTCCACAAGTGATTCATTAAGTTACTTTCAGATACACTGTGGGTGGTTGGTAGAACAAGTTGAATTAGAGAAGCTTTCATGATTCATTAGTTCATATTCAACGACATTCTTAATGTATCTATAATGTGGTCTGGCACTATTGTAGATATAGATATAGGTATGTGTAGTTATATGCATATACAATATTGACTGGGTTCAGATACAAGCGGCCGTATGCTCCGAGGAGTTGATTCATTTATCTGAAAACCAGTCTTTATCTCACCCCTGGTACACGTTTAGCCATAGGAATAACGTTAGAAAAAAATGCTCAACGATCACCCCGGTAGAGTGACAATACTACGCCATGGTCGTGGAGTAGTGAATACGAGATGACGTCATAGGCGATTGACCAATCAGGGCCCAGGATTTCATAGAAAAGGCAAGACAAAACAAGAGATTTAAACGTCCCTAACAGTAAAAGGGGTGAGATAAATCCAGAACCACACTCGAATTGTATAAATAAACAATGCTCCACTCGTTTGGATGGGCCATAATCGTCACTCGGCTTCGCCTCGATGACGATTATGGCCCATCCAAACTCATGGAGTATTGTGTATTTATACGAATCTCGATGCAGTTCTATATAAATATTGTATTAATTGTCCACCTTTAACCCACTGGTGGTGTGTAGTACCAGTTCCTATAGGGTTACTATGGACACTTTGTAAAAGGAGGATATTTAGATACTATATCAACACCATATTATCATGTGAGCATTTTGCTGATAGATTAATCCAACTACATATATATGATATTATCCTACCCCTGATAAAGAACGCCATAGGCTTAACATGGGATTTGTTTATTTCATGGGTGTGACATAAAGTGTTGTTTATGCCACTACTTTCTGATACTGAACAAATATGGAAATGGGGTAGGATAAAATCTAGACGCCACTCGCTTATTTATGCTACTCATTTTGTTGGCTCCATAATTTCGCAAGTCGAAGACGAGTGACATTACGGAGCCAACAAAATGCGTGGCATAAATAAACTCAGACTCAAACTGCATTTGGTAATTTACTCCAACCTCCTCACACGAACTACGTAAACCCTTCCTTTTGCGTATCTGCGTTTTCCGCATCCCCTCCAACTGTCTACACACATAGCAATGTAAACAATACAGTATAAGAAAAACTAGATTTAAACATAAATACTACCTCATATGAGTACAAGCTAGCTACATTGCACGAATTCAAATCAATATCAAATGGAGTTCAATACATTTAGATGTAATATGTTATTTATTTGATAAAGTTATGACTCATAGAAATGCCTCACATTCATTAAGGGTGAAATCTTCTTTTATTAAATAGAAGTGTTTGTTGACAAAAATATATTATATTTTGATAATCTTCCATACAGATTACCGTTATAGAATGACCTCATAGTTTCCTAGGTGAAAGCCTCCTTATAAACTATATAATAGTGCGTAGCTTACTTCAAGCCTAGCACACATCTTATATACTGTTATTCCCTTAAAGCACCCCACAGCAGCATCTGAACAAGGAATCCCGTATTTCAGTCATGCCTCCATCCCGTAAAGAACCGTAAAGTCGTTACCGTAAATACGTTGAATTTCGAAGCCAGTGGTCACCTGAATTAAGGTGTCGTTTCTATGTACTACTCGCTAGTTCTCCCGCGAATTGAACGGTCCCTCTAGGGGCCTGGCCTTTTCTGATAGACAATCCTCAAATTGAGCGTTAAAATGCCAATAAATCAAGCCATCAAACCGGCCAGACAGCCCCGAAAGGAAATTGAATCGGGGACACAAAACACGCGGTGGTGAGCAGCGCTGCACAGGAATGGCCTCCGATCACTAGTTCCAGCCGGGAAACAATGCAAATAGAACAAGTCTGCCCCGATGCTATCTACACTGGTATCGTAAAAAGGAGGTGGCTGCGGTGAGGCTTGTGGGGTGTTCAGTGCAGCCGGGGAGGCATGTGGGAGGAGGGTGGTGGGGTTACAGATAGGGCCCGGAGGCTGGTTGTCCGTGGGACGTGTGGAGGGACTCAAACGACCGGGCGGTGTCGGGGCTTGTCCCGTGTAGGGGCTGCCTGGAGGCGGGGAAAGAGTGGCAAGGCAGCCGGGCGCCTAGCAAGGTGGAAGTATGCAGAAATGTGATTTGTGAGCCATAGCCAATGCCATTTGAGGTATTTAGGTATATGTTAAAATACTTTGAATAGCAGTCACTACGGGTTTACTCACTATGTTTACATATATTATTATGTGCCTATGAATACACAAAAAATAAGCCTTTTTATTTACTTTCACAGTCATTGATTCACGGCCTGTTTACCTGATATTACTGCTCATTCACTACATCAATGTGAGCCCGAACATTATTGTGGGGTGTTCAGTGCAGCCAGGGGAGGCATATGGGAGGAGGGTGGGGGGTTACAGATAGGGCCCGGAGGCTGGGTGTCTGTGAGACGTGTGGAGAGATTCAAACGACCGGGCAGTGTTGGGGCTTGTCCCGTGGAGGGGCTGCCTGGAGGCGGGGAGAGAGTGGCAAGGCAGCCAGGCGCCTAGTAAGGTAGTAGTATGTGGAAATGTGATTTGTGAGCTGTAGCCAATGCCATTCGATGTATTTAGATATAGGTTAAAATACTTTGAGTAGTAATCATTACGAGTTTACTCACTTTGTTTACATATTATTATGTGCCTATGAATACACAAAAAATAAGCCTTTTTATTTACTTTCACAATCATTGCTTCAAGGCCTGTTTAATTGATATTACTGCTCAATCACTACATCAAAGTGAGCCCGAACATTATTGTGGGGTGTTCAGTGCAGCCAGTGGAGGCATGTGGGAGGAGGGTGGGGGGTTACAGATAGGGCCCGGAGGCTGGGTGTCTGTGAGACGTGTGGAGAGATTCAAACGACCGGGCAGAGTTGGGGCTTGTCCCGTGGAGGGGCTGCCTGGAGGCGGGGAGAGAGTGGCCAGGCAGCCAGGCACCTAGTAAGGTAGTAGTATGTGGAAATGTGATTTGTGAGCTGTAGCCAATGCCATTTGAGGTATTTAGGTATATGTTAAAATACTTTGAACAGCAATCATTACAGGTTTACTCACTATGTTTACATATTATTATGTGCCTAAGAGTACACAAAAAGAAGCCTTTTTATTTACTTTCACAGTCGTTGATTCACGGCCTGTTTACCTGATGTTTCTGCTCATTCACTACTTCACATTGAGCCAAAACATTATTGTGGGGTGTTCAGTGCAGCCAGTGGAGGGATGTGGGAGGAGGGTGGTGGGGTTACAGATAGGGCCCGGAGGCTGGTTGTCTGTGGGACGTGTGGATGGACTCAAACGACCGGGCGGTGTCGGGGCTTGTCCCATGGAGGGGCTGCCTGGAGGCAGGGAGCAAGCGGGGAGAGAGTGGCAAGGCAGCCGTGTGTCTAGCAAGGTAGTAGTAGGAGGAAACGCGATTAGTGAGCCGTAGCGATTGCCATTTGAGGTATTTAGGTATATGACAAAATACCTTGTATTTGTTGGAGTTTGTCCCGTGGAGGGGCTGCCTGGAGGCAGGGAGCAAGCGGGGAGATTGTGGCAAGGCAGCCGGGTGTCTAGTTAGGTAGTAGTATGCAGAAATGTGATTTGTGAGCCGTAGCCAGTGCCATTCAAGGTATTTAGGTATAGGTTAAAATACCTTGACAGCAATCATTACGGGTTCACTCCCTATGTTCATGTATCATTATGTACTCAAACGACCGGGCGGTGTCAGGGCTTGTCCGATGGAGGGCCTGCCTGCAGGTTCATGAATCCCAGATGGATTAAGTTCGATTGTTAAAGTAATCGTAAAAGTAAAATTACAATCCGATTATAGCCAAAGATTCCACAAAACTCGAAATTGGACTGACTTGCCATTTCTACACCTGCCTATCTAGGATCCAAACATATCAAGCACCAGTGGGTCTTGAGGTACTTTGGTCTTCAGTGATTGGTCATTGTTAGCCGGGCTTGCCTCTAAGACCCTGGCTCCCTGTTCTTTTTTCACTAGTCCATTGGCCCGTTCCCATTGGCTGACGAAAACGGTGTAGATTTTCTGGGTTCTCCTAATAGCCTATTTCAATTCTGTGTCAGCAGTTCTGAAGGTCCGTCGGTGGTTCCTGATTGTATATTGGCGATGGCCAATGGAAATGGGTTATTACACAAAACATCTACACCCTTTTGTCGGCCAATGGAAACAAACCTTACATTGTATTTTACTATTCACCTTTTCTGGACAAGTGGTACGTCGGTATCACTCCCTATGTGTTTCCTATGGACACTTTGTATAAGTTGGATAATAGAACCAGAGATTCTCGGACTACTCCTGACGCGATCACTTTTGTCAAATTAATCGCTGCTATAGGTGACATGCTGACATCCAGCTTGCTCCCATAGGGATTTACTTGCAGTGTAAATGTATTTGATGCGGCGGTTAAGATTAATGTCAATCTGAATAGCTCTCACAGATCAGTGTATCAAGTTTGACATTGGTAATTCTGATGAATAAATCCAACAGTAAGGACGTCAGAATCATGACCCAGTTACTCAGAGCTTAGCAATGGCTATTTACACATTCTTAAAGGGATTTCGGCTAGTGTTTTTATAATTCCTAATATATTTAAGTCATGGAGACGGGGTAGGATAATTGAACTGGGACCGTTTCAGTAGTTTCGTGACATTAGGCCTAGATAGACATCAACAGCGGCACCAACAGTGCAAACAACAGCGGGAAAAAAAATGTCAGGTTTCAAAACGCATGTCACAGTTGATGTCAAGTATCAGCGGATTGGAGCGATCTATTTTCTTCACATTTAGAACGTCGATAGGTTATATGTATCTCTTACTTGTGTTCAAGTTTCATTGCTTAATTCACACGGGAAGGGAGTGAAATTTTCTGATACTTTTGAAACCGTACACAGTGTTTAGGGTCTGTCTTGTCCTAAGTGCCGCAGTTTGTGTTGATCTGTCCGTATGGTGTCGCAGATGGCATCTAGACATGTCACGAAACTACTGATATAGGTCACTGGAGTTAGTAGTGTAAGTGTTTATCGTACTTCGGTCATGTTTATTCCTCACTGCGCTCTGCTATCGCCTCGCGCAGTAAAACACGACCTGACCGTCGCGCGATGAACACTAACCCTACTAACTCTCATTCAGTTTCTACTAATTATATGTGTGGTGTGCAACCGCCTTTGTCTTTCAACCCCAACAGTGGTAGACTTACTTCACATAGACTTCTCATACCATGTCTATGTGGTGTGATGTGCAGCCACCTTTCTCCTTTATCCCCTGTAGTGGTAGACTAACTGCTATATCAAAAACCAGTCCTTCTCATACCATCTCTATGTGGTGTTGTGTGAAACCACCTTTCTCCTTAATCCCAGTAGTGGTAGACTTACTGCTATATCAGAGGCCAGTCATTCTCATACCTTGTCTATCTAGTGTAGGAAATACAAAAAATCTTACCTTGGTAAATGTGTAGGGATGAGATCTCTACCTGAATTTATCACATCGATTCAATCACCACCCTTGTTGTGTAAAAGAACCTTGAGACAGTCTGGTAAGGACCTGTAATGGTTGCCTTGATGTTAAAGCAAACAAACAAACTGACTCTTTTTCTAACGTTGATATCCATGAGAGAGAGAGAGGAGAGAGAGAGAGAGGGGAGAGAGAGAGAGGAGAGAGAGAGGAGGAGAGAGAGAGGGGAGAGAGAGAGGAGAGAGAGAGGAGAGAGAGAGGAGAGAGAGAGAGAGAGGAGAGAGAGAGGAGAGATAGAGAGAGAGAGGAGAGAGAGAGGAGAGAGAGAGGAGAGAGAGAGGAGAGAGAAAGAGGAGAGAGAGAGAGAGGAGAGAGAGAGAGAGAGAGAGAGAGAGAGAGAGAGAGAGAGAGAGAGAGAGAGAGAGAGAGAGAGAGAGAGAGCGAACGGCAAGGTTTTACAACAAGATATACGTACCAGAAACCTGAGTCTATTCTAAGGGAACGGCTTAGGTACGCCATCTACATCATGGTATGTGGAGAAATAAACATTGACAGAAAGAACCTTGTGAGATATTGCCCGGAATGGTTTATCTAAGGCAGATAGATGCTCTGATATAGAAGGCCGGGCTCCGGGCCGGTGTGATACATGTAATATTACCCCGGAGGAAGGAGTCTAGCCACTCTCCCAGCAGATCCTTCGCTACCGCTTACTAATCTCTGCCTCAACCAAATGCTGCTTCCCCAGATATCCACTAAATGATAGAGGGAATCAGCCAACATTTCGGATTCAAAACAGGGAAACTATCAACAGTTATAAAACTCAAACAACTCACTTATTTTGAGTTGGAAAATAAAGGAATTGTTGAGTTAGCTTCATAGAAAATCCAGCTGTTTCTTTTTCAGCTCTAAACCATTTTACAATGTGAATCCACAGTTGATTAGACTGCCCGAGTGGGCACATATGTCATGTTGACAAACAAAACCCTGCAATACATGAGTTTCTTTCCACTGAAAAAAGTAATCCCGAAGACTATCACGATTCATTTCTATTTTTAACTTTAAGGGTGCCCCCACCCCTATCCTCTCTCTGTGGTGGTGACAATAGTATGTGTGAAATATCAAATAATCCCTAAGACTATAAATGGCTTGACACAACATTTAACATAAATGAGTGTATAATATTTACCATGCAAATATGTGTATCTCTATTTAGAAGTGAAACACGCTATCGCCCTCAAAAGGTTGAGAATTTAGGATATTTAAAAAACTGGCGGATGGGAGAGATTTTATCCCAAACAAGGATGCAGGTCAGTGCTGAGATACAAGCGGCCACAGGAAGTACAGTGCCATGGCTAACTCGAGTTTGGCTTAGAATTTATCCTACCCCATATTAATTACTTCAGCAAATTAAGAAATAACATAAAACTCACGGATATATAATCACTGATAATCATTGGTTGCTTTTCAAATGACGTCGTATGAAAACTGTATCCCACTAAAGCAATAAATTTGATTTTCCTGCATCGTAGACCAAATACAGTCCGCTAATGTTAAGCCTATGGAGTTTTTATTAGGGGTAGGATAATAAGAAAGAAACTGATGAGCGTTTGGTCTGTGTCCTCGTTCGCAATTGAGTTTGGAGTGCGCAGTAATATAAACGAGGCGATCGCCGAGTGAATATTCTGAAGCACTCCAAAGGAGATGGTGAACAGGGACTCAGACCATGCACGAATATGTTTCTGATTTTATCTTAGCCTTGAAATATTCATCTCTTTATCACCCGTTGAGAACGAGTTACCGTTCTCGCAAGCCTGTTGGGAACGAGTTCTTAATGCTAAGCCTATGGACGTTTATTCCAGGCTAAGATGAAGCGCAGGATCTCTGCTAGGAGAGTGGAGTCCCTCCGCTGATTCCCCCCCCGTCTGAAGGCTACGACGTGCAGTATACTGTGATTAGTGAGGGGTCCCGGCTACTGAGATCTTATGGGACGGTGCCAGAGTGCAGTGTAGATCCCTGGAGGTTTCCACCGGGATATTTACCAAACTGGCCCAGACACGAACTCCATCCCCGAATACTAAACCTGGAGTGGTGGTGGGGGCAGCGGGTGTGTAAATCTGCTACCTGGAGGGAAATGGGGAAGGATGACCATACCCCCCCCTGGGGTACCCTCAGGAGGGGGAGTCCCAAGATTAACCCTTCCAGGATTGATGGGAAGAAGTCCAGGGCAGTGATTATTACAGGCATCAAGAGTACATTGGGGCCATTGTTAATTAGACTTGTTTAATGGAGAAACATTTAATCAGATTTTTATCCGCTTGAAAAATGACCTTGAGTAAAGCGTAAAATGTAGGAATTACATTTATAATTCTGTAACAACAACAAGTATGTGATTCGCACCTAAAAATGTGATTTTGCTGTTTCCTACTAGATACCGTATTGGCGTTTAGTGATATGATATGACTTATATCACCCAGGTATATTTCCCTATAGGCAAAGGCCTGGCCTCCACCTACTACGATAGAAATTTAGACCTACCGATATGGAACCGACACAAAAAGCAAATATCGGAGACATATCGGGAACGTGCAATATCGTAGACATATGTCTAGACATGCCAATCCACTACGCATTGTATGGGGTTTTTATCAGTGTCTAATCGCAGAAACGTGGTCAACTGCCTCGATATTAGGTGACCTTCGGACGAGATTTTGATTTTTTATCGGGAGGTGCATCGTAGACCATATCGGAACCATATCGTAGTAGGTGTACGCCGGGCCATCACGTTAGGAACTCATACTCCATGGACGTGAAGGTATGACTGACTAAGGTAGTGTACCCAATACTCAATGGCTAATTGGGTGATTCATTTTCATGACTAATAATGCTATACGGGGTGACATGAAATCAGAAACCCACTATATTAGATTAACTTGGTCTGTATATCACCTCGACTTTGACCACACAGTAATTCACGAAGCGAAGTACGATGGAGTACGGACTAAGTTATTTTCATCTCGTGAGTTTCCTTCTAAAAGACAATACAATGCTAATCGCCATACTCCCCATATGCTGAGCAATAGAGGATAGACGGTGGTTCCCAAATTCAAACTATGTCCCTCGTACGTACATGCCTCGTGTAGTAATACGCGACCTTCCCGTCGTGGCATAAACATGGTCAAGTCTAACTCTCCTTCGGTTTCTACTAATTACTAAAAGGGGGCGTGGCCCGAAATGTCTGTCCTGTAATTATAAACAATTCTCAAATATCCTCAATTGCCCGATATTTGCGTCGCCGAATTAATATGAAATGACACAATTTTGCTAAATTTTTTCGTTCATTTGAGGTTAAATCTGATCCATTATTAGATCTTCATGTTTAAAATAATATCAAGAGACGTCACGAGTTTGAGTTTGACTTTTTTTATGTCACGCATTTTGGTGACTCCGTTATTTCACGATGAGTGACATTACAGAGACAACAAAATGAGTGACCTAGATAAACTCAAACTCAAACGAGTGGCGTCTAGATTTTATCCTCCCCCGTTTCCACTATTTTTTCAGTATTAGAAAGTAGTGACATAAACAAATACCATGTTAAGCCTATGGCGTTTTTTAGGGGTAGAATAAGTTTTCTTTCGGCTCCCACTCTGCATTTTCCTTCTCAATTGTGGTTGTGTCGCAAAGGCCACATTAATTCAATCAGTCCTGCAGCATAGCAGTTGTGTCTTGCACAAATCCCGAGCATAATTTTGAAGCGACCTGCTGGAAACTTACACCTATATGCAAAGGGCTATAATATAACGTCATATACACTTGACAGATATATCACAATGGAACTTAGGTTTTCCTTGGATACTAAGAAAGAAATTCATGAGTGTTTGGTCTGTGTCCCCATTTACCATCAGGTTTGGAGCATGAAGTAATGTGAATATTCTGAAGAGCTTCAAATGAGATGGTGAAAGGGGATTCGGACCTAACGAGAATATGTTTCTGATTTTATTTTAGCCTGGAAATATTTATCTGTTCCCCGCACCTTGAGTATGAGATACTATACTCGCAAGCCTATCGAGTACGAGTTCCTAATATTAAGCCTATGGACGTTTATATCAGGCTAAAATAGAGCATTAAAACCCATAGTTAAATAGAATGATAGCATTGTTTTCTACATATCCTGGAAGAATCACGAAAGTATATAAAGTATTTCTCCACAAAACTAGTCTCTATAAACGCTCCAAAAATTCCTGGACTCATCAAAAGAATACCTCCAGGAATTCCCAGAACTAAATGAGTTACCCTACACACAATGCGAACGTAAGCCACAAATCATGACATCATATATCTTCTTACTAAAACTTCATCGGGCACCAAGCTTTGGTGTAGAAATAACCATCGAAGAGAAGAATGAGTTGAAGAAGTTTCTGAAGAGTAATTTCTGGCCGGGGAATGTATTTCTTCTAAGGCTGTGCTGTGACCAATCTTTCTCGCCTCTCCTGAGACCGCCCTAATTCCCAGTATTCAAGCATGGTTTATTGTCTGGTGGTGGTCTCAGAATAGCTGATAGTCCGGAAAGAGGTTGGAAATGACAGTCGCGCATCCACTAGAAAGTGCTCTATTTTGTGTTGCCAATTTCATTTTCCTTTCATTGGTTGGAGTGGCTCGAACAATTGTAATGCTGAATATTCAAACGACACAAAGGATTGTATAATGTAATGCATCTCTGGCATTATGCTAGTATGATATACTTGTTTGGTGTAGAAATGTACAGCTAATTATTCAAACCACACAAGGGTTTATTCAAGGTAATAGATCTCTGGCATTCTGTTATCATCATATACTAAAGAAGAAACCAAAATGTTTTGGTCAAAAGTGTCATTTTTCATGAGTTTGATGTGGAGTGATATGAATGAAGTGATAGTCGAGTGAATATCAAGGAGCATTCAAACGAGTTGGAGAACGACTTCAGGTTGCTTTCTGTATTTATCTCACCCCTGTACACACTAAAATAATTGATGACACACAGGAGTGATATAAATGAGCATACATATATGTAAGTATGTATGTTAACAGTGTTAATAGCAACAGTAAATATCACTATTGCAAGTGCAATACAAAATGCTAGGAATCATTTTAAAAGCAGGCAGTATAGGCAAATATGGCATGATTTCACTCGACTTTACCCTGTGAGGTTACTCCACAGCCAAAACTCATGGGATATTTATCAGTGGTTATAGATCGAGTGCTGTTCAGTTTTTATCTCACCCCTATCACTAACTAATCCAGTATCCTTTGTGACCTCATCACCCATTGAGTATACTTCTATAATACTCTACGGGCGTTGAGTACGACTTCCCAATATCAACTCTATACGAAAAAAACACCAGGGGTGAGATAAATATATGACATCCCACCGAGCCCCTTTTATCTCTGCTTCCATCCACCTCTCAGCCTCCTTCTACCTCATCAGCCCCCTCCCTCCTCCCCCCTCCCCTCCCAGTGATGTCCTCGACCACGTCCCGCAAGCTGGGGGCCATTTGCCCTCGTGCCTTCCATCTCCATCGGGCGGGCGTAGCGGGTCGTTTGTCCAATTCGCCAGTCCCGGGGGAGGCGGGGCGGCGGGCGGCGGGCCCCATCCCTCACAGCCTCCTTGTCTCTCGGGCCCTGCCGGGCTGGCACTCGCCAAAATGAACTGGCCCAACACAACGGGGCCACCAGCCCCGCACCTGGCTATCACCTTGTCAGGCTCCACAGCATCATGTTCATCTTTCTCCGTAGGTGTTTTTGGTAGTGTTGTTTTTCTGTATGACAAGAATGTAGTTTATCACTGATTTCGGGGCCACGGGCGCATCCCCTGTTAGGGTTTTATATATGTATATGTGATACATATATGTGATATATATATATCTATCATATATATACATCATATATATCATTATATATATATATATATATATATATATATATATATATATATATATATATATATATATACATATATAATATATACATCATATAAATCATATATTTATATATATATATCATATTTATCATACATATATATCATATATATATTATACTATCGTAAAACTGGATGAGGTTTGATCTTGTCCACCGTATTCCATGACTGGAGTTTGGCAAAGTGACTTCATGAGGCGAAGCCGAGTGAAGTCCGGAGCCAAAACTTCAGGAGTGGAATGCGGTGGACAAGATTAAAACGAATCAGGTTTTGATTTTATCCTACCCTATCTCCTCTATTTTGGTATATTACGTGATAACAATGCTGTATGCCACTAGTGGCATATAAAACTCTGTATGCCAGTCAGCGTGGCATACGGAAACCCAATGTTAAGCCTATGGGATTTTATATTAGGGGTAGGATAAATATATATCATATATATATCATACATATATATCATATATATATATATATATATATCATACATATATATATATCATATATATATTGAGCGACTTGTGTGGGTATATGTATACTGTATTCTGGAGGCAATTGTTGGAATCCTTTGGATATAAATGGAGTTTCCTTTAGCAGATAGAAACTACAACAATTTAGTTGTTCTCCCCATAAAAAATCGTCAAGCGTTGAGGCGCCAAAAGTAAATCATTGCCAGAAACAATGTATACCTGTTTCCAAAAATTCTATGGTACCTACCCACCAATACTAGGAGCCATTACTCTTTTCGCGAATAACAAAGTGCACATGTAATTGATTTTCTTTCTTGCAAGTTTTGTAGTTATTGGGGCAAAATTCCACATTCATGAGTACTGATACCAGTTAGTGCGTCTGCAAGTGCCTGGTTTCCATAGTCCAATAGTGTGTTGAAAGCCCCATAACACCAGTCGACGGCTACCAACAAATTTATGGATGGCAAAAGTCCGCCCATGGAGCCCAGCTAATGACTAGCAGTGAGGCTGTATGGTTGGAGACTATAGGTTAATAACATTTCTTCTTCCGCCTGGCAGATGTTTCCTCGCTAGCGTCGTATATGAAATTCAATTTTATGTTGCCTTGATTTCTCATCGTAGTGTGTGCATAGCAATCTGTTGTCTAGCACCCTCTATGGAATCATCATTGTGATATACAGCGCGGCAATGGTTTGCCAATAGGATACTTGTTCAGGTTATGAATTCAATCATAATCTAGAAATTATATATACAAATAGAGTTAATCTATGTATAGAAAACAACAGTGTGGATGTCTGAATGTCTTAACCCTTTAAAGGCGAGTGATGCCTAATGGCATCAACCGGCCAGGGGCGGATTATGCCTTAAGGCATCACCCGGCAAGGGGCGGATTATGCCTTAAGGCATTATTTGCTGGATGTGTATGAAATTGTTTTTGAAAAGGATATATTCTAACAATAAACTTGAAATTTGCACAGAATATAGGTGCAACATCATATTTTCGAATTCTAAATGATAGAAATAAAAAAATATCAAGGATAACAAATTATATCACGTGATATACCTTCGAATTTTGAGTTCAGGGGACAATGCCTCTGTCCTCTAGAACTGTACATAGTCACTAGTAGCTGTCCCCAAGTGGGTGGCTCTGCCATAGGCGGCCGTCCTTAAAGGGTTAAGGATAAAACGTGATAACTGAGGATAACATATGAATATGTCCTGACACCGAGGAGGAGGAACGAATTTACGTGCGAATTTTATCTCGCGAGATGGGCTTCCTCCCCTCAACTCTATGCGAGTTTGTTGGGGAGGTGCCATTCTCTCAGAAGAACGTATTTATGTTGCGAAAGGCTGAATCACTACATTTATTCAGTCACTACATTTACTTATATCACTTTACTTAGCATTAAATACCTAAATGATATGAAAGAAAATTGTTTACTTATAAAGACGATTCACAGCATGTTAACCCGGTTTTGGTGCTCATTTACTACTGCCACAAAGCCCCTGAATATTATCCTACCCTAATAAAAAACGCCATAGGCTTAACATGGGATTTGTTTATGTCACGGGTGTGACAAAAAGTGTTGTTTATGCCACTACTTTATGATACTGAAAAAATATGGAAACGGGGTAGGATAAAACCTAGACACCACTTGTTTGAGTTTAAGTTTATTTATGCCACTCGTTTTGTTGGCTCCGTAATGTCACTAGTCTTCGACTCGTGAAATTATGGAGCCAACAAAATGTGTGGCATAAATAAACTCAGACTCAAACTCGTAACGTCTCTTGATATTATTTCTACTACACCCCAAGCAGTGGGTAGTATTTCATAGATGTTCGACGTAATATTGGGAACTCGTATCCAACGCCCATGAGATATTTAGTTAAAATATCCAATGGGGGATTACGTCTCAAATGTTAGCCACTGCTCTGTAGTACCTACATTATTTTGAGAGCTACAACTTGACCTGTTATGCCCAGTCTGGATATCTGTACTGATTCGACCCTAATAAAATCATTAAAAAAGCAACCTATTAGTCAAAGTGAAGGGTGAGATAAATTCAGAAACCCATTCATGTTTAGGGTCAAGGTTCGATCCCATCTCGTTTGAGTCGCGTAGTAATTCACGCGGCTTCGCCTTGTGAATTATTATGTGATTCAAACTCGATGGGATACGAGCTTTGACCCTAAACTTCCATAGGTTTCCTCTCTAATAACATAAAGAACACAGTTTCCTATTTTTCTATTCGGTTTCATCATTACAATCTAGCTGTATTTTACCTGAAGACAACATGCCATGCCTTACAGCAGACTTATGTATCCTTCTCCAGCAACACAGATGAAGAGACCAAGCCACCCCATGACCTCAATTATTGTATGACAGGTTAGGGAACATACACAATCTCCCTGTGTGCCCCGTTATGGGCTTGTGGGTTGTCGCCCGAACCATAACTCCATCATACAAAATTCCAATAAACAACACTAAAACTCCCATAAATGTTGCATTATTGAATTGCATCATCGCAGTGGTGTCGTTTAACGTGTCCTTTACGTGTCCTTTACGTGTTCTTTACGTGTCCTTTACGTGGTCTTTACGTGTAGAGAAGCTGTTGGGCACAACTGACCTTGCATGTCTTACCCCTTGTCCGGCAATGTCTTATTAAGGCCCATTTCCACTTGGCGATTGGTGCCCCTGAGACTACTGCCGGGCATAATGCCCAGGAAACGGTAGTCGCACAGCGGGTGGGAGGGCATAGTCAGCGACTATGCCTTGATATATTTAAAAAATGTTTGAATTCGAATTGAAAGGGACTGGTGCCCTTTTTAGAGGGAATCCAGTCGCAAACTCAAGCCAGAACAACGGGGGGTAGGGCAGTAGTCGTCGACGATTATGCCATTTTGCATTCCCACTTGGCGACTGGTCAAATTCCTAAAATATTTTGGCTGATGGTCGCCAACTGGCGCCCTCTGGATGCCCCCAAACCACCTAAGTTTGATTCACACGATTGGATTCATGTACCTCACAGGGCTCAAAATCTCATGCAACTTTGTTCATTTTTAGGGTAAAATGTCTTGAATAACTACAGGGAGGAAAAATGTCTCAGGGAAACGAATCCCTATAATTAAGACCAAGAAATTGTATTCGAGTACAGAATTTGTATTGCACTAATCATTCATTGTACATACCATCAGCCTCCAATATCTTTGTCGTTGGTTGGCAAATGTTTCTTGTTACATGTTCATTATTGCATGGAAGACCGATTGTAAAATCGAAAGCAATAAAATCATTAAAAAAAATAATTCTCGGGAGGATTTGTCTCAGAAAAACACCATGTGAAGTACATGAATCCCACCATGTGAATCCCACTCCAGTGAAAACCGGGCTTAGCAATCAGGATAGGGAGTGTTGATAACCCTGGATGAATTACTCCAGTGCGCCAAGATCGCGGTCACTAGCCGCCAGTAAAAGGGACGTATATTGCATGCTGTGTGGTATCAGCTGGCATGTAACGACCATCACTACTGGTCATGACCATTCCCAGGATGTATGTAATGTACACTCGCCATGTCCACTGCCCATTTGGGATGCCCCACCAAACAGCCACCATCTTTGTTTGCCATCCCTCCAGCATCATGCCGACCTGACCCGAATGATCTTTTTGTGTTAGGGTGACTTTGTGGTAGCGGTTCATTTATCGGTGATAACCTAGCGATTATTTGGAGCTTTGGGTGAAATATCGGCCACTTTAAACCAGCGGAAAACAAGAAACATGCCAACCAAAGAGATGTTCTAACAAACATCCACCGATTCCCTATCGGAAGGGAACAGAACTCATGAGGTTCGTGCTGCCCAATTGAAATCCACTAATAGCAAGCCACATGCTCAAAACATGACGAATATGTCTATAGTATAGTGGAGGTATAATCACTGAAGAACACAATTAATGTTATCAACAGTAGTTATAGTATTGGCCAAGATGACAGTGGAAATGGTGTCAGGAATAGAGGGAAACTATGTTCCGGTGAAAGGAAGTCAAAGTTACGAGGTAAGGCTTGGAAAAATTACTGCCCAAGGCCCTGGCCGCGGGCAGTAATTTTTCCAAGCCTTACCGAGTAATTTTGACTTCCTTTCACTGGTACTTGGTTTCCCTATTCCTATATACCTTCAAATGTGGTTTAATAAGAGACAATCTGATTGGTCTAAATGTCAACCTTGGGTAGTATACGGCAACCTTGGGTAGTATACCAACCTTGGGTAGTAACAGATAGTTACTCCACCCCCCAGAGCGTGGTGTAAGCATAGAGTGTACAGCCATAGGTATACAGGAATATCAATAAAAGATCACGACGTTTCGCGCATGTTCAAAGCCCTTCATCAGGTATCTATGATAAGATATTATCTTGTATCTTGTTAAATGTATCAGTCCTATATTTGCTTAGATGATCACTTTCTTGGTATATATTCTTATCTTCATAGATAATCAGTTTTTGTCCCACTTAATTAATTCCTAATAAATTCTCAAGTGGAAGATCTGCCTGGAACAAAACTGCCTTTTTTTAGATGTAAAAAAAAGATGCAATGAGTTTAGACCAAATACAAATAAACAGCTACCCAAGTAGGCTTGATTATTAGTTTTATTAGTGATGCAGCAGTACAATGTTTTGCCTTTTTTAAGTAAATAGCAAAATGGTCAACACTAGAAGAATTGATATCTTAGACAGTTGTATAGGACCAGGGACCTGTTTCAGTAGTTTTGTGACATGTCCGTATGGTGTCTGTGACACCACACGGACAGATCAACACAAGTTGCAGCACTTAGGACAAGACAGGACCCAAACACGGTGTGTCTGGTTTCAAAAGTATTAGACAATTTCTCACTTCCTGTAGGAATTAAGCAATGAAACTTTAACACGAGTAGGGGATACATATAACCTATGACCGTCCCGAATATGAAGAAGATTGGCCATTCCGATTTGCTGATATTTGACATTAACTGTGACATGCGTTTTGAAACCTGACAAAAACATTTCCGCTGTTGCTTGCACTGTTGGTGCCGCTGTTGATGTCTGTCTAGGCCTAATGTCACGAAACTACTGAAACAGGTCCCAGGAAAGGTTTCTATTTAGGAGCATGTCAGACACCGGTCCTCGGATGCATTATTCAGGTAAACAAATTTACGACAATATTATTCGCCACATACAGGGCGATCTTCCATAATAAGGTCAGAAGACAGAACTCTACAGGACATCACACAACAGTGAATTGACAAGACAAATATATACAACGTTTTCAGGTTTCAAACCTCGTACTATGGAATGTTTTCAACTAAATAGAAAAGAGATTAATACTAATGAATTGATATTCTAGATAGAACTTTGTATAGCATCAGAAAAGATTTCTATTTAGATTATGACTTAATCACAAATAATAGAAATCTTGATTCTGACAGCTGTATTATGCGAACATGTGTATAAACAGCTCTCTTTCTACTCTTGCGCTTGAAAATAAGTTGTTGCATTGTACCTTATTAGTGACTAAATCAAGGTAACATGAGGATGTATATAGATCAAGAGAATGCCCTGATCTGTGTTATACAAATATTGTCCACATAACCTGTATTCCACTTGTTGATGTTATAAAAATGTATGATAGAGTATACTTGAAGAAAAATCATAATACTGTTACTTGAGAGACGATCTATAACAAGTAAACAGGTGTAATCACAAACAGACTGGAACTAAACTCGACAGCGGAGTCGTAAGCCCGCTAAACAATGACCTTTTGGTCATGAACACTTTCATGTTTTCTTTCTCAAATGGACTACTTATTCTTTACAAAAATGTTTGTTAAGTTGATCATGTACTACAGAAACCTATGTTGATGATGTGAGGACGATCAAACAGGCCGTTCAAGCCTATGTCCTTGCCGGGTAAATCCGAAATAAAAAAAGAAAAAAAGAAAAGAAAAAAGAAAAAAATGCCAGGCTCAGCCGGTCCTCGATGTTATATTGTACATAAGTTGTCGGACCATTTAGTTTTAGCTGTCAGGTGGAGGTACATTAAGCTGTTGTCCTGTCATTCCCCCTGCTACACTGTGATGCTGTTGTCTCAGGTGCTGCCAGTGTGCACATAGCGACGGCAGTATCATAATCTACAGTCATATGAGATGCAGAAGAAGATGCGACTTCAGTTTGTATACCTGAAATTCTACACCTTTCCATTAAGATTTTTTTTTTAATTCTGAGATTAATATTTTGTCTTTTTTTATTCGCTACGCTGAGATGAGTGGACACAATCCCGGATGTATCATCTCACCCATGGTATGAGTTCAGACAAAGAATAACATTTAAAAAAAATACTCAACAGTCATGACAAACAATACTCCACTCATAATGGATGCCCCTTAATCGTTACTTGGCTTTGCCTCCATGACAATTGCAGAGCATCTAATCTCGTGGAGAATTGTATATTCATACAATTATCGATGCAGTTCTATATAAGTGGACCTATGCCCTGATGCCTTGAGGGATTTCCCGTAATTAGTAATCTATGATGCCTTAAAATAGAATTTTTCAAAATATTGCAATCATTTAATGAAATAATGTGAATATTTGCATATTATCCAAACCTATCTAAAACTATATAATGATTGATGTTTAAAAGGAAGAATAGTAAAATGCCACCATGATAATGTCGACATAAAACTAAATATAGCTGTAAAATGACGTCGCATTGTTTAGCTCCAAAGAGCCAACGTACCACAGCGGGTACGATGATAATCCAGCTGTTTTTCCTTCAGCTCTAAATCACTGTATATCATGAATCCACAGTTGATAAGACTTCCCCTGCGAATGAGCACATACATCTTGTTGACAAAACAACACATGAGGTATTCACCACTCAAGGCAGTAGTACCAGAGACTACGCCTGATCTGACACCTCACACAACAGGAACACGAGTATAACGTCTACTCTGCGACACATTTCCGATAAATAGATTACAAAGCACTCTTCAAATTGCTCAGAAATTATGATAAATGAAATATTGGCGTACGGAACAGATCTCCCCCCCGAACTACAGTACGGGGCAGAGATACAAGTAGGGGGCAGGATCTATGCTTGGTGAGTGAAGCAGAGCACCAACATTTTCATACATGATGATAGATGAGTTACCGTTCAGTGCCGTCTAGCGGTGCATTGTTTAGTTAGGCCAGCGCTCGGTCAAACACCACAAACTCTAAGCTTATGTTTATGGAATTTGGAGCTTTTATATTCAGTGTGGGCGGAGGTTGTGAGCGTGCTTTTGGCCAGCTAAGAATGCTGGCACAAAAATACAGATGCTGGCACAAAAATACAGATGCTGGCACAAAGATACTATAGAAGAAATTTAAAACACTCAGGGTCAGAGCTTGTGTCCTATCGCGTTTGAATCACGTAGCAATTCACAAGGTGAAGCCGCGTAAATTATTTGATATGCTCTGTGTTTGTTTGGCTGCAGGCATTGCGTAACCAGGCAGATAAGGTGCGAAACCAGCCTGTGGTAAAAGGTAGATTATTAGAAAGCCTGGACTGCCTTAAATACATTTTATTATATATAAGAAAATTATTTCATGTACATTTTTTCATCAATGATGTAAAATGGATAAGAAAGCCTCTACAGGCTATGAGAAAAATAAGATCAGCCTCCAGGGCCTGTAGATTGGTGACCAAATTATAGATAAAAGCATCTAGGCCTGTGACAATGACACGTAAAATCCTCTGAGGCTGTGAGATTAAATTAGACCCACTGGGGCTAGTAAAATGATAAACATGCCTCATGGGCTGATAGATGAGTATCAGTTACTACATTGACAAGAGACCCACTTGATTTTAGGAACGTGCCCCACGTTATTTAGTGATAAGTCTTTCCCGTCCAACCTCGTTAACCCTTGAGCTTACTGCACCTGCGCTCTGTGTGGAACCACCAGTCTCCCTCCTCACCTCCACACATGCTCTCCCTCCTACCCTACACACAGTCTATACGGCATATAGCCTATGATCCATGGGCACCGCCATGACGCCCCCCGAGTAGGTGTTCTTCACTAAAGGAGGTGAACAAGTAGCTGTTCTTCACTAATGGAGGTGCAAAAGAAGTGAGTGATAATTGGGAATTGTCACTTTTCTTGCCTTGCTCACATATTTAAATAAACTGTTCCATGTAAAAATCATCATATCATGGGTTTTAGCATTATATCTTCCTGCTCTGGGATCAGTGTAGAGAGTCAAAGGAACCTTAGTAAAACATTGAAAGGCAGCTGAATTTCGTAAGAACAAAGAGCCAGAATACAGGTTTTGTCCCCCGACCACCTAGTGACTGCTTCATGAACTAACAATGGCTCTGTCCCCTATATATATACCAGCTTCCAGGTTGAGTGAGCAGCTCCAGAAACTGCTCATGAATACAGTTAGGGGGGGGGGTGTCCACCGGGCTCCCGACGCGAACCGACGCGCCCCGATATTACCTTCCCGATACAAAATTCATATCGTAACAAAATCGTAGAACTTATCGGGGCAATTGGTCAGGTTTCTACGATAACGCTACCGACGCGGCCCAACGCGCACCGACGCGAACCGATGAAAAAAAATATCATAGAGGGTCTACAACGATCGATCATGTATCGATTGTTGTAGCGCGTCGGTGCGCGTCGGTGTGCGTCGGTGTGTATAGATGACACTTTAAACGGGAAATCATATAAAATAATCCATGGAAAATTATGAAATTTTCAGAATATCTAGGATATATTGTTAATGCGACTGCAAAAATGCTGACATTTGATTGTAGATAAGGTTCTCAAATTGTCCATTTTATACTTTAACTTGGAACTGGTATTTTTAATTAGATATTATTATGAGATATCATATAATATCGTTTTGTATCTACAGATAAAATATCAATCATAAATATGCATTATTTCTAGAATTATAAAGGAAATATGGTTGATTACACTGGTTGCATCGTGAGCAATATCGAGGTGTTGGGACCATGGCACCTTTTTCATGAACCCTTCCAACACGTTACGACGCGCACCGACGCGATCCGACGCGAACCGATACGCTACGATATGCCTCCCGACGTGCTATGATATGGTCATTTTGTATCGGCTCGCGTCGGCTCAGTGCGGCGTTGGTTGGTGCCCGGTCTTATGTGGGGTTTCCACCTGATGATCCTGGGGCCCGTTGAATAAATAGATAATAAACGATGTTTTTTTTATAGGCGGCTGTAAACCACAGGAGGTTGACGTGTAGAAATTATATAGAACTGCATTGAGAATTGTATGAATAGACAATACTCCACGAGTTTGGCTGGGCCGCAATCGTCATCGAGGCGAAGCCGAGTGACAATTATGGCACAGTCAAATGAATGGAGTATTGTCTATTGTACGATTCAAGTGCGGTTCTGGATTTATCTTACCCCTATCTATGACATTAAATATAATCACAACTTCAGAATAATCAGAATATACTTAGCAAATTCACTATGCCACGGCCGTGGCGTAGTATTGTCACTTTACCAGGGTGATCGTTGGGTATATTTTTCTAATGTTATTCCTATGGCATGGTGGTGAGATAATACACGAGCGCTAGTATGTGTATTAGGACGTCAGCCTCGAGTTATTTCCCTTCTAAAGCTGATTTTTGAATCATTAGTTGTGTTTTAACATCTAAACTGTCTCTCTCTAATGTTCTCATTTTTCTCAGGTCTGGTGTCTCCTGGCTCTCCGTTGTTAAGTGTTCTGAACGAATAAGCTCTACGATCTTCAGTCGCCACGTATTTAGTCATCTAGTGTAGGTCCACCCCTCTCATAAGATTTCACACTCTCTAAGTGGTATTCTGTACAAGGTTCTCACTACGCTCTATAGAAGATGAATTCCTAACGAACTAGGCTTAGAGCCTTGGGAATCTACTGGCCTGCCTCCCGTGCTAAAGACGTACATCAATGCAACCCAAAGATTCCTATTTATAATCTCAATGATGTCGCCAAGCGGGAATACTGTGTGCAAGTGGATTCTTAAGGCTCTAACCCCAGTTCTTTATGAGTTTTTATCTCATAGAGCATAGTGAGAACCTTGTACAAAATACCACTTAGAGAGTGTGAGATCTTATGAGAGGGGTGTCATAGCCCGGGTGGGTGTCTGGCATCTAGCAGAAACCCAACCCAGGAACCCATTGACATACAGTGCCGTCCTCGCATACTGAAGCAGGCATTACTGGAGACAGATTCGCCTTTTTGGTGATTCTCTCACCGCTGCGTATGCCTGCGTTAATTACCAGTTCCACATTGCCCGTTTCCAGCTGTGAAATCTTCCCTTAAGGTTCGCTGACCGATTTTACGGGACTTCTGACTAAATGTAAGTCAATGGAAACTAGGCATGCATAGACAAACTTTCAAATCTTCTTGAGTACCGAGAAATTTGTAATTTGGCGCTGATCAACAATAAATGCCACCGATGAAATAAAACTGTAAGGCCCGGCTTCCACCTACTACGATAGAACTTTAGACGCACCGATACGGCACCGATACAGAAAGCAAAATTCGGAGACTTATTGGGAGGTTCCATATCGTAGACAAATGTCTAGACATGTCACTTCAGCACGCATCATAATAAGTTCTCCAATAAAAAAAGGTGATCACGGTCCCCATATGCCCCGCAATACAAGCAGGGCATAAGTCCATATAACTTGAGGTTTTATTTTCATTTTTTAGATGTATGATACACTATGATTCAGGAAATACCGCATAGATAATGTTTACCAGTACACATTGAAAAACAATGAATTTTTGTGCAGGCAAAAAATGCTCTGTTCCAATTCAAACTAAGAAGGAAATTATAGACCCCCATTTTTAGTCGAATAGACGATAGTACGTAATCATGCACCAACTGACGTCTATCGGCTAGACGATCTGCATTTGTCAGATTTTATCATCTAGTGTAAACGCAGGGATAAGGCCTGTTTCCACTGGCAAAAAAAAACGGTGTAGATTTTTCAGTTGTCCTAAAAGCTAATTTCCATTGGCCATCACCAATCTACAGTCAGGAACCACCGATGGACCGTTATAGGCCCGTTTCCATTGCCCAACGTAAAAGATATTTTGTGTTCTGCTTTAAACCTATTTCCATTGACCATAACCGATATATAGTCAGGAACCACCGACGGACCTTTAGCACTGCTGACGCAAAATGTACATAGGCTATTAGGAGAACACAAAAAATCTACACCGTTCACGTCGGCCAATGGAAACAAGCCTATATTATCGCCTGTCAAAGAACCAACTGCATTTGGCAGTGCCCTCACCGCCCGAGGTTATGGAGGGGGGCGAGTGGAGGGAATAAATAAGCCAGGTGCAGGGTTTAGCGTCCAGATGCTGACTTCACGCTAGATTGACAAACACCAGGCTTGGGGTTGGGAGGCAGAGATTAGAATAAAAATACTGCTAGCGTAAGATCTGCCGTCCAAGCTTAGGACACACGTTTACTCAGTATTTCATACTATTTCAAATCCTGTATTTTTTTCCCATTTACTTAATATTGGGGGTATGTACTCAACATCTATTGAGTATTATACTCAATGGGTGATAACATCACAAACAATTAGGAAATAAGTCAGTGATAGAGGTGGGATAAATTCTGAACCACACTCGATCCGTAGCCATTGAAAATACTCCATTCATTTTGGTTTGCTACTTCTCTGCCTTGTAGAATTACTCCATATATCAGAGCTTGTTGTGTCAAGAAAGCATGCGAGTTAAAATTACTCAATGAGGGTAAGACATGGCAACCTCACCTATCGTAGGTCAAGAAGTTGTAAGGTTTATTAATGTTTGAAGGTATATAATATAAAGGCATGCAAACAAGTCCCGGAAGAAAGAATATAAAAATTACTATTATATATGTTATGTTGGCAGAAAATCATTTTTTATCTTTATTGCATTCAAAATTGATTGCGTCGTTCTTCAACGCAATAAACTTGAACATGGCATGTAATATCAAACAGCGTATTGATGATATTTACAGCATCGTAGCCTTGTCAGATGAGTTCAGGTATACGTTGCCTGACATGGAAGCCTACTTAAGTGTGCGATTATAATAAACAATAATCTAGGAAATACTACCAGCTGCTTGGGGTACACTATTAATGATTCTCTTGCCCTAGTACCGTAGTGAATAACCACTAGCATGTAAGTAATCCAAATATCGTTTTTTGACGATTCTCAGGTATACAATTATAATGATTATATGAAAATAATCATAAAATAATAAAAATAATAAAAATAATAATAAATCATTTATTGATTTTCCAATAATGGAATTTTGTAATGAAATATTCTACTGATTTTGATATAATTCTGATATTTTCAAGTTGAAAACACAATATTAAAGATATATACAGAAATAATCATGTGGTTTTCCATAGCAATGTGTACACCTGACTATCCAAAGGTGATATCCGTAAAACCCACACGGCACACAATTGCAGCTAGCCTCGTACATAAGGAAGTGACTCAGTCAGTCGGCATTGAAGGGTAAATCAAACACACAGACACACACACAGACACACACACACACATATATATATATATATATATATATATATATATATATATATATATATATATATATATATATATATATACACATGACAACAATTAACCTAAGTATAACACTCATACCTTCAGATCTCCTCCATCAGGAAAAAAACATACACCTTCAAGGAAGAAAGTGTCATTTTTAAGTGGGGAATAAACTAGGGAAGTGGGAACATCTCCTAGATGAGAGGTTTCCCCTGCCTCCTACAAACACTCAGACGCACAGACAGAGACGCCTGGCGGCGAGGGGCTGAATCACACCAGAGGAGAAGTTCGGCGCCCTCTAAAAGCCTCATCGTTCGTGCGAGCAGCTCGGCAGAGCGCCTCACACTTACCCCCTGATTTACAAGACCACCGCCCAGCCAGTCGCCCCGGAGTGGGTCTATTAGGGCCGCCCCCCACGGCCTGCGACACAGTCCGATATAGCAGTGTAGTCATGTCGCAAGTTTCAACAATTCTGAGTCGTATTGTGTAAGATTTGGACACAAAATTCATGTTGTCACAGTGGTGTCAGAAGGTTGAACTATTCTGTGAGGTAGCGTGTCAGATTGCGGCAAAAAGCTGCTTGCATGAAATAGGCCTGCGATTTGAACATTTCTATCGTAGCAAAATCGTAGCACTTTCGGAGTGTGTTGGAATAGTGGGATTCCAGCTTAATAGACCAGTTGGTATAATCAATTGAGGCGGGCTCCCACTACTCCGACACACTCTGAAAGTGCTTTGATTTTAAGGCGGGCATCCACCAACCACAACAAGGCTACGACAAGCGTGGACAAGAAAGTTCCAATCGGCACTTGTCACAGCCTTGTCGTAAGAAGTGGGGCTTTACAACAGCAATGTTGGGGCATGTCGGAAAGTGAACGCTCCACCAAAAATTCCTATCGTAGACCTCATGACAAGGGTCCAGTCGTGGGAAAAATCGAACATGCTCGATGTTGTCGTAGCATTGTCAGAAGGCTCCCGACAAGCTTCCAATCGTGGCCTTGTCATACACTCCTGTCGGGAACTGGGGTCCACCAACCACGACAAGGCCTCCAATCCTAGGCCAATCGTGGACCTTGTCTGGAACCCATTGTCATAGTCTTGTTGTGGTTGGTGGACGCCCGCCTTTACTGTTATAGAAATCTTTGAATTGTAGGCCTTTCAGAGTGTGTAGGAGTAGTGGGAGCCTACTACAGTCATCCAGGAGTGGTCCATTGAGGCCTGAGCCCACTGAGCTCCCAACACACTACAACAAGTATTCCAACATACTATGGTATAGACATTTTTAACATTCTGACATAGCAACAATGCAGTAATTAAGTTTCGTACTGGTATTCTATGAAACTGAATTTCTCAACATTCTGATAAGGCTATGATATAAGGAATTTTGATTCATAGCCATGCCATAGCCATGTCGTGAAGCCTCTACGAGACAAATCCTGCTGAGATTACACAATCTCTTCGTCTAAACTGAGGTGTCCCATTTCCCTGAGACATTTCCATTTTTGCCCTGCAATTTTTGGCGACATTTACCCCTGAAAAGGAACAGAATCTCTCGAGATTTTGAAGTCTGTCAGGTACTTGTATCCCTACATTTGAATTTCACTTTAAAAGTATCAGAATCTCATGAGATTCTGAACCCTGTGAGGTATATGAATCCCACCATGTGAATTCCACTTTAGAAGGAACAGAATCCCATGCGATTTAAAACCCTGTGAGGTACATGAATCTCACCATGTGCATTCCACTTTAGAAGGAACAGAATCTCATGAGATTTTGAAGCCTGTGATACACATGAGTCCCCCATGTGTATTCCACTTTAGAAGGAACAGAATCCCATGAAATTTTGAACCCTGTGGGACATGAACCCCACTGTGTAAATTCCACTTTAGAAGGCACAGAACCTCATGAGGTTTTGAACCCTCTGAGGTGCATGAATCCCACTTTGTGAATTTTACTTAACAAGGTACAGAATATCAAGAGAGTTTAAACCTTGTGAGGAACATGAACCCCACTGTGTGAATTCCACTAAAGAAGGAACAGAATCTCATGAGATTCTGAACCCTGCGAAGTACATGAATCCCACCATGTGATTTCCACTTAACAAGGAACAGAATCTCATGAGATTTCGAACCCTGTGAAGTACATGAATCCCATCATGTGAATTCCACTTTAGCAGGAACAGGATCTCTTGAGATTTTGAACCCTGTGAGGTACATGAATTCCACCATGTGAATTCCACTTTAAAAGTAACACAATCTCAGGAGATTTTGAACCATGTGAGGTGCATAAATCACACCGTGTGAATTCCACTTTAGAAGTCACAGGATCTCATGAGATTTTGAACCCTGTGATATACATGAACCCCACCGTGTGAATCCCACTTCAGGATCTGGCGCTAAGTGTGTCTGTCCCCAGACGAGCTGCTCCCACTCTCCACTCGCCTACTTATTTCCCGGAGATACTCGTTGTCCACTCAGGCACTTCGGTGGGAAGTGATCAGAGAGGGAGCTTCTCATTGCTGGTTATATATCAGGGAGAGACGGCTGCTCCTGCTGCAAACCACAATCAAAGGTCACTTTACTCCGAGCTAGTTAACCCCCACCCACCCCAGAGTGCTGGATCACTCACAGCAAGCCTGGAGGTTCTGTGTACGGTTTTGTTAGAGCGAGCTTGGTCCCATATAGGCTTCTAGCGTACCCCTTCACTATCTGCGTACGGATCACTGTGCCATTGGCAATGGAGCAGGGTGCCAGTGTATTAGAAGCATTCCCAACTGAACTTGACCAATCACCCCGAAAATACCTGATTGACCTATTGGTGCCTGAAATATTTGAATCCAAGACTCTGAGATTCTGTACTGAAACACAATCTTCAGCTCCTTGTCTGAATTGTAGGCTTCCATTTCCATGAGACAAGTTATTTTCCATGGAATCATCGATTACCCCTAGCCAGGTACAGAATCCGCTGAGATATTGTTTTTAAGCCCAATACACCTCTATCGATTCAGGGTTGAATGATTAGTTCCCAAATCGTATAGGAGTCGATGAACTTGTCGCAGGCAAATTACATAACTCTTCGGCCCATGTCGGCCACCCAATAAGCCATTTACCAATGTTCCGTTGTCGGTAACTGGATTTATCAACATGTTGATAAACTTTTGGCGACCGATTTAGGAACAAGGAAGAACAACTTGTAAGTGACAAAAAAAAACATCTCAAGTGGGGGGTTTCACTAACTGTTGGGTGAGCCTTGCCTAGCTGTCATACATCTACCGACTGTCATACATCTACTGATTCAGTTAGGATGGCTCGCCTGAGACAAATTACCATTCCTTTGTTGCCAACAAAGGTACATCAATGTTCCGAAATCGGCAGATGTGAATTGGGCTTTATTACCCACCGATTACGGAGTCTCCATAGGAAATGTATAGGGCACCTGGAATCGGCTACCCGGAGATTCTGGCATGTCAGAATCTCCTGCAGGAGATTCCGGAAAAATAGTCCTGTCCATAATGAGGTCAAATCATCATGTACTTCGAAATAAGTTTTTTTAATGTTTATTCAATGTTAGTTATTTAGAATCAATCATAATAATCTCATTTACCATCAGAAATCATTGTAATAATACACTTTGCATGCTAAAAGTACAGGCTAATGGCGAACTATATTATTGGTGTAAGTCTACACCGAATTACTGCCACACCTGACAGTGCTGTGATGTCTGGAACTAAATGTCTTACTGAAACATCTTTATTGCAATAGATTTGTTATTAATCTTGTAGGTGGGTAATAAATACAATAACGACTGGTTTTGTATACGGGTGACCGTAATCTCCTCGTAGTCGACGACGTAATATCCTCGCTAATCGCTCGGATATTACTATGAGTCAACTACTCGTAGATTACGGCTACTCGTATAGAAAACCAGTCATTATTGTGTATTTAAACAAGTTTAAAATTTACAAATGGACCCACTGCTCAGTCGCTAACATAGCCAGCAAGCATGTTTATAACACCCCTCTCCTCAAGGCTACTTGAGTCCCAGAGTGAGTGTTTACTGGAACTATGTATGGAACTATGTAACAAATGTGTTCCTCGATGTTAATCCAATCCGCCATTGTTCCTTGAGACTGGCCAATGCACCTTGTCAAGTTTGAACTATGTTCCCGGTGGCCATGGCATGAATGCCTTTCAACCACCATGTTATCCACGCAGTCCCCCTGAGTTTTCTTTTGTCCCTCCCGTTTTCCCCTGAAATGGCGTAATGGCCGACTGTGTTCGGTCACGTTCTTCAACATTTTGAGGCACTGACCCTGTGTCACCTTTGACCTGGGACGATTCCTATTAACACCGGGACGGCCGTGGCAGATTTTTAAACTGTTAAAACAGCAGTCATGGTGATCATGGTCTGTTATGTTTTTCCATGCTGTCCCCACCCTCCCCATGTGTTGTCCGACATTCATCCTGCTTCGTCCATGGTGCCCTGAAATATGGCTGCTGTGGTGACCCTGAATATATACACAATATTACCATGATTTCTATCTGCGTGGCCGTATTCTCCGCGTAGTTGACGCGTAGTAATACTCCGAGCGATAGCGAGGAGTATTGCGTAGCGTCAACTACAAGGAGAATACGGCCACACAGATCGAAATTATGGTAATGTTGTATTTATTACTCACTTATTTTTAGAATTAAGCAATAAATATGATCGTTAGAAAACTTTTCAACGTAATTAAGAAGTTATGTTTGGGACTACTTTCATCTCAAAAATCTGTATCCTCCTAGGAGAGTACGGAGCTCCGTATCCTCCTCAGTAGCGATGTGTAATCTCCATAGGCTTAGTATGGAGACTCCGTATCAGGTGGGTAATAAAGTGCAAACATCTACTGCAGCTCTGTCAGTTTTTCTACAGCTATGCTTTATTAGAGCGTGCTTGCACGCGCTAAATACATCATCTAGAGGTTAGAGTGGTCACATTGAAGTTTCAGTGTGCTTCCAGAAAACTATACCTTTACTATCTACATGCTGTTCACTGTGATAGTGAGAACAGAGCAGAGAGCCAGTGTTGCAGTCTCTTAGAGGCGTACCCATCTGACCATGACTCAAGACCAAAATACCTCAAGACTCACTGGTGTTTGATCTGTTTGGACCAATGGGTGCAAGTGGGTTACAGAAAACTATCCATTGACTGAATCTAACCCAAATCTTTTATTGCCATTCATTCATAATTGCACGCTCATTCATCTATGATGAACATCCTATTTGCTCCTAGTTCTAGTTTTTGTGATTTAGAATTAACCCTTTCTGGCAGGACAATGCCATATGGCATTCCCCTAGCCGTGGCATGACAATGCCATATGGCATTCCAGTATGGAATGGACGAGCAATGCTGTATTTTTTCCTTTGTAACTTTTTGAAAAATTATCGAAGAATTATGAAAATTATATGACATACTAGCCTAAGTGTTGCCAGAAAGTCCTCAAATATCGGAAAGTTCTGATAAAAAATACAGATTTTCTGGAATTTTTAAGTTCGTAATTTCATCTAATAAAATTGACTACAATAGTGGGCCTTACAAAGGCCACAATTGGTTCTGGTACCTGCTGTAGTATGGATACATGGTGAATGATGGAATGATGTGTGGCTCTTGAACGGTTAAACACATAATCCTCTCTCCGTTGAATATTTGCTTATTCCAAGATGAACTATAGTCACATTTTACTGGTTCAACTGATTAGTGTCTTTGTTACTTTAAAAATCATATTGCATACAAAGGAAGAATTTCAGCGTAGATGCATCACGCATGGCGTAAAAAAGGTCACCCTACTTGGCATCATATCTCACCCCTGATATTCTTTCCCCATAGACTTACCATTGGAACTTGTATAAGATGCGAATGGAGTATATACAAAAACAGTTCTAAATGGGAATTATGTCACAAAGGTTAGCCAATTAGGTAATGTGAGGGGGGAGATAAATTTCGATGAAAGTTTACGGTCAGAGCTCGATCCCATCTCGTTTGAATCACTACGAAATTCAGATGACTTCGCCCTGTGAATAACTATGTGATTCAAACTCGATGGGATACGAGCTCTTACCGTGAACTTTCATAGGTTGACTCTATATTGCCTTAGCCTGGTATAAACATTCATAGGCTAAACATTAGGAACTCGGTCTCAACGGGCTTGCGAGTATGATAACTCATACTCAACGGGTGATAAACAGATGAATATTTCCAGGCTAAGATAAAATCAGAAACATATTTGTGTTTGGTCTGTCTCCTCATTCACCATCTCGTTTGGAGTGCTTCAGAATATTCACTCGGCAATCGCCTCGTTCATATTACTGCGCACCCCAAACTCGATGGTGAACGAGGACACAAACCAAGACCAAGATCAATTTATTTCTTAACCCTTTCCAGGGGAGCAGGTTGGTGGGTACAAGTGGCTACATGGGCCAAGATGCCCCTGGCTTGTATGTCTCTGGGGGGCGAGAATGCCTTAAGGCATTCATTAAAGTTTCACTTGCCATATGACCTAAAGAATTTCTTCATTGCCATAGATGATTTTTTTAAATACTTAATGTATCAATTTCCACACACATCTTTCCATATTTTACACAGACTCTTTAGATTTTACCTTTATTTATTGAAAGATGCCTGAATATATCATGAATGCCTGTAGGCATTCTCGTCCCCTGTGTACATAATGCCTTTAGGCATTTTCGCCGTGAATGGGTTGATATCTACGCCTGCTTCTGTACTCGTAAATGAGAATCCCATGCTGGGCTAATTGGAGTTATATCTACGTCCGTGGATCCGGGAATAGACAAGGCCACTGTGTTTGCCATCATGTATACACCTGCCTCTCTACAGTAGATGATATTCTCACCCAGATGAAATCTCGATTTTTGGCCAAACTTTCGCCGTCGGCTTAAGATCATCTATGCTTCAGGATCACGAATAGATGGAGGGAAATTATTTCTATTCTTTTCCTTTTTGTTCCCATGATATCATCCACTTGGGAAACAGTAGATTGCGATGTTGTCATTTATCTAGTGAGGGGACAAAGAGACTGAAAACAATCACCTTAATGTTAGACTAATTCTGTAAAAGGTTTACTGTTGTACCTTTGTATGGCTGGGCTCAGTTCAGTCTTTGTTCGTTATCCGGCATCATTTACCAGAATAATACTATGACGACGACCTACCTGTTTTAGCCCTCCCCTAGTCTCTCCTTCTCCCACTCTATCTGTCTATCGCTCCCTCTCTCAGCTCTCGCTTTCTAATATTTCCCTCTTTCCTCTAACTCTCTTACCTCTCTCTCCTCTTCCCAATTCAACTCGCATTTTGCTCTCTCGCACTCTGACCTGTTGTCCTCTAATCTTTTGTATCCACCTAATACAAGGTGTCCATAGAAAACACATAGGGAATGTGTATCTACATACCCGGAGCATACAGATATATCCACTTATACAAAGTGTCCACAGAAAACATATAGGGAGTGTGTATCTACATACCCGGAGCATGCAGATATATCCACCTAATACAAAGTGTTCATAGAAAACACTTGGGGAATGTGTATCACCATACCTGGAGAATACAGATATGTTGCATGTTAATATGATAATGATAATAAAAACAATATAGACCGGTTTCAGATAGAAGCATTTGTATGCTCCTCAGAGTTGCCTCAGCGAAATATCCTCGCATGCGCCTGGATATTATTACGACCTACGACCTATGAACTCCTCGGATCATACGACCGCTTGCATCTGAGACCAGTCAATATTTTGTATTGATGCTCTTGTCTCTCACCTGTTGTTATCTCATCTTTCAGTTGCTATCCTCTCTCTTTCGATTATTTCTCAGTCTCCATCCTTTTGCTCTCTCACCCAACACTCTCTAATATCTCAATCTCTAACCTCTGGCTAGCTTACCAAATTATCCCTGCCCTTTTGCTCTATCACCTCTGTCTCCATTACCTTACAGTAGCTATCCTTTGCTCTATAGATCATTTCTTGATCTCAATCCTCTTTGTCTCACTCTCTCTATCCATATCTTCTCGCTCTCTAATCTCTCGCTCTCTCACCTATCACTCTCTATTCTCTATCTCTCACCTCCCACTCTCCTATTTCCCTCTATCTCTAACCTCTCGCTCCTTCATCTCTCGCTCTTTGATATCTCAATATCCATCCTCCCGCTCTCTATCACCTATCACTCTCTCATATCTCTATCTCGCACCTCTGATTAGACCCATTTCTCGCATTTTGCTCCCCCACGTCTTGCTGTTTAACCCTTTAAGGACGCATAATGTCTGGAGGCATCACCACACTAAAGACACATGATGCCTGGAGGCATCACAGCACTAAAGACGCATGATGCCTTGAGGCATCATTGTCCCAATATCAACAAAAATGTTTTACCAATGAAATAATAGAGCAATATTCATGAAATCTTCAGAAAATGTAGATGGAACATCATATTAAGTATTTCTATTAAAAAGAAATAGAATATTTGTGATTGTGTATCATATTTCATGATTACAAACTTGGATATCAGTTTTAACTATTATGTGGCCGTCCTCTAGCCAAACAAACTGCCACCAGCACCCGTCCTTATGGGAGTAGCTAGGCCCCAGGCATCCGTCCTTAAAGGGTTAACCTCTCGTTTTATTTATATATATATATATATATATATATATATATATATATATATTCATTGAACAATAGATACAGCGGACGTATCATGTTCCCCATAAGGCGTTCTTCCATATAATAGTCATAACAATAAGTACAAAACACAGCACAATACAGTACTATATTTAGACACACAAGACAGATAAAAAAAAATACGCAAAACACTCACCTCTTTTATAAGACTACCGCGTATATGTTAGTAAAGAATGACTTCATCCTAGCGTGTAGTGTACTGATACAGGCAGTTTATAAACGATAACATCCAAGATGGCACACGCTCTCCCTGTACCTCCCTCTCTTTCTCTTTCACTCTTTTTGTCTCTCGATGGCCCTCCCCTTTCTCTATGCAAAGCTTTATGCGACTCTGCGTTAATTGATACTGGGCTTCCCATTTCTAAAATACACAACTATCGTACGCTTTGTGATTCCCTAATCTCAAATGTGCAACATTTGGAGACAAAGATGTTCTTTCGGAAGGACATCAACGAAATGTATTTGAAATGTGAGTTATAATGTCAGTCCCATTACTATCAGTCATCTGCTATAGAATTCTTACGATTTTTGCCTTTTCTTTTTTCATTTGGAAATGAATAGTAAGCTTACAGAGGCCTCACTTTCTGTGATCGGTATCTAAGTGGATGTTTCGAGTAGTTTGACACTGGCACATAGCTCTTTGACTAAAAATTACATAATAATCATACTAATGAAGATAATGAGTTCCATACAAGTTGTAAATAGGAAAACTAAATGATGTACAGAAAATGAAGCCCAAGAAAATGAACAATCTTCTTTAATAGCAGCGTTTGTTGTAATAAAAAAATAAAATTATAATGATATATCCTGACATAGGATCTCCAAGATGTCAAAGGAAGAACAGATAGTGACAATTACCACATTCAAATTCAAACAATAAAAATTTATGATGAAATCATTACTGCTTATTTTTTATGGATATTTAGATCCTTCACCAAACAAAATACAGTATTGAGCAGGGGTGCTACCGAACTAAATCATTTCAGCTGTTTATAAGAGGTAGTATACATTGTTAGTGTGGTTACAAAAGATTGTATCTTTGGAGACCTCACGATACACCACTATTTTGACATTCCTAATCGTAGTGTATCGGGAGGAAAATCGTCCTGTTTCGCTGACATTGAGTGCATGGTCCCAGGCCTATCGTAGACGATTTGGAGCTCGGTGGACCTTACGCTTGTATATGATGATTTGCTGGATTGAAAAAGACACACATAATTTAAATCGGTGATCTGTATAATACCTTGTTTATTGCTATTTCCATTGGGCGACAATTAAGGATGCAGGATCGGGCTGAGATGCCAATTAGCTGTTCCATGAAGAATATGGTCTAATTAGGCAACGTAAGACCCTGAGACACTGGCTCCCTGGTCTGTTATCAGTAGTCCATAGGCCCGTTTCTATTGGCCGACGAAAAGGGCTTAAGCCTGATGCCCATCTATCGATTCAGGATTGAGCGATAAGTTCCCAAATCGTATAGGAGTCGGTCAACTTGTCGCAGGCAAATTATGTAACCCTTCACTCGACGGCCGGACATCGAGGAGAGGGGGTGGTGGATATTAGTCCTAAGCAAATCGGTCCACTAATCGGTGGGTAACCCTTGCCTAGCTGTGCTACATCTACCGACTACGGCTGGCTCTGTTAGGATGCCTTGGCTGAGACAAAATACCATCCATTTGTCGCCGACAAAGGTACATGAATGTTCCGGAATCGGTAGATGGGCATTGGCCTTTATTCTACACCCTTGTAATACTTGTAGGTGTACATAGTTCACTTGTTATATTTCTCTCTACAGTATATATACGACAGTTTCTGCTCGGATCTTTTGATCCTAGCTACTCTTATATTAAAATCTGAAAGGATTTGTTGATCCTGAATACAAAATACACGTCTTAAGTAAACAGTCCGTGCTATCTGAGCAGTAAGTCTGTGCTATGAAAGGAGTTTAGTGTCCAGTCTGTATTACTGGCTTCTCACTATCTATCAAATGCCAAGGTCTCAACTGAAACTTTAATGCGTTGTGTTTTATCTTTGATATAGGCATTACGCTGCCATCACAAGGTTTATATAAAGTTGTCTCAGAACTAACACAGACTTCTACTGATATTCAAGTAGTTTGTTTCTCTTTTTTATCAGGAAATGAAAATGATTTAAAGGGATGAGGGCTCTAAGTATGCAATAAGTTTGTATTAACGGATTCTTTGGCAAATTAACTATAGGTCGCGAAACCATATTGGGGACTGAAAACTAGTTATTTTTGACTTCATATTCTCACAATTTAGGCTGTAAAAAATATATAGATTTGCAAAAGGAACCAGGGATTATGGGTTCTATTGTCACATATATTTTAGATTCATTGAGAAGTTTTATTCATTTTCATTTTGCCGCATTTTTTCAGAAATCATGTTAGGCAAAATCTTTGGCTTCTAGAATATGAGTGAAGATTCGATAGAATTCAACTTGGAAGCAAAACCAAAACCCAGTTGAATCAAGTACAGTTTTCTTTTAGAATTATTTTGATTCCTTAACCTTTGTTTTATTTATAGTAGAAGTAAGAATGGGCTGTTTTGTTATCAGAATAGAAAAGTAGCAAGAAAACCCTTTTTGTGATATCTGCCATATGTCAAAGCACTGCCATAGTATGCAGAATATAGAAAAGAAAGGCTTGGTTGGAAATTATGCAACACTTTTATACTGTAATTTCAGAGAATGTTTTTCATTTAGTTGTTATTTACAGACAAATAGTTATTTAAACTAATTGAATATGCAGTTCAAGTCAGTACATAAGATTTTTTTAGAATAACACTATTTGAATCCGGATCCCACCGGAATAGAGGGAAACTATGTTCCGGTGGGAACAAGTCAAAGTTACGAGGTAAGGCGTGGAAAAATTACTGCCCAAGGCGACGCCTTGGGCAGTAATTTTTCCAAGCATTACCGAGTAGCTTTGACTTATTTCCACTGGTACGTGGTTTCCCTGTTCCTATATACCTTCAATTGTCGGCTAATATCGATAAAAACCGAACGTCTCTGAACGTCAACCTGGGCAGTAAACGTCAACCTGGGCAGTAAACGTCAACCTGGGCAGTAACTTCAACCTGGGCAGTAAACAAAAGTTATTCCACCCCCGTTAGGTAATCATAGGTTGTTCGGTCATAGGTATATAGGAATACCTGATATGCCTTCCTGACCTACAATGATGCAAAGTAATTCCCATCACCTCTTGGTAATAGCGATATCCCTTTGAGATATTACAAGAACCAACCAGTATGAAACAAGAATGAGAATGCTAATAACCATTTCTCTGAAAACAGATGAATTATTTTGATGAGTAAAATCTTGCTGGGTGATATAATTATTCCTATGATTTAATTCCGGATTAGAACCGACGAGACTAACCACCCTCAACACACACTAACACCAACCCCTGATGTCGCTTGCTTCATCTTCCTGATAAAATACCCGACCCATTTTCTGGCTTTTCCTGTTTTATTCTTTATTCCTTGCCCAGCCGTCGTTGCACAAATGGGTTATGAGTGGGTGAGAGTAACTTGAGATTGATGCCGCCTTTTTAAACGGCAATTATCCCATGTTCACAGCGCCAACATGAAGAGGGCCCCGGGCGACTCACCTCACCGGAAACCGGCCCAGCGTGTAGAGGGCACTCTGCACTCTCCCAGCAGATATTCCGTGCCGCTTGGCATGTACTAAATCTCTGCTTCAACCCAGCGCAGCTCATAGAGAAACAACGACTGAGCTTATCGGCACAGAGTGATTGGTAGTTCTACCATCATCTGTGAGATTGTAAGATAGTGCTACTGTAGTCGGGGGAGCAACTACTGTTATTGGTTCTCTCCCAGCAGATATTCCGTGCTGCTTGGCATGTACAAAATCTCTGCTTCAACCCAGCGCAGCTCATAGAGAAACAACGACTGAGCTTATCGGCACAGAGTGATTGGTAGTTCTACCATCATCTGTGAGATTGTAAGGTAGTGCCACTGTAGTTGGGGAACAACTACTGTTATTGGTTCTCTCCCAGCAGATATTCCGTGCTGCTTGGCATGTACAAAATCTCTGCTTCAACCCAGTCATGGCACATAGTGAAACACAACCTGAGTCATAAAGGGAACAGAGTGATTGGTAGTTCTATCATCATCCGCCAGAAGATTGTAAGATAGGGCAACTGTTTTTCTTATAATCTATATATAATATCGAGATGAGGCTAAAATTCTTCTATGGCAAGCCCCAAAAAATATTTTGGAGAAAATCCATTGATAATTGATTGAAGAGGGCCCTGGGTGTTTCACCTTGCCAGAAACCAGCCTAGCTTGTACGGGGCACTCTACACTCTCCCAGCAGATATTCCGTGCCACTTGGCATGTACTAAGTCTCTGCTTCAACCCAGCGACGTCACATAGAGAAACAACGCCTGAGCCTATGGGCACAGAGTGATTGGTAGTTCCGCCACCATCCGCCAGGTGATTGTAAGATAGCGCCACTGTAGTCGGGGGAACAACTGCTGTTATTGTCTTTTTTAATCTGTAGATAATATTGAGACAAAACATCAATGCCCCAAAAAATATGAGGTGTTTTCCACTCAAGAAAGTAGCCGAAGAGCCTGATTTGACATTTCACACAACAGGAACAGGTCTTTATCATCTACTCAGTAATATAACATCTACGCAGTCTACAAAACACTCTTCAAATTGCTGAGAAATAAGGGTGTATACATGGCCTATTGGCGTATGGGGCAGATCCAAACAGGTGCATTCTTTTTAGTTGTTCTTTCTTCTGAAGTTTCTACTAGCGTCCATATAAACTCTATTAAACACATATTTTCAGTAGGCTCCAGGGCCACGGTTAATTTCGGAATGATATTTGCATTTTATATAAGCAACATATATACATGTCAAGTGAGTACAATGGTCACCTTATCAATTTGTTATCAAGCATAAGTGAGTTTAAAATTGTTCCTTGGTGCAGGGAACAAGATCTATGCTTGGAGATTGAGGGCGCTGCAGTGTGAGTTTCCGCTTCCGCTGGGAGGTGGCGCTGTGGTCGCCGACAAAGAGGAGGTTTTCAATCGTGCTGGAAATGAGCGTTTTGTTAGTCGTGCCTTGAAGTTATAACGATCTTGATGAGCAATTAATTAAGTTTCTGCCGAGCCTGCAAAGCCTACTCCACCCGAGAAAAATGGAGAGACCGTCAAAAGTTCACTTTCTCTGATCAGAGCTGGAAGGAAGGTATTTTCTGTCATGTAGTGAATATTTCAGTGACGTCATGGATGTGGATGGATCTGACAGCAGCATAGTCGGTTGATTATCCAAGCAGGTTAGATTTAGTATGAATGAATGAATGTCGGTTTGTGATATTCACATTGACACATGGTATGAAAGGTTCGTGGATGTAATGAGGTTGCTAATCACTGCACCTTGATTATTAACAAAAAAACGATCTCTGTATTATAACCATCCCAAGGAAATTATTTTCCCTCAGATGGATCATTAAATTTTATCAGGACTTCTGGTTTTTTTTCGTTTTGTTTTATTTTTTTATTTCATTTTTTAGACTACATGAACATCAGTCAATAGAGGCTTGTTTTAGTGTCCGTGCAGTGGACAATATACAGTAGCAGTTTCGATTACATTTTGTTTCTAGTCCCCGGGTAACCATGGTATAACCAGTGGTACCCAATACACTTACATAAAGTACAAAATATTAGCTTTGACACACTATAATAAGTGTAAACTTGTTTCTCATAATACACAGGTAGTAGTAAATGTCCCACAGGGATATCACTAGTATACAGCTTGTTTAATAACATGAGTGATTGATTGTTGACTGCAGTTCGTCTATGAACTGGCCAAACCTGCATAGATTGACCCACAGGGAGATAGTTCTCCAAAATCTCAACAAACTGACAGTTACGTAGCTGAAGTGGGATTCACACGATGAGATTCATGTACCTCACAGGGAGTTTGTCTGAGACAAATCCTGCTGTACTCGATTACTATCTCTCTGTAGCAATTGTGGGGTTCCATTTCCCTGAGGTATGTCTTTTCCCCTGCAATTGTTGGCAACATTAACCCCTAAAAAGGAACATAATTTCATGACATTTTGAACCCTGTGAGGTACATGAATCATAACGTGTGAATTCTACTTTAGGTATCGTGCCGTATAAGAGTGAGCTGTGAATTAATATAATTTACTGTAAACCAAATACTTTTATATGATAAAGCGGGATTTCTTCTGAAAAAATCAGCTTTTTTTTTTTGCTTTTTTTTTATTGACGCTGTTCATTGAACAGACAATGGCCTTCCTCTGCTCCCGTGGGAATATTGTAATTTCACACAGAGGTTGAATCTTTTCATCTTGCTAAAGTTGCATCACAAGTCATGAACAATCCATTTGTTTCATGCAGAATATAACTAAATAATACAACACCAAAACTATACAAACAAATTATACAATTACAAGTAAATTTATACTTGACCCATTTGGAGAGACACCTTGTTGGTATAGATACTAAGAGAAAACGTGGTTACTGAGTCCGAAGGAATGGCCGTTCGAGGTCTTTTGATGCCATAAATACGTCCCGACGCTGCAGGCAGAGGGACGTATTTATAGCATTACAAGGCCGAGAATGGCATCCCATCGAGCTCAGTCACTACGTTTTCTTATTATTACATAGCTAAATATCAAGAAAAACGGCATTTTATGTCCTTATTTTATGTACCTATTTGGCCTTATACATTCACTATGGCCTAAGTGCGCCCAAATATTTACTATGGGCGCAGTGCGCCCGAACATTATTTATACTGCACCCCTGGCAGCGGGTAGTATTTCATAGACGTTCGGCTATAGGTTTGTAATAAAATATAATACATGAGTGATAAACAATTCTTATGACTTGCACATGTATTACAACTGGTTGGGTTTGATTAGAATAGAATCCTAACACATCAATATATTACTGCTTATAAAAGTCAATTATTCATTTCTTAGGTCGTTTAAATACCATAATATATTACTAAGGTGTCAGAGTTTTCTTGAATTTACCTTTGTCAACTACATCAATAAGCATATCGGGCTGCATATTCCATAGTTTAATGTAACGGGTCACCATGAGGTAAACACTTGAAGGTGACAGGTATGGTGATTGATTCTTTTGTCAACACACTTCAGAGAAAAAAGGAGTTGTCAGTACATTGGGGACACCTCCTGAGTACACAAGTAACGCCTGCAGGATCCACTCTACACTCTTTTAAGTACTACTCACGAGCAGCACTACAAGAACGTGGTTATCAAAGGCATATCCGACAATTTGGCTTGAAAATTAAAAGCCATGTCAATTTCCTGTAAATCTAATATCATAATCTGCAAGTGTTGTGGAACACATAACTAATTTAAAAATTGGGGGTCACAGTGCTACTTTTTGATTTTTAGATCAATATTATGGTAATCATATATTAGAATATATAGTAATTCTTAAAAGTATTTTTTGCACATAGTCACACCCATGTCATTTTCCTTAAACTTTCATAGAATATAACATATATGGTCAATTCTCCCAGATCGTGATCGATGACCACGTACGGTGACCAATAATTCAAAGAGTCGTTTTTATATGTAAATATCGTTTTAGGATATCAGAAACGATATTAGAGTATGTAGAAATGAAAGATCTGTTAGGGGAACCCCACTTTCATGTATCTATATCTTGAAAGAAAATTGGTAAACCCCTAAAATAGGCATTTTTAGCTCAAAATTCATAGATGAAACCTGTATAACCAGATTTTGAACACCTCTTATAGTTATGTAACTATAGATATTTGTCTATCTTGAATGTGTCATACCCACAAATGTGTTGCAGAACTTATAAAACATAATGAATGTTTAAATGGGGAAATATACATGTAGTCTAGGTGTATAAAATCAGTGGTGAAGGCTATGTCACCGTACATGGGCAAGCCACATTAAAAGGTACACAAATTATAGAATAGTACTTTTTTTGGTACTTTTTAATCCACCAAACAAAGGAGGACTATACACAGTTTATATATCATCTCTAGTGTATAAATTAATTCTGCCATCAAGTATACCACAGCTAAATGAACATGGGTGGTGAACTTTATTTGGTCACCGTACGTGGGCAGAAATTATTAGGTTTTGCTTATGTAAGGAAAATGAATTACAATATTAATGAATAATATTTCATAGATAAATAGAGTATTATGGAACCATTAACATCTGCAATTTGCAAGGACTTCAGGCATGTTAATGCCAAGAAACATACTTGTCTTTTTATTTATGTCACCGTACATGGGCATTATGTTCTAAATGATATTAATCAACTTTAATTTTCTCAATATGATTAGAGATTCATTTTCTGATAATAAAAATCTGATTCTGCTAAAAAGTAACAACCAATATTTACCCTAAGACCTCATTGAACCCACTTGACCACGTACGGTGACATATAGGTTACAAGGTTAAAATTATTCAGCTAAAAAAATAATTTCCAATAAAGATTAGTGTTCCCAACATTTACCCATGTAAGGTATTGTCTCCTACTATATATTTCCACTTCTTTTATCAAGATATAACTAGTTTGAATTTTTGGTCACCGTACATGGGCATCGATCACGATCTGGGAGAATTAACCATATATAGAATTACATATTTAGGTTTTTAAAATCATAGGTCACCGTCCTTGTTTTTGGAAGAATTGAAGAAAACCATATTTTCCAGTACATTTCCTATGTGAACCAAGCAAATGTAAATTGGCCTTTTTTACCTATCATGAATGGATAAACTTGACAAAATGTTAAATTTACTAATGTAGAATTACAATGAATCCCAAGAAATAAGTTTTGACCAATAATTGACACTATTTAGAAATCACCAGGTGGCGCGTCTGTGAATTGTAGGATATGCCTTTAAAGGCTTATCCTACAATTCATGGTGGCACCATCTGGTGATTCTTATATGTTGTCAATATCACTCAAACTGGTTCTGTGGGACTCATTCTGATTCTAAATGAGCATATTTGACGTTTTGTCCAATTTATCCAATTCTATTTGGTATAATAGGATAATTTATATTTGCTTGATAGGAAATAGGAGATGTACTGAAAAATATGGGTTTCCTCAATTATTTCAAAAATGAGAACGGTTTGGTTTTCAAAACTTAATTATGGAGTGCTGTACATCTACAATATTTTGTGAAAGTTTGAGGGGAAATGGCATGGATTTTACTATATGAAAGTCAAGTTCTTAGAATTTCTATATATTTTTATTAAAGGATTGTCAACATATTGGTCTCTAAATCAAAAACTAGCCATTTTCTATGTTAGATATATGTAATTAGAGATCATCATATTCAAATTTCCGGAAAATGATATGAGTTTTAATTTTAAATACCAAATTGTCCGATATGCCTTTAATGGCCATCTACACGGTATTCAAGTACCCATAAATAGCAGTGCTGTAAAGACTGCAAATAGTCCATCACTTATGGTAGGATTTATCGTTAGAATAAGGTGTCTTATGTTCTAACGCCATCAAAAACAATTTTACTCGCACAGCAGGTATGGGATTCAGACCCCATCTTTCAAAATAAATCCCAATTTTGTGCTGGATGTGATAGAGAAATATATTGTTTTTTTATTCAAAGGCATACTATCCATAATCATTAGATCTATAGCAGATAATTATATTGTCATAATAGCATTCTGAATTGATTTCAGGACCGTCAAAGTTACTGCCCTTAGATAGTTTGTCCTCTTCAGTTTCATGGTACAAGAAAAGAGACGAAGAGGATCATCAAAAAAAAAAAAAAAACACGAAGTGGAATTTCTATTTCTTTCCATTTATATGCAATAAATATTAGAGATCACAATGGAAATATTGCGCGCCAGCTGATAAAACACATATTAATTTGAAAGTAATTTAAAACCTCGATGTACTTATGAAACCTTTGGTCGATGAAATACACATTATTAACATCACTTGAATGACGAAGATGGTCTGACCATGACATTCAAGGCTCATAGGATCTATTTCGTCTACATGAAAAGGTTAGATTAAATCAAACCTTCTGCAATGTAATTTAACAAAACTTTCAAATAAAGTCGATGAATCATTGAATATGAATTTAAGTATTTCTGTATCTTTCGGAAATAGCTGCAATAGCCACGCTACAAGCCTCATGCCGCAATAGCCACGCTACAAGCCTCGTGCCGTAATAGCCATGCTACAAGCTTCATGCTGCAATAGCTGCGCTAAAAGCATCATTCTGCGACAGCCATGCTTTAAGCATCATGTATCCATATCCGCACTACAAGCATGATGCTGCAGTGAGAGGGTTAACATCTGAGGGTGTTAAGGCTGTGTGCAGCTCGTAAATTATGGAACAGCTCCTCGTGGCAGGGTGAGCAGCTCCCTATGATGGGCGACCAAGGCTGACCTTTACCCGGCAACGTAAATAACAATAGCCATGCTACAAACATAATGCTTTGATAGCCTGGCTCCAAGCGTTATGCTACGATAGCAGCACTTAAAGCATCATTCGTTGATAGCCATCCTACGAGGATCATGCTGTGGTAGCCATGCTACAGGCATCATGCTGTGGTAGCCATTTTGCAAGCATCATGCTACAATAGCTATGCTCCAAGCATAATGCTTCGATAGTAGTTCAGGCATCATGATGTGGTAGGCATGCTCCAAGCATTATGCTACAATAGCCTTCCTCCAAGCAAAATACTACAGGAGCTGTGCTACAAGTATCACGCTGCATTACCCATGCTACAAGCATCATGCTGTGGTAGCCATTTTACAGGCACCAGCCTGCAATGCCCATGCTCCAAGCATAATGCTACAAGCATGATGCTTTGGTAGCCATGCATTAAGCATCATTACCCTATACCCGGATGAAAGTAGAGAAGCAGTAGCTGGGAGTATAGAATTTTATTGAATTCTATGAAAAGAGAAGTTATAAAATTATGTCGACCTTACTGGACGATCATGTTAATATGTAATATGGATATGAATGGTAATAATATTACATAATGGTAATTGACATGTATAATAAAGGTCAATTAATATAAGTATAAAATATGATATACAATACAGCAGTATGAAAAATACGTAGGTAATTGTATATGAAAATGAAATAGCCCTACGTGAGTAGGAAGAAAGAAAGAAGGTTGAGGGTGGGCGGGACGAAAAAGGTGCTTGTAGTACGTGCGTACTGCAGAGCGGGTGGAGAAGAAGTGATTACCCCTGAGCAACGCCCATGGGTTTACCATGCTGCAATAGCCACACTACATGCATACTGCTGCAGTGAGAGGGTTAACATCTGAGGGTGTTCAAGCTGTGTGCAGCTCGTGATTTGTGGAGCAGCTCCTCGTGGCAGGGCCTGCTGCTCCTGACGGGTGACCTTGACTGACCTTTACCCGGCCACATCTGGGCGCGCTCCACGACGAACAGCCAACACAAAGGCCACCTTTGTCTTCCCTGATTACTCTTTGGTTGACACCAGCAGAACTGAGCAGTCAGCAGGGCGAGTGGGGTGATCATTCTCCTGCCTTATTCTACCATGTTTGTACAAAGTGGAAATGTGATATGAATGATAGCATATAGTTGACTCTTCTTTCCTGAATTGGATAACAATTTACCTGCCTAATTGCACTAGGTTTGTAGAAAGTTGAAAGCTGATATAAGTAATAACATATAGTGGCATATGCTTTTCTAATTTTGATGAGAGTTTACCTGATATTTTTAGTATGTTTGTACAAAGTGGAAAGGTGATATGAATGATAGCATATAGTGGAATCTTCTTTTCTGATTTGGATAAGAATTTACCTGCCTAACTGTACCAAGTTTGTACAAAGTCGAAAGGTGATATAAGTGACATTTTCTTTTGTAATTATGATGAGAGTTTACCTGATATTTTTAGTATGTTTGTAGAAAGTGGAAAGGTGATTTAGGTGATGACATATAGTTGTTTGCTCTTATCTAATTAGGATGAGGGTTTATCTGCTGAATAGTACCTAGATTGAAAAAAGCGGAAAGGTATAAGCAATAACATATAGTGGCATATTTCTGATTTGAAATTGTAATTGTCTAAGTATACGATGTTTGTTCAAAGTGGAAAGGTGATATAAGTAATAACATATAGTGGCACTTTCTTTCCTGATATGGGAGAGCTTATAAGCTTGACCTTTTTCCCAGCAGCATCAACAGGTATTATTGATAATCATATTCAATTTTTGGTGGATAAAGATGGATTGAATGAAGAAGCTTACATAATTTCACTGAAAAGCCATGATATTTAGTATATATTGTGGCTTAAAACCTATAACTCCTTTGATCTCGATGTATAGTCTGATCGCTGGATAGCGTTTGAGCACCAACCAAAAATGTATCTGAATAACTCATTAACCTGAGATGATACTTTTTCTAAATACAAAAAGAATGTTACGATCAATACCATTAACACACCTTAATCCGTTCTGTTATATTATCCCACCCTGGTATTTGTTCCCATGAACCTAATATTGGGAACTCACACTCAACGCCCATGGAGTATTTAAAAAAAAGAAAACTCAATGGGTGATGACATCATAGACTTTCGCCGACTAGTCACCGATAGGAATGAGATAAAATCTAAACCGCACTCGATCCATAGCCACTGAAAATGAACCATTCCTTTTGGTTTACTACATAATCTCAGTTGGCTTTGCCTCGTCAGATTACACCGTAACCAAAACTCATGACATATTCTCAGTGGCTATGGATCCTGATGCAGTTCTTTCTTAGTATTCATTCCCAACCGACCAGTAATCTTCTACTAAAACAATCATACAAAAACAACCATACAAAACAAAAAGACAAAAAGTACAACAACAACATCGGCATATCGCTCCTATCTAGTCCCCGACTCCAGCCTCGTGGCTGCGGTGTCTGGTGCCTGATAAAGTTGCCATGACGACCATCCTAACGCTGCCTCTCGGAATGAGTAACCATCTGATACACAGTTCCATATGCACCGCAGTATTTGTATCCCACCCCCCACCCCACAATCCCTCCACGAGGAGCATACAAAATAATGCATCTCGGGTACGCATGGATTTTTTTTATGTCCCACCTGTCCCTGCGATTTTTCAGAGTGTCTTGGTTACCATGGCGACTTGGCAGTAAGATTGGGGGTAGGGATGGAATTCTCCCATGGGTGGGTGGGATGGGGAGCCTTGGTTGTTGTTTTTTTCTGTTTACATAGGGATGTATGTTAGGGTGGAGTGCTTGTGCAGAAGCTAGTGGGGACCATATGTTATAGTAGGACACAAACACAGGATGACTGTCGACCACTAACCCGACGTTTTACACTAGACAGGTATGGGCAGCGATTCTTGATTTTTGTACCACCTGACGATTTTCAGACTTATAAAAGGCAGGAAATCGTCTAGTGTAAACGTCAAGCGTGTGAAGATTGCAGATCATCATGTTACGGCAGATTACGCAATGCGACAGCATGCTCTGATACCTGACGAATATTTCAAGCTGGATTGAATTAGTCGTTTGGACAGGTGGCGATTAATTGCTGAGGTGCATTTTTTTTAGATAAGTCGTCTACAATAAAGGCTTGAGGAAACTCTTTGGTCAACAACTATTATGGCAGAGATTGCAAAATCGAGCTCCACCTGACGACCATTGGCCAAAAGAGCTACAGTCGCCGCAAATCTAGTTGCTTAGTGTAAACGCTGGGTGAGACTATCGGTCCCATTTCCATTGGCTGATGAAAATATTGTAGATTTTTTAAGTTCTCCTAAAAGCCCATTTCCATTGGCCGTCACCGATCTACATACTTCATACAGGGCTCAGAGGAGTGGACCATTAGCACTGCTGGCCCAAAATGGAAATGGGCTTTTAGGAAAACTAAAAAAAATCTACACCGTTTTCGTCTGCCAATGGAAACAGGCCTTATAATACTATTTCTTCGGCCAATGGAAACAAGCCTTGAAGTGGATGAAGCATGTAAAGGCCCATTGTCACTTGGCGATTTCTGCCCCTGAGACTACTGCCGGGTATAATAGCCGGGAAACGGCAGTCGCACAGTGTGTGGGATGGGCATAGTCGGCGACTCAGTCTAGGTCACAGCAGGGGGTCGGCGACTATGCCCTGATATATTTCAAACATGTTTGAAATTGAATCGCAAGAGACTGGTGCCCTTTTAAGACGGAATCCAGTCGCCGACTCAAGCCCGAACAACGGGGGGTAGGGCAATAGTCGCCGACGATTTTGCCATTTTACATTCCCACCAGGCGAATCGGCAAATTCCTAGAAATTTTGTTGGAAAGTCGCCGACGGGTGCCCTATGAATGCCCAAAAATCGCTTAGTGGGAACCGGGCTTTGGGCACATATACCATTATGACAGAGGGTCTTTTTTTTCAACAACAAAAAATGAATGGCCACAGACCCAGGAGCACCAACTGAAGCATCATTTCCTCAGCGCGATTGCTATCACTACACTAGCGGGAAATTGAAACATTTAGTATGCTCTCTGGTTTGTCTGGCCTCCGATGCTTCTGGACGGGTTTCTATGGTTACCGAGAAACCGGATCCCACGTGACCTGGGTAGTACTGGATCCTTTTTCTAGCCACCCAGGGACACACTGCGACACACTGCGTATCACACGGTACGCCTGTCTCCATGTGTGCTAGAGTATGTGTGTGGAGAGTGGCCGGGTAGCGGGGGAAAAAACTCCACTGTTCACTAGAACTACGTTTGGAGAGTGGAGTAGATTTATTAAAGCTTAGGATGATGGATGGAGAGTGATTGATACACAGTAGCTCTCTGCAGGTGTCCGAACTGAAACCATTCAAAGGGTGCATACTGACAGGCGGCAGCCGCCTCTGCGACAAACCTAAAGCATAAACGATGTATCATGGAAAAGGACGGGGAGGAAAATGAAGAGACAACAACTGACTGTATCTTCCAGGTAGATACAAAATATTGACTAGTTTAAAGGCATATCGGACAATTTGGCTTAAAAATTAAAACCCATGTAAATTTCCCGAAAATTTGATATGATGATCTCCAAGTGTTGTGGAAGACATATCTAACTTAAAAATTGGGGGTCATCGTGCTAGTTTATCGATCAATATTATGATAATTTTATATTAGAATATATAGAAATTCTAAAATGTGTTTTTTCATATAGTAAAATCCATGTCATTCTCCTCACAATTTCACAGAATAGTACATATATAGTACTTCTTATTTAGGTTTTTAAAATCATAGGTCACCATCCTTGTTTTTTAATGAATTGGAGAAAGCCATATTTTTCAGTACCTTTCCTATGTAAATCAAGCCAATGTAAATTGGCCTATTTTAGCTACTCATATTAGATAAATGTGACAAAATGTTAAATCTACCCATGTAGAATTAGGATAAATACCAAAAAACCAGTTTTGACTGATATTTAACATAAAAAATCACCAGGTGGCGCCACTGTGAATTGTAGGATATGCCTTTAAGATACAAGCGGCCGTATGCTCCGAGGAGGTGAGGCATAGTAATATCGCAGCGTATGTGAGGATGTTGTGTATTATTATTCACCTGGTTCAAGGGCACTATTTTTCGGGGTGTTTTTTTCAGTATGCGCTCCTTATTGCACCCGATGAATACCATATATCCGTATGCGCTGGGTACGTTGATACACACTCCCTATATGTTTTCTATGGGCACTTTGTATTACTAGGTGGATAATGTGATAAACTGTGATATCCACATGGTATGTTTTATCACGCTTGCCTAACTTCAAACCATGGAGATCGTGTATCAAAATGCGAAATGATGAATTAACCTCTCAAACAGAATTTAACTAGTTAAAGATTGACTGATTGTACCTCCTAAATAGAAAATAAACCATCATTTTTAAGACTATACAATAATAAGCTGACCTCCGTTGTACGTCCAAAAGTTGTGCGTTAAAATTGTCAATAAGATTATCCCTCTCCCTCGGCATCAGCTGCAGCATAATCTAATTGTCCATAGCACAGCCTATATATGACATACAACGACACTAACCCTGTTTCCGTATATTACTACATCTACTTGCTAGACTCCACCAGACTCAATCCCAGAGGCGGTCTGAGTGAATAGCCTCAACTCCACAGGCATGTAAGACCCATCTCGTCGCCCGCAGTGCCTTGAGGCCGGATCCCTAGATAAATACACAGAGACGGATCGAACCTCACCCCGACCCCTCCAGCCCACCCCCGAGACAACAACCATATCTGAGATAAGTGATGCCCCAGTCCTTATCTGATAAGGATCCCGTCCCTACCACATGACCTTGGCTGACCCCTCTGCGACCCTTCCCCGACCTTGGCTTTGATTTCCGGTACCAGTCAGGAAGTATCGCGCCGTTCATTACCTTGGCCAGCCTGCCGGAAACCAGCCAGCTTTGATCCAAATGTCGTCTGGCCAGAGAAGGAGATTCTTCCTTTACTGTCTCTGACTCCCATTAGCGGCAAAATGTAGCTTAAAACGGATAGGGAAATAAGCGGTGTTTAGTCACTTTAAACGTTTATCTTCATAGAAATGATAATTATATAGAACTGCATAGAGAATCGTATAAATACACAATACTAAACAAGTTTGGAAGGGTAGCAATCTTCATCGAGGCGAAGCCGACTGATGATTACGGCCCTTTCAAATGAGTGGAATATTGTTTATTTTACGATTCAAGTGCGGTTCTGGATTTATCTCACCCCTTTTAAGGTTAGGGGAGTTGAAATTTGTGTCTTGTCTTGTCATCTCTCTGAAATCCTGGCCGCTGATTGGTCAATCGCCTATGACGTCATCTCGTATTCATTACGCCACGAACATCGCGTAGTACTGTCACTTTACCAGGCTGATCGTTGAGTATTTTTTTCTAACGTTATTCCTATGGCTGCATTTGTACCAGGGGTGAGATAGATAAACCTCTCAAACCCATACTTTAAAAAGACAAATATTCACATGTTAAAGTGAACGGCCTGTTCCATCTAGCCGACAGCACTTTCATGATCGTCGGCCTGGGCCTAGCAGAATCGGCAACAATCTTTTGCTAATTGCTGGAAAATTATGGTGAATACAGGCCTGAAATCCTCACTCTGAAAGCATCTGCGATCATCTGTTCCGATTCTCACACCCAGCCGATAGAACCCGAAAATGTTAGAATTATCTAACTTCACCCGCTCACCATCCAGCCTCAGTTCTACAGGTCTGTCCCTTTAGGCTGTACTATTGCCTGATTACCACCATACTGTGCTGGTATGGCGCCATACCACCACATTTTAAACACTCAATCTAATACAGGTGTTGCCGTTCAGCGCCGCCTAACGTCCCACTGTCTAGTTACGCGGCCGATCGGACAAAGCAGTGACTCCAGCGGTATTCATATAGAGATATACAGCAATCACACCTAAAGTGTGAACGGTGGGTGTGATTGCAGAAGTGTTGTTTTTTGACAGATTAAATTGCTGGTACAAACTTGGGTATTGTAACAACGGGTCTGGGCTGTCTAAACTTCATATTTGATATTTATCTTGGCTTTAACTTGGAAAAAGATAAGCACATTATAGCTAGGCCTGCCAAAGTATTAGTGTGTATGCATTTTTGGTGTCCCTGGGTTATCTAAGGTATATCTAAAGTATCATCGAAGTGATATGCATGTATGACACATCAAATTGGAGAAGGAATACCATACAATACGATGCAATCGCTGCTCTTTCTATGCAAATGATGTGCATGGGTATTATAACCATATTGCGCTTATACACTCAGTTAACCAATGCCAAAGTATACGTTGCCAGGCGTTTGTTTGCCTTCAGATATGGCGTAACTAAGCAGATCAAGTCCGACACCCGCCTGTGGAAAAAGGCCTATTGGTTAAGAAAATCAACAGACCTATTTATGACGCGATGCTACGATTTCATGCGTAAACGGTTGTTACAAAATGAAATAAAGACGATCGCAAGCAAATAATTACACAAACATATAATATTTGTGGATAAACATAAAAATATGGACCATAATGATTAAATAAGACTAGTATAGAAATTTAACAACAAGTATATGAAGTGTCAATTGATATTACGATACATAGCAACGCAAATACGTGTGGTAACAGAAATACGAAAATAAATCATAAATAATCAATATCCGGACAAAAAATTAACACAAAATTAACAAATAATATTATGACACTAATATTAGCTAGCAAAGAAAAGAATTTTCTAAGAGTTTTAATTATATTTATGAAATCGTGGCTATGAATATTTCAGTAAACCATGCTAGCAAACGACCGGGGAACCAGCTAAAGTAAGAAGCAGAATGTGACTTCCGCTCTACCTGTCTAGTTTGATTTTCGCTTGGACGTCGACGTATTTTGGTCAGTTTTTTTTTATATTTACAGATATTTGGAGGGGTATAGTACAAGTGAAATTAGTTAACCTAATTGGGAGGGGTCCTCGTACCCTGTTTCTTTCCCTAAATCTACCGCATGGGCTCATAGAACGAATGCGGTAGATTTAGCGAAAGAAACGCGGTACGAGGACCCGTCCCAATTAGGTTAACTAGTTCCCCTAAAATAGTAGATCTTCTTAGATCAATGAGATCCCTTTAAAAGTTCATCTTCATAATAGATCTTCTTAGGTGAGATGTGGTATTTCATCATAATATTAAATCCCTTTATCTTTCACAAACATTAAATCGATGAACACTGTCAATGTTCGAAACTTAAAGTCCACTATTTCCTGACTACGCGGTCAGCAAGCTAATGATGCAAATGAAACACTAAGAAGTAAATAAGGGCTTTGAACTTGTTACATGATGTTGTCCACAAAGACATCTACTGCAATCAGATGATCTTAAATGACGAAAAGAGACAAAGATTTCTGCACGGCCTTGAAAGTTGCAGTCGCAGTTGATTAGAAAGACACACCTCCTCCCCAGATCTATGAAATGAACCAACGCATTATTGTATCCATTTTAAACAGCGTCTTGCTGATTAAATTGAAAAAGCCTGACGCCGTTGTAGTATAGTGTTTCTGCATCGGTCTGATGTTCAAACATATTTTCAATCAACTGAAATCCTGCCAACTGAAATGCAATAAATTAGCAATCCTAGTCCTAGCAATGAATTATTACAAGACTGACTCCAATACCGTGAGTTTCATTTATTTCGGTTCACAGTGTGGATCCTAATTCTCATGATGTTCATTAGTAGGATAAAATAACTTTGAAATGATTTATAGTCAACGTACTTTGAAATTGTATCGTATCTCTCAGACTAAATACTATCGTAAAACTGGATGAGTTTCAATCTTGGCCACCGTATGCCACGACTGGAGTTTGGCATAGTGACTTCATGAGGCGAAGCCGAGTGAAGTCCAAAGCCAAAACTCCAGGAGTGGAATGCGGTTGTCAAGATTAAGACGTATCAGGTTTTGATTTTATCCTACCCCGTCTCCTCGATTTTGGAATATTACGAGATAACAATTCTGTATGCCACTAGTGGCATATAAAACTCTGTATGCCAGTCAGTGTGGCATACGGAAACTCAATGTTAAGCCTAGGGGATTTTATGTTAGGGGTAGGATAAATTCTATGAACAATAGTTTCTATCACTCAAAGTGAGGTGAACGATTGACTGTTTCATGGCAGAACCTGTGGAAATAGTATTCGAGAAATTACAGACTAGAGGGGTTGGTGGGTGAATTTCAAACACCCTGGAATTCACTGAATGTTAGTCTGAAGATTGTGACGTTACAGTGGAAGTGTGACCTCACCGAAGTAGTACGTCTCACAACCACGAGGTGGCGTCGGTGTGGTTTCATTATTATGCTTTACCCATCACCAGTCAATAAGGCCCGTTTCCATTGGCCGACGAAACGGCAGAGATTTTTTTAGTTACCCAGAGAGTCTGGCGGTAGTGTCACCGACTGTGTGCCGGTGTGAAAATAATCGGTCAGCTTTCACTCAGTGGTGGGTGGTGCCACATTGCATAATCTAAGCAGACAAAGTCGTGGGTCATTTCACGAGCTGGGTCGTTTCCATTGACCGATTTTGGGTCAGCAGTGCCAAAAGTGTGTCGGTGGTTCCTGACTTTAGATCAGTGCCAGGAAATCGGTCAATGGAAACGGGCCTATAAATGTATATATATGACAACAAACATACAAGTTAATAACCTCATTAACGTTGAAGCACTTTATTATTCTTCATTAACAGAGCATTAGGTTACAGCAAAGTACAATCCCATCTTTCCTTGATATGATTCATATTCCTTTGTCAAAGTTTCTCCGGAGACTATGTTAATTCAATTAAACACCACATCATCGCATCGCACAGCTATCGAAGCCTTTCTAAAGGTCGCCCCTCAATTATACCCTTTGTAGCGAAAGGTTAATTCTGTATTGAACCAAGACGAATCTACCACTATTTCTTTAATTCCATACATTATCGTATGAATCAAATTGCTTCTGCACAAATGACAGGCATGGGGCCTTGTTCCGTAGAAAGCAACGATTCCCTATTTCGTTTTGTAGCATGGTCAGGTCATTCTATATGAATACCATATATACTAGTATTTTTTCCCGAAGAAATCGGGTCCGGCGCCCCGATTTCATCGAAGGAGTTCCCTACATTATACTAGTAGTTTACTCCAGATTAAACAATAACGTAAAAAAAAAAGACTTCTTCATAACAGGGCGAGTTCTCCTTTAGATGATGAGCGGGCCCTCCAGTAACCTGGCATACTACACTTGCTTGGCCTCTGTAGCAGACACAATGGGCGCTGGCTTTGTGGCAGACCCTGGAGCGTGGGAAGGTCATCCAGGGTGACATCTGCTCCCTCCTGTGAGGACCTGGAGGTCTTCCTCCTGTGTGTGGAGTAGTGTGTGCTGTGAAGTAAGGTATGCCCATAAAACCCAATACACAATACCAAAAGACGTTTTGGTAGTGTAGCTTCATTGTTTATATGCTGGGTTTCCATTTGCTCACTTTGCCTTCCATGAATTTTTCTATCCTTTTACAACCATTTTTTTTAAAGCTTTTATTTACCCTGGAGGAAAGGTTTGGCGACTAGCACCTATCTTCCACCTGCTCCAGCCAGTTAATCCTGTGTGCTCTACTTACCCAGCTAGTGGGTTATCCATTGATTTTGATGGCCCCGATTTTTAAGTGAGATATGTGTTCCATAACACTTTGAAATCATCATATTCAATTTTCAGGAAAATGACATGAATATATATTTTCAAGGAAAATTGCCCGATATGCTTTTAAGGTGCCTGCAGTAGGAGTGTTGCTATATAGGCACTGCTTGAGTTGGGATGAAACCATTTTCAATTGGACGATTATTCAACACCGATCTGCAGTCGGAAACCCCTGAACAATTTTTTCTGTAAATCAACTCTAGATTGGCAAATGGAAACAACCTAGATCTGAAATGGTCACTGATTAATTTGGCGAAAAACACGCAATAAGGCCACCACTGACAGACTTGGTCAACGACCGACAGAATCAAAACGCTTCGATTCTATTGGTGAAGCTCAAGGTTTCAGTACGAATATGAAATCGGTAGGCACTTGGAAATACCTGGGAAACAAGGTATCCACTCCAACCTCACCGATTATTTGATACCGACGTGCAGTCGGTGGCACCACTGACAGACTATTATGAGAACTCAAATAAATGGTGCCACTTTCGTTGGTCAGTCGAAAATGGTTTACATGGCGATTCCACCCGCTGATTTTGACCACCGATTATGGCATTTCTCACTGCCGACCGAATATGCGATACATTTCGTGCAATAATCGTCAGGTGGAAACAGAATTGGTGAATGATCTTTCTCCCACATTATGCAATATGGCACCACAGACCGACTTCTGCAGGCACCAACAAAATCAGAACAGATTTAATTAATCCTTATGCATTTCGATACTTGGGATTGGTGAATAGCCTGCCAACTAGGACTAGCCTTAATCGAAAGACTATGACTATAAGCAAATCATATCATTATCATGAAGATATTATAATAGAATATGCAGACATTAGAACAAATGTATTTCACATAGTAAAACCATTATCATTTTCCTTAAGATGTATCTTTTAAAGACTGTTATTTATATTTTAGGTTCGTTTGGATTTTACTTGATCTATGATCTAATGAATCCAGTTCTATCAGTTCCTTAAATCATAATATGACACTTATTTAACAAAACAACAATTTACTCCAGCATCTAATTCCTCATAGTGGTCAAATTCCCTTTACACTATATATAGACCATATCCATCGTGCTATAAATAGAAACATATCCATATCACCCAGCCTTACGGGTGTGGGCGTATGTATACACCCTCCCATGCCACCAACGGCTTCTAACGGCTACCAACGGCTACCCATCTCCACAGACAATGCCCAGCCTCCGGTACCCCATCCCTCATCACCCCAACCGGCCCCTATCACCTGTCCCAGGTCACAGGGTTCACAGGGTCGTCACCCCCGCAGATGGGGTTGTCATGTGACCCTGGAAGTGCATCCTCCCGTGCCCTCAGCGGGGTGGGGGTGAGGGGTGAGGGGTGTGAGGGGTGTGAGGGGTGTGAGGGGTGTGAGGGGTGTGAGGGGTGAGGGGTGTGGGGTAGAGACGGAATACGGGAGATACATCACCATTGCCCTCCGACATTGCCTTAGTGTTGCCTTTGGGGATTATTACTCGTATTCTTGCTAATCGGCAATCCTCACTGATATTGCAATTTACGGCGGCATTGATTGGAATCAGGGTAATGCCACCACAGGGGCGGAGCGCCAGGGGAGCGTATCTAGTGATCAGAGTCATACCGATAAGAGATAAGGATTGAGATGGGGGCAGAGGTCATATGGGCAGGGGCCAGGAAGGCATGAGGAACCTCAGAGTCATCTTCAATCATCCACTGGCAATGGGGTTTCTAGGTATGCATATCTACATCTCAATCTATACCCTATTTCCTTATCAGTTTATCTTCTCAGGATGGACAGTATCACAACATATGGGGTAAGTAGAATAACTGTTTTAATCAGCAACTTTGATATACTCTGGAAAGCGTCTCAATTAGACCCTGAAGGTATTATTCTTTTCCCTATTTTTCTCTCATAAATGCTACCTTCATCATTGATGAATGCACGTTGAATTATATGAAAAAAGGGTTTCTGTTTATCCACTCTTTACAAATCGTATTTCAGTCGTTTGGTGAAGACTTCAAGAGCTATGACTAAGGGTATTTACTTTTGTTTGTTTATAATAATAAGGTAATGTATTGATTGAGCCTGTAGAGATGCCATTCCTGGGCTGTCGTTACGTTAATACGTTTAACGACCATCCCTATGGGCTCAGCACCCACGTTTTCTCTTATTATTAAGGCCAATGCCCATCTACCGATTTCGGAACATTTATGTACGTTAGTCCTCGACAAACAAAGGTAATTTGTCTCAGGCGAGGTATCCTAACGGGGTCGGTAGATGTAGGACAGCTAGGCAAGGCTAACCAGCAATTAGTGAACCACCTCCTTTTGTCGCCGACACCTTGTGGTTTTTGCCCTCCCCAGCGATTAGTGGACCATACACCGATTTTATCAGTGTGCATACATATATGTCGGTAGGTGTAGACTGATTTCCTTAGGACTAATACCCTCCACCCCCTCTCCTCGAGGGCCGCGGGTCGAGCAAAGGTTACGTAATTTGCCTGCGACAAGGTGACCGATTCCTATAAGATTTGGGAACTAATCGTTCAACCCTAAATCGGTAGATTGGCATCCGGCTTAACATCAGTACTATATATTACCCTGACGGACAACAAACTACATGATTAACATCCAGGCACCTTGCCCTCGTCCTGTTATTGGCGATTTGTAACGTAACGTTCATTACGTGTATTGTCCCCTAATTCCAACACCATTCAATATGAGGAGCTTCTGGTAAGACACAAAAACACGATGACAACAAAGAATTCTTCAAGTTTCTTCCCGCTTTTTCCCACCCTGTCTCTGAGTCACGTGTGATTTCTGTGGCTCCTCCGGTCACCAGGGAGCCTGTCGTCTGCCAATTTCCATTGATTCCCGCGTTTTTTTCATCACCGATTCCCGCCTTTTTTTCATGTTTTTTTTCACGGGGAGATCGTCTGCTTCCCTGATGTTGGAACGTCACACCGCAAATCAAAATGCCATTATAATTACGCTGGGGCCCACTTGGGAACCCCTAAAAGGAAACACCATCTCTGAAACTTGACTGACAAAGTGGCCCTAACCACAACTACATGAACTGTGGGTCGCAGAAATTTCATAACAATTGACCGCATCCCCATGATTTTGCCTCTGATAGGAGCATGTTTTTTTATGAAAAAAATACAGAATTTTTATTTGAGTTTTGAACTTTGAGATAAAGAAAGGGAACAACAGCATTAATAAAATTTGCTGAGCAGTGATTGCAATATTTGTGGTTCCCTCGAGAACTGTGTATTTTAGCTTGCAGCAACGGCCATGATCGTACCAAATTACAGGTCTTTGTTTGAACACAGAACAGCCTCGAGTTCACCAAGTTATAAGGTCAGGATGTAGGCTTTTTTAGTCTTACCCCAATCGCTCTCACGACCACAGTGAAGAGAGTTGGTGGGTCTTGCACGGTAGATTCGCGCGTTTTTCCTATCGACCCCCTTTCGGCATTTCCCATTGGTTCATGTTCATAGTCTTGTTGTGAGCCTCCTGGCTATTCTTTTTCAACGCTAGCCTGAGACGGCCGAAGCGAACGAAGAAACGAACTTGAGTTCACCAAGTTGATTTTATTGGCTTTTATTGGACAATTTGGTTTTAATAGATTGATATATATATATTTATAGGTCTAATTACCAATGATATAGGACATATCACCGATGATGAGACTTATCACGAATGATGGGATCTATTTCAAATTATATATGGTTCAGCAGCAAATATAGGACACATTTTGGAGCCTCTTTTAATATAAAGCTTCATTTTATCACATTTAGGATTTTTTTTCTCCATTTTTCAGTCATCCACGGTATGGACACTTTATCATTCTCACAATGACTTGACATATTATGGAGAAACCAAACAAGAGTTAGTCGTGTTGTTGTTTATCGCACGACGGCAAGATCGCGTATTATATTGCACGAGGTGAAGCCGAGAGCAATAATATGCGCTCTTGCCGGAGTGCGATGAACAATAACGCGACAAACTCGAGTTTGGTTTAGAATTTATCCTACCCTGCCCATCTAAATTACTTCTACATTAACAAATGACGTCATTTGTAAAGTGTATCCCACTAGAGCGATATTTTTCTGAACTCCAGACCAAATACAGTCACCCAATGTTAAGCCTATGGAGTTTTTTATTAGGGGTAGGATAATAACAATGATATGAAAGATCCACAATGATACACTATATCACCAGTGGTAGGTTCATCAACAAGGATAAGACTTATTTTGAGAGCTATTTTACCAGGAGGCTCCACCATTCTGATACTTTGAAATTATGCAGATAATTTTCTGCCTTTTGCAGTCTACCAAAGTATTTGAGGCCTAGTCATTCTGACAATGATATGAGACATTTGACCATGTTATATCACCAATGATATTATCACGAATTATATGACATATCAACAATGATAGCATATATCACCAGTGATAGGACTAATGGGATGGGTATCACAGGGGGTACCAAGAAAGGAACTGATGGGTGTTTGGTCTGTGCCCCCGTTCACCATCCAGTTTGGAGCACACAGTAATATAAACGAGGCAATAGCAGAGTGAATATTCCAAAGCGCTCCAAATGAGATGGTGAACGGGGACTTAGACCAAACAAGAATATGTTTCTGATTTATCTTAGCCTGGGTATATTTGCCATACTGGCAAGCCGGTTGAGTATGAGTTGTTAATGTTAAGCCTATGGATATTTATACCAAGTTAGGATATAGGTTGATAATGCATATCCAAAGATGGTGAAGACCTCATCCAAAAATTTCATATCTAAAGAATATCAATGCTGAAGTTATATCACACAACGCTTCCAGTAGAACTCAATTTCAGCACATCACCCCAAATTCGAAATACTAAAAACAGGAAGTTTTAAGCTTATTTAATCTCGTTCCTACAGTTGTTAACATAATGTTAGAGTGGCAGTGATTTTTACAGATTTGATTGGTAATGAATCATTTTTCGGCTCAGTGATCAGCTGCGGATCCGGCTGGGAATGTTGAAAGGGTCGTGGGAGTCAGAAATCCGCTCTCATTTTTACCGTGCTCAGCATTAAGGCACCAGGCCACTCCGGACCTGCCCCTGGACGTTATTTTTATCTATTTGTGATTTTATCGTTGCGCATTAACAGAGATTCCGCAAAATACTTAAAGATTATTAATCTTGTGAATCTTCTTAGGCGTGCTCGCCCCTATCCAGATATTTGTACTTTGTGGAGTTAGTTATTTGACCTCTGCAGTTAATGATGGTGAGGTGAACTTGGTTAATAAATCATACACTAAGGCTCGGCGTCCACCTACTACGATAGAATCGTAGACCTCCCGATATGGCACCGATACAAAATGTCAAAATCGGTGCCATATCGGGAAGGTGCCAAATCGTAGATATATGTCTAGACATTCCAATCCACCACGCATTGTATGGGGTTTTTGTCGGTGTCTAATCGCAAAACGTGGTCAACTGGCCCGATTTTAGGTAACCTTCCGACGCGATTTTGATCTTTTTATTGGGAGGTGCATCGTAGACCATATTGGAGCCATATCGTAGTAGGTGGACGCCGGGCCTTAGGATCAGGGATCAGCGAAGCACTTATGGATTAGTCTCAGAGGTATTTAGTAGAAACCGAACGAGAGTTAGACTTGACAATGTTTATGCCACGACGGGAAGGTCGCGTATTACTACACGAGGCGTAGCCGAGTGTAGTGGGGAGCAGACCTGACCAGAGTGGCATAGACATTGACAAGTCTAGCTCGAGTTCGGTTTCGTATTTATCCTACCTCGTCTATGCTTTTGTATTACTAAAAGATAAATATTGAGTCAATGACCAACAGAACTTTTTTTCATATTAGCTGACATCCTGCTCTCTGATTGGTCAATATTGTTATTACTCTAGTGGCATAAAAAACACTTTATGTCACAGCCTGCCACATAAAATTTCCCTATGTTAAGTCTTTGGCGGTTTTTTATTAGGGGTAGGATAAGGTATATTACCTACCCCTAATATGAAACCCATAGGCTTAACATTGAGTTTCCGTATGCCACGCTGACTGGCATACAGAGTTTTATATGCCACTAGTGGCATACAGAATTGTTATCACATAATATTCAAAATCAAGGAGACAGGGTAGGATAAAATCAAAACCTATTTCGTTTTAATCGTGGTCAGCACATGCCACTCCTAGAGTTTTGTCTCTGGACTTCACTTGGCTTCGCCTCGTGAAATCACTATGCCAAACTCCAGTCGTGGCATACGGTGGCCAAGATTAAAACTCATCCAGTTTTACGATAATATTAGCAGTGTATATGTTACAGTTGTCATAGTTAAACAATATTTTATCTGGAATGAAGAGAGTTCTTACTTCACTATAGATTCAAACCGAAACATTATAAGATACTTTGTTAGAAAGGTTATAATCAATGATAATCAATGCACAATATGATAGATAAATTATTGGTAAAATAATGCAGCGATCGATAAACATCTGTAAAGACAAGGAAATCTATGTCTTTTGAACAAAAGAGAGGTGTGACCAAAAATAAAATCAGTTTAACAAAACCACTTCCGTATAAGTAGATATAGCCCCGATATATATAGAAAATGCCATATTGTTTACCGATGGATTTAAACATAAGGGAACCCACATTATTCAATGATGGACTGCACATTTCACTGCATTGATCACCAGTGGATTGAGCACATGGCTCTGGGTATTTATTAAATTTATGGTTAAATGAGCACATATAAGATTTCTCAGATTAAAACTGGTGAGCACAAATTTTCAAGTACAAAAATAGATACAAGGAAAAAGCAGGGCTCGGATAACGGATAACGGGTTAGGAGAATATTCCTACAGTGGAGTGTTCAATTATTTTGGAAGTAACTTGATTCCGATCGAAATGAATGCCTTTCAGCAGTTTGAATTGTATAACTTTTTGTTAAAGCCAGCAAATTTGACACCTAGGTGACTTGATTGGCAGGTCGGCAAGGAAGTTTAATACATTTGGGAGATCCATCGGAAGTATAGATAAATAACACTGAACAGAATGATAAAACCTGATGTATCCTTGTATCCGTAGTTGACAACAGCACGAAATTCATTTTAGTGCTCCGAGGAGTTGACGCGTCGTAATATCCGAGCGCATGCGAGTATATTGCTTAGGGTCAACTCCGAGGAGCATACATCCGCTTCCAACTGAAAACAGTCTACAATGTATACTGTATCTATTATCTACCTTTTCCTGACAAGTGGGGTACTGATATTAGTTCATTTATGTATGCACTATTTTCCCATGCGCAATATTTTTCCGTATGCGCCTATATCTGTATGCTTCGGGTACGTAGATATACGATCCCAATGTGTTTTCTACAGACACTTTGTATAAGGTGGATATATCTGTATGCTATGGGTATGGTGATACACACTCCCTATGTGTTATCTATAAACATTTTGTTTCAGGTGGATATTTCTGTATGCTCCGGGTATGGTGATACACACTCCCTATGTGTTTTCTATGGACACTTTGTATTAGGTGGATATATCTGTATGCTCCGGGTATGGTGATACACACTCCCTATGTGTTTTCTATGGACACTTTGTATTTGGTTGATATATCTGTATGCTCCGGGTATGGTGATACACACTCCCTATGTGTTTTCTATGGACACTTTGTATTTGGTGGATATATCTGTATGCTCCGGGTATGGTGATACACACTCCTTATGTGTTTTCTATGGACACTTTGTATTAGGTGGATATATCTGTATGCTCCGGGTATGGTGATACACACTCCCTATGTGTTTTCTATGGACACTTTGTATTAGGTGGATATATCTGTAATACATGCTCCGGGTATGGTGATACACACTCCCTATGTGTTTCTATGGACACTTTGTATCAGGTGGATATATCTGTATGCTCCAGGTACGTAGACACACGCTGCCCGTGTGTTTTCTATGGACACTTTGTATTAGGTGGATAATAAAAGCTAAATGTACAAACATTATAATGCACGTTGAAGGGGGCATGAGCAAAGTGTCAAAAGCTCATTATATCCCCACATAGAACTTGAGATGACTCGGCATATCATCCTGCAGAGAATCCTCCTCATACTGCTGCAGAAAGCTCGGCCTAACCAAATACACAGAGCTAGTTGGCTGTCAGGTCCCCTCTGTGTCAATATTGCATGTGTACAAGTCAGCATCAAAGTGGCCAGTAAGCGCAGCATAGCGTGTTCCTGACTAGTGTTTCGCGCTGGGAGCGTGACTGTTAAAGCAGCACCATACTCTCACACATACGGTCAACCCTACAATCTTTAGGGGACAGTTTCCTAACCAACTTATAAGTCGGTCTGGGTATTGTTTTTAGAGCGTGCTTTCAAACTCCGTTGCTTGGAGGTTAGGCCTGGCGTCCACCTACTACGATAGAAATTTAGACCTACCAATATGGCACCGATACAAAAAGTAAATATCTGAGATATATCGGGAAGGTGCAAAATCGTAGACATATGTCTAGACATGCCAAACCACCACGTATTGATGTGGTTTTTATCAGTGTCTAATCGCAGAAACGTGGTCAACTGCCCTAATATTAGGTGACCTTCCGACGCGATTTTGATTTTGCATCAGGAGGTGCATCGTAGACCATATCGGAGCCATATCGTAGTAGGTGGACGCCGGGCCATACAGTCAACCCTACAATCTTTGGGGGGCAGTTTCCTCACCAACTTTTAAGTCGGTCTGGATATTGTTTCTAGAGCATGCTTTCAAACTCCGTTGCTTGGAGGTTAGGCCTGGCATCCACCTACTACGATAGAAATTTAGACCTACCGATATGGCACCGATACAAAAGTCAATATCGGAGACATATCGGGAAGGTGCCAAATCGTAGATATATGTCTAGACATTCCAATCCACCACGCATTGTATGGGGTTTTTGTCGGTGTCTAATCGCAAAACGTGGTCAACTGGCCCGATTTTAGGTAACCTTCCGACGCGATTTTGATCTTTTTATTGGGAAGGTGTAAAATCATAGACATTATGTCTAGACATGCCAATCCACTACGCATTATATGTGTTTATTTTAGTGCCTAATCGCAGAAACGTGCTCAACTGCCCCGATATTATGTGACCTTCCAATGTGATTTAGATTTTTTGTCGGGAGGTGCATCGTAGACCATATCGGAGCCATATCATAGTAGGTGGACACCGGGTCTTAGAGTGGTTATGCAAATAATTCCAGCATACTGCCAAAAAACTCCCTTCACTATTTGCGTGCTATTCACTGTGTTATTGGGAAAGGAGCAGAGGGCCAGTGTTTCAGGATCATAGTGGCATGCCCAGCTGAACATGTTCAATCAGTAGAGACTGGAATACCTCGTTGATCCATTGGTGCTTCATATGTTTTGATCCTAGACTCAGGCAGTTATAGAAATGGCAAGTTGATTACAGAAAACTGTCCTGAATGTAACCCACAACATATAATCGTTATTCATTTATAATTGCACGCTCATTCATCAAGGATAGACATACCATTTGCTCCTAGTTTGTGACACTAGTATCTCAAATTCGTACGTGAATACAGGAATACATGGGTACCTATTTTTGTTTGATAATGGGAATCTTACATACAGACTTTGCTGTCCCGTTTGAAAAGAAACTTTTCTTACCACCGCAGTTCCCTCTCTATAACTCTATCTATTAAACTAGGTCTGTGGAATTCTTAGAGTAGGGAAAAAGAGAGGGAGAGAGGGAGAGAGAGACAAATAGACAGACAGAAAGCCAAACAGACAGTCAGTCCAACACGCCATTTATAACTGGCCGACGAAAACGGCATTAATTTATTAATTTCTCCTTAAAGTCAGTCGGTGGTGGTCAACGACTGCATGTCGGTATCTAAAATATCGGTAAGGATGTAGTGTATGCCTTGTTTCTACAGCATTTTACAGACAGAACTGTCCTCCAAACACAATGACCATCGCAGTGGTGGCATTATTGAATAATCTATGCAAAATTAATCGGTGGACACTTCTCTGCATGTCTGTTTCCATTCACCGATCTGGCGTCGGTGGTTCCTGACTGCAGTAGAAAAAAAAGTGAAATATACAGCCGACCACCGCCCACACACCTCTAGGCATGCTCCTTGTCTGGGACCTCAATCCCGGACACAATTGCACTGGCCGTGTCGCCGGCGGACCCTGGCGCTGCCCCCTCAACCCGCGCCACTGACAGCTCCTGTGGGTTATCTTTGACCTTGACAAGACCTTGCCGTGCCCTCGTGTAATGGCGCTGACACCATCAGTTTAACTCCACCTCCAGGTGCCCGGCGGGGGGAGGGAGGGAGGGAGGGAGGGAGGGTGGCGGGGTGCTGTTTGAAGCCTGACGGTGCATGCTTAACCCTTTAAGTACGGCTGCCTATGGCAGAAATACACACTTGGGGACGGCTACTAGTGACTATGTACAGTTCTAGGGGACGGGGGCATTGTCCTCCGAACTCAAAATTTGAAGGTTTATCACGTGATATACTTTGTTATCCTTGATATTTCTATTTCTATCATTTAGAATTCTAAAATATGATGTTATACCTACATTCTGTGCAAATTTAGGGTGGTTTTTTTTATAAATATTTCCTTTTCAAAAGCAATTTAACAAAAATCCAGCAAATGATGCTTCAAAGCATCAGCCGTCCCCGGCCTGTTGATGTTTTCAGGCATCATCCGCCCTGAAAGAGTTAACCCTATCACGCCGGGTGCTCACAGCATGTACACTGGACGATTATGGGTGGCGATTTTTGAATTTAGCACTACCTGACGACTATCATCCGTAATAGGCTAGAAATCGTCTAGTATAAACACCAAGCGCATGGCGACTGCAGCTTATCTGATTTTGTCAGATTATTCAATTCGACACCACCTGATGATTATTGGACACGCTCTGATGAACATGACTGTTTCTAGCCAGCATGAAATAATCGTCTGGGGAATTGATTGCCAAGGTCCGTTTCTATAGAAAGTCATCAGTGTAAATGCTCGAGTACATTCTGAGGTTGATGAATTTTGCAGTGGACATTGCGAAATCGAGCACCACCTGAGGACTATTGGCCTGACGATCTACAATCGCCACATATTTAGTGGTCTAGTGAAAACGTCGGGTTTGGCAGAGTCACATGCTTCAAAGGAATCTAGGACAATTTAACTTTAAGATTAAAACCCATGTCAATTTCCTGGAAATAGGTCATTATGATTTCCAAATGTTATAGAACACATTGCTCATTTGAAAATGGGGGTCACCATGCTAATTTTTGATTTACAAATAAATATTATGATGAAATCATAATGGCATATATAGAAATTCTAAAAAAAAGATGTTTTTCACATAGTAAAACTTTCTTCAAACTTTCACAGAATTTAATAAATGGATAGTAGTACAGATTTAACCTTTAAAATCATAGGTGACTGTCTTCGTTTTTGAGAAAGTTTTTCGGTACATTTCCTATATAAATCAGTCAAGTATCAATTGGCTTAAATTAACTGTTAGGTTAAATTAAAAAGTTGCAGAATGTCCGTCACAGAGGATCTGGAGCTCAGTGGGTGTAAAGCGTTAAGGGATGAGCCTTAACAGGTCGATAATTAGATTACTTCATTAGGTGATATTAGGTTTAGGATAATATTTTATATTTCGCTTAAAAATCTTATATATATACAGGATGTGGAAATTGTATGTGTTGTGTTTAATCACATGATAACGATACACAATTCTAAATATCTTATTTATTTTGAATAGAAACACTCACTATGGTGTTATACCTACATTCTGTGAAAATTCTATTTATATTACTCCATTATTTCCTATTTAACCCTTTAAGGACGGGTTGCTGTGGCCAAGCTACCGCCTGGAGGACGGGTGCTGGTGGCACTGTATACCGCTAGGGGATGGGCACAGAGTTGTTAAAACCTATAATTCAATTGTTTAATCGAAAACGATTTTGTAGATTTTTGAGAAATAATGCCTCAAGGCATCAATCGCTCTGGGTGGGATGATGCCTCAAGGCATCATTCGCCCTTAATAGTCAGGTTCATTATCTAGATAATTTAGGTTTGTTGGGGTTTGACGGGGATTTGTTCTTCTGTCATAAATATATGGCCAAATTTTACAATCAAAACATCAATAACCTAACTGATCTTTTGACAGGACAGGTTATCTTTTATACACAATTCAGGGACTGACATGGTAGGCTTAACATCTGTGAGCTCCACACTCTCATTGGCTGTTGTGACAGTAGTCAATAGGAGATGTACAAATTGTTCAGGTTGGACACTTGTTTTGGTCTGTCTATTAGGGCCTATGAGGACACTCCTTACAATAACAACTGATCACTAGAGCATCATTGCTATGATGTCCTCCCCCCATTTTGGCAGCCATCTTGGATTCCAAAATGGCCGATATATGACATTATGCAAATGGCTGAGTAGTTCAGATGGTTTTCAGTCATAAATGTTGATTTCATGTCATTTTAGTAAATATTTAATGAAAAAGCAGTTCTATTTAGTTGAAACCAGTAAAAAATGTCGGCCATCTTGGAAAAATCCAAGGTGGCCACCAAAAAATGACGTGAAAATTTGTAAACATCGATTTTTGAAATCTAGTGGTCCTAAGCTTTCCGAAAATGTATAGGTTACAAAATCCTCGTCCAACCCCAACAAATCAAACATTGACACTGACTATAAAGGGATAAAAAAGATTTTTGAGAAATGATGCCTCTAGGCATCATTCACCCAGGGCTGGATGATGCCTCAAAGCATCATTCGCTCTTAAAGTGGTTAAGGGTTAAAGCCTGGACGGGCAGGCATGGTGGGTGGGTGGGTGTGTGTGTGGGTGGGTGGGTTGGTGGGTGTGTGGGTGGGTGGGTGGGTGGGCGGGTGGGCGGGTGGGTTGGTGGGTGGGTGGGTGGGTGGGTGGGTGGGTGGGTGGGTGGGTGGGTGGATGGGTGGGTGGGTGGGTGGGTGGGTTGGTTGGTGAGTGGGTGGTTGGGTGGGTGGGTGGGTGGGTGGGTGGGTGGGTGGGTGGGTTGGTGGGTGGGTGGTGGGAGGGTGGATGGGTGTGTGGGTGGGTGTGTGGGTGGGTGTGTGGATGGGTGGGTGTGTGGGTGGGTGGGTGGGTGGTGGGAGGGTGGGTGGGTGGGTTGGTGGGTGGGTGGGTGGGCGGGTGGGTGTGTGGGTTGGTGGGTGGGTGGGTGGGTGGGTGGGTGTGTGGGTTGGTGGGTGGGTGTGTGGGTTGGTGGGTGGGTGTGTGGGTGTGTGGGTTGGTGGGTGGGTGTGTGGGTTGGTGGGTGTGTGGGTTGGTGGGTGGGTGGTTGGGTGGGTTGGTGGGTGGGTGGGTGGGTGGGTGGGTGGGTGGGTGTGTGGGTGGGTGTGTGGGTGGGTGGGCGGGTGGGCGGGTGGGTTGGTGGCTGGGTGGGTGGGTTGGTGGCTGGGTGTGTGTGTGGGTTGGTGGGTGGGTTGGTGGGTGGGTGGGTTGGTGGGTTGGTGGGTTGGTTGGTGGGTGGGTTGGTGGGTGGGTGGGTGGGTGGGTGGGTGGGTGGGTGGGTGGGTGGGTGGGTGGGTGGGTGGGTGGGTGTGTGTGTGGGTGGGTGTGTGTGTGGGTGGGTGGGTGGGTGGGTGGGTGGGTTGGTGTGTGGGTGGGTGGGTGGGTGTGTGTGTGTGTGGGTGGGTGGGTGGGTGTGTGGGAGGGTGGGTGGGTGGAGGGAGGTGATGTTTGAGCTGTGACCGCCGCCTGCACCCTAACAGGTCCTGCCCGTATTACACTATTACACACGGCGCTCTCACGTTAACCCTGCCGCCGGACACCGGGGTCGTATATTGTATTGACTGAGGTAATTCCTCAAGGCATGCACGTGCCCCCCACCTCCCCGTCTCTCACGGTTATTGGTGTAACTGACTTGTTTATCCTGAAGCTCACAATCTATTCCCCGCAGGAAATTGTTACCCTGAAAAGAAGGTCACATCCTCAATTGTCAGTGTGAGGGACAACTGGTGTCTTGTGTTAATAGAAAAGGAATGTGTTCTTGGTTGCTGCAGGAAATATGCTACCTTGCCTTAATATTCCATGTACAATTAGGCAGGCATTTTTCTTGATATTATGTATATATGGATTTAAGTGTAAAACTACTGTCCATGAAAGAAAGTGAATGAATACAATTGTGCTACAATTGTAATCTGTGATATGGAAAAGAATATATTATACATATATAAAATTAGGAGGGGCTAATGGATGCTGGTACCATCTTATGTTTTATATTCCGTTCCATTTCATGTAATTAAAACTAACAACAACAGCAAAAGAGGAAGATTTTTTTCCTGAACATTGGAAGATCTATCGTAAGGTAGAAATGTTTGAGTCAATAAAAAAAACACCCAACGAAATCCATGTTTTTCGGAGGAGCACCAGCACTAGCTGACCGTCAAAGTACATCCGGGAAAATTAAATGATTTGAAAAAAAACACCAGAAAGATGAAGGTCAGAGATGAAAGAAATAAAACGTAGATTAATGATAGACATTTCCATCAAGAACTGCCATTGCTGACTCAGATGAAATAACAATTTAGAATCTAGCCCGTGTCAGACACTCATTTCTCTATACTACTTACACATATAGGCGGACTTTCCACTTGATGATTCTGTCTATTGATTATGACTTTTGGCACCTGTCGCTGACACGTTTAGGGTGGATAAGATGAACACGGGGATGCAAATTCCAGGTGGACACTGTCTTATCATCACATTACGCAAGAACAGATAAATTCAAACCTGGCCTTTATAATCGATGGCCATGTCGCAGCCGTGTCAGAACGTGCGAGAAGCAGTAAACGCGGGTCTTAAGGCCCGGCGTCCACCTACTACGATATGGCTCCGATATGGTCTACGATGCACCTCCCGATAAAAAATCAAAACCGCGTCTGAAGGTCATCTAATATTAGAGCAGTTGACCACGTTTCTGCAATTAGACACTGATAAAAACCTCATACAATGCGTTGTGGATTGGCATGTCTAGACATATGTCTACGATTGTGCACCTTCCCGGTATCGGTGCCATATCGGGAGGTCTAAATTTCTATCGTAGTAAGTGGACGCCAGGCATTAGTCTGGACCCATTCTGTGTGTTAAACCGGAACCCCGCTTCTCTCATCCTATATAAATGTTTATGTAAATCACCTTAGCTTTTTGATTTTCAGAATGTAGACACCATATTCTGTTCGTTTAAATTGTAATTTACTCATCTGTCCCCAGTACAAATTGTCTGGTTCAAAAATAATATCAGCATGATAAAAAGAACATAAACTCTAATGAAACAAATTATGTTCAACTTCATTGCTGATGCAAATCAAATTTCACTTGTATTTGTCCATAACATAAAGCAAAGGGGACATATAAACCTGGACCAAACATCCAAATAATGCAATGTCAGCACTTTGAAATGCTTTCGTTTATAACCTATGTCTAATTATCTGCCTTAAGGCAACAATATAATATGAGCTAGCTTTATTTTTGTGTTTTATCTCCTAGGCATACTAGATTCTGTAATCCCCTCCTATATTATTACCAGTTATTGCTCTTTTACCAGAGTCAGTCCTCATGCTTCAGTGATACCTATCTCTTTTATGTACGTTTACTGATCCCTCCGTGTGGGGCTGATACTCTGGTCTATTATTCCATAGACAGTAAGGCCCGGCGTCCACCTACTACGATATGGCTCCGATATGGTCTATGATGCACCTCCCGATAAAAAATCAAAATCGCGTCTGAAGGTTACCTAATATCGGGACAGTTGACCACGTTTCTGCGATTAGACACCGATAAAAACCCCATGCAATGTGTGGTGGATTGGCTTGTCTAGACATATGTCTACGATTTTGCACCTTCCCGATTTGGCACCGATTTTGACATCTTGTATCGGTGCCATTTGGGAGGTCTACGATTCTATCGTAGTAGGTGGACGCCGGGCCTAAGTTTGTCTCTGCGCAGCTTCATTTACATATTCTTTGTGTCTGTCCTATGCTGTCCTGTAAGTCTGTATTTGTTTGGCTAATGATGAAAGAGAACTGTATTATCGGCCAATTGTTTGTAGTTATGTTTGTTTGATGAATAAAAATAAGAGAACAGATTATTGTTAAGATACTTAGAGCCTTCTCCGATAACTGATTCTATAAAGACTTGAATACACTGAGCTACGACATGGCAACGACATGGCTGCAAATCTGAATCCATGCATCGTTGCATTGTCAGATGGTTGAAATATTCTGTATCATAGTGTGTCAGAGTATGACACTAAGTTCCTGCATTGTAGTGGCAGTGAAAGGTTGAATATTCTGTGTCGTTTTGTGTCAGAGTACGATGCTAAATTCCCTAATTGTAGTGGCGTTGAAAGGTTGGAAATTCTGTGTCGATTGAGACGAAAGCGTGTCGTAGTGTGTCGGGAGCTCAGTGGGTTCAGGCCTTGCTCTATCTCTTGTCGAGGAGAGAAAAGAAAACATGTTTTGCAAGGAAAATGAGGAGGCAGTCAACTAAGCCACAATAGGATTCTTCGGCCTCCTACCGATTATATGTACACGGTTTGAATTTGTCGAGGAAGCAAACAGTCCTCAGGCGGTGCCAGATTGCAAATTGTCGACCGGAAATTGTTATGCCCGGTTTTGATTAGGTTTTTTTTTAAAAACTGTCTCTGTTGGGTTCATAAGTATAGTTCACAGTCGCATTTAGATATTTCATGCTACATACATAGGTTGAGCTCAACAAAGGAGCCTTAATAGACATAGCAACTGGTTTTCTTTGCTCTGCCTTAAAATTAACTGTAAATCCCAAACAATTGTTTTCTTTGCGAAAAGCATAAAACAAATAAAATAACTTAACATAGAGCGTAAGCATATACAATGAATCTATTCATCCAAGTTTACTTTATAAAACAAAATCGGCGTGCATGATAGAGCTATAGATATCCATCCAGAAGCAGGTGCCAATGGCATTATACGTTGGGGGTAGAATCTAAAGCAAAATCCTTTTCTTCGTCAGAGATTTGAATTCCTTATACAGTACAATATCTTTTACATAGCTAGGAGGGTTTACCACATGACTCCCATACAGTATCAGGGTATCTGTTCAGTGTTTTGTGTGACCCATTCAGATTATATACACTTATCCATAGAGCAGGAACCCTAGCCCTAAGTGCACCTATTCTGACATATCCAACATATAACCTATATATATCAGGGCATATTGGCACAGATACAATGAGGTAGTTCGTGCACTAGGATCTCCCTATGTTAGGCTGTCTCTATAAGTCAGCAAACAGAAGTGAAGTGGGTTGCGGGTATGGCTTGTTCTAATGCCCCTAGGGAGTGTTTGCGTTTCATCGCAAAGGGTACAGTGGGATTGGACGAAATCCAGACAGGTTCATGCCTATAGACCGTTTTACATCAGTTGATGGAAATGGCACCGATTAACAGAATCCTTTTAAAGTCTGTCAGTGGTGCCACTGACTGCACGTCAGCATCAAATAATCCCTGAGGATGCAGTCTAAAAGCTAACTTCCAATGACTGATGAAAATGGCACCGATTATTTGAGTTCTCCTAAAAGTCGGTCAGCATAGGCCAATGACTGTACGTTGGGATCTAAAAATCGGTGAGGGTACTGTATATACCTAGTTTCTGTCACATTTAGCAGGTCTGTACCGATGGGATAGTCTTCCAAACTAAATGACCATCATTTCAATCAGCATTGATTTTGTTGGGCTTTGATCAAGTCAGTCGGTGGTGGCCTTATTGCATAATCTATGCACAATTAATCGGTGAGCACTTCTCTGCATGTCTGTTTCCATTCACCGATCTAAAGTCGCTGTTTCCAGACTGCAGATCGGTGGCGAATAGTCGGCCAGTGGAAAATGCTTTTATCACATGTTCATACCAATGGATTATTCAGGCTAAAACCTTGAGCTTAACTAATGAAAACTAAGCGTTTTGATTTTGTCGGGCATTGATAAAATCGGTCGCTGGTGGCCTTATTGCAAAATCTATACCGAATCAATCGTTAAGCATTTCTCTACATGGCTTGTTTCTATTCACCAATCTGGCGTTAGTATACCAAAAACATCGACCGGCGGCTGCAAACTCTAGATCGATGCTGAATAATCGGCCAATAGAAAATGGTCTTAAGTGCCCCAGATTAGGCCTACCATTATGTTTTCATATATCCGTAAGCCTTGATCTCATTGTCTAGAATTTATTCCATGTATAGGTTTGGTTCCACTGGACCGACGGTAGCCGATTCCGTAGCCAGACAATCGCCGATCATTATCGGATGCCCTAGAATTTCTCAAATCTTTGAAAATGGTCATTTATTAAACTATATTTGTCAGAATTAAATAAATTACAATAGGTGAGATTCCTCTCAAGGGCCCAGGAACAATTGATCGGGTGAGAAATCGGCCTGGTGGAGCACCCCCTTTACCATTGTAACATGTGGCATCGGGCCATCCTATAGGCTCAGTAACTATGTTTCCACACGATTTACAACATAATAAGTAATACATATATATATATAGATGAAAAAAAATCGCACGAACAAAAATAATCAAAATATTTGTTATGATCTAATTCATCGTGTGACCAGGATAATTCATATAAATTATGACCCCTTTATCAAGTGAGTGTTTTTAAGACAGTAATCTTTTTAAAAGGGTAGACTGTCGGACATCTTCAGTTACAGGAGATTAATTAATTCCTCTCCCATTTCTGCTTTATTTAATGGACGGAAGCGAACAGCGGTTTACGGAGTTGCCTTCCGACCTTGACAACAGCCTCCTAGTCTTTCTTGCAGCTGCGATGATCTATGTGGGCGTCGACATGTTTTTTAAAAACCATGGCTGGCTGTCTTCCTATATACAGATTGATGGCACTGAGACTATTAAAAAACCCAGGCATTGTCCATCGCCCCTTACCTCTTATTACCACAAGAACCAACATCATTTGCATCTCAACGTGCCTAGAGAATTAATTAAGATCTGTCAGCACATGCAAAGGGGGCAAGGGATATGATGAATTACACTACAGCTCTTTTGCCTATAGTCTCTTAATTATTTCTGCATTAGCAGTGCTACTGCGTCCTTTACATTTGTCACGTTACAATTAGAAATAATGACCGGGTGTGTCGACATTAAGGCGGTGTCCCTGACTCAGGCTCCTAGCCCTTCCTGGTCACGCTATCTCAGGTTACTCTCGTGTTAGAAGTCTAATGGAGTAGAGTGCCACATGTCCGCCAGCATCTTTTTAATTGAAACCTAAAATTAAAAAATATGTATATATTTTCTTTATTAAAATTGGTTCTCAATTTATTTTGTTAGTGGTGAAAATCTTTTTTTTAAAGAGCAGTGTTTTTCCTACCCCTAATTAAAAACGACGTAGGCTTAACATGGGATTTGTTTATTTCACAGGCATGACATAAAGTGTTGTTTATGCCACTACTTTCTGATACTGAAAAGATATGGAAACGGGGTAGGATAAAATCTAGACGTCTCTTGATATTATTGAATTCCATTCTCTGATTTTCATACAATCGTATCTATGCACATTTGCCATACTGGCTTAGTTCTTTTTCCTTTTTACAAAACTCATACATTTATAATCATGCGGTCTTATTACACGCATTTTTTGTTGGTTTTGAGTTATATTTTTAGTTAAAATCTCTATCTTATCTGTCTAAGAACCTAACTGTCTGACCTACCCTACTACATTCAGAAGTTGCCACCCTTCATTACTCTTTCACTTGTATAGTTCTTTCTCTCAGAACTGCAGTTCATCTATATTATATTATCAAAAAGTCTTCTTATTTAAGTTTCATAACAGTTCATATCCTCATGGGTGCTGACAATACAGAAGGGGTTACACTAAAGATTTACAGAACAAAACAAGACAGTGGTTAGCATAAGAAAAGAAGGTTGAGATCCTGTCCTTTACTTTTATATCTCACCCTTGGTTAGCATCCTGTTCATAGACTGTCTTTAAGTCTCAGACATTTGAACTTATTTGAAAGTAGATTTATATGATACTTTAAGTGCATCGAAATATGTTTCTATACAGTGTTTATTGTCTTGACATTAATGATGATTCTTGTTAGAGCGTGCCTGCAGATTCTATATACGTCACCTAGAGGTTAGGGTGATCACATATAGACTTCCAGAGTACTGCATAAAAACTATCCCATCACGATCTGTGTGCTATTCACTGTGATATTGAGAATAGAGCAGGGATCCAGTGTATCAGCATCTTAGAAGCATGCCCATCTGACCATGACCAATCACTTAAGACCGAAACACCTCATTAACACACTGAAGCTTGATATATTTGGATCCTAGACTCAGGTAGCTACAGAAATGGCAAGTTAACTGCGTGCAAGTGGGTTACAGCAAACTATCCATAGACTGAATGTAACCCAAAACTTTGAATTGTTCTTCATTTGTAATTGCACGCTCATTCATTAATGATGAACATACAATTTGCTCCTAGTTGTTCTATGTTGTATTTGTCCCATATCGCAGGCTATTTAATTTACACCCACAGTTAGTGTTTTACGTCGTACACGACAAACCTAGTCTCTTGGGAATAATAAGTGGTGCTGGGCTACTTACATATCTATGACAAAAATGCAGGATAATGTCAAGCAACGTCTTGCATAATAATCTATCACTTGTAATTAGGTCCAACGCTTGGGTGCCTGGGCTGAGTAGCCTCCCGGGAGTATGGGCACGTAGGTACAATGAATTTTTATTCATTTTATAGGCTGTTATCTAGATGTTATTACCATCTTTCTTGTCCATATGCTGATATATATATATATATATATATATATATATATATATATATATATATATATATATATATATATATAGATATATATATATGTTATTTCTCTTTTTTAATTAGTATATTCAAATTCTGTGTTTTACATACACTTCTTCCATTTGAATGTAATGTGTTAGTTCCGATCACATACCTATATATACACACAGTAGTCCTTTGTAAGTATGATATATAGAGAAGGATATAAAAAGCAGGATGTTGGTAGAGTAGAGATTAGGAGGAATATGCGATTGGAGAGATCTAGAAGCAGAGATACTGATAGACAAAAAAAACATAGTACAATTGATATTATACATAGACAAATGACATTTCAGTCCGTGCAATCACTATCACATTGTTTTAATCAGCTTTTTAAATTCACTCAATCTCAGTGTGTGTGTGTAGGTGTGTGTGTGTGTGTGTAGGTGTGTGTGTGTGTGTGTGTGTGTGTGTGTGTGTGTGTGTGTGTGTGTGTGTGTAGGTGTGTGTGTAGGTGTGTGTATGTACATGTATATATTTGTAGTAATATTCCTACTCCGAATATATAGCTAATTATATCATAGATTGTCCACGTCTTAGGCATGTACACCAGGTGGTTCAGAGTTACTCTTTCTTTTTGTGCAGCATTCTATACATTAAGAAACCCACTCACATCGTTGGTGCTACTCTTATTATCGCTCATCTTGGATGGGGGTAGAAAATCCTCAACCAGCTCACGGTTAATCCCTATGAGAGCAGCTCAGCTTGATGATATTAGATTAAAGATACAAGATATGACTAGAATTAGGATTCACTAGGAAGATGATGCTTTTGAATTTCTAATTGAATTAGAAGTCTCTAATTGATACAATTAGATCACTTGGTGATCAGAATTAATACACAATATCACCGTGATTCTTATCTGCATGGTCGTATTCTCCGAGTAGTTGACGCGCAGTAATATCCGAGCGAATGTGACAATATTACTACGCATCAACTCTCCTTTGCGTACAGAAAAGGGTCATGTACGATCCTAGGTTATTCCACAGGCCCCAGGTTCCCAATATATATTCCACAATATAATTGACTTCAAGTTATCCACAGAGTAAATTTCGTGGTTTCTCCGATATTATTATATACCTATGGCCGTATGAACCACACATACTGCCCGCTGCTACCCATGACATATGTATAGCCGTACGCCACACTGTGACGCACGGGGTATGTGATCACATGAGTAGCTATAATTTCGCCATTTTTAGGTATATAATAATACGAAAATGGGCTGACTGTCTTCGCACGTCAAAATACTTGGTAAAATTATCAATCAGATACATCCCTCTGCCTTCGGCATCGGGATGTATCTGATCAATAATTTCACCTCGTATTTGTAACGTACGAAGACAGTAAGCCAGTTTCCGTATAATATAGACGACGGCAAAGCGTCCGTACTGGTGTCTTTGTTGTTCGGATCTGACGTCATAGTGACGCGGTGAAAACGTGAGCTGAGATTGGCGTGAAGAAGGGGTGCGTTCGATATTCAACCGTTTCAAAACCAGGCCATTACTAATGGCTCGAGGTCACCTGACCACATACAACCAACCCTAGTCATGTTCTGTAACCCACAGGCGAAATTCCGCGCGAAATTCGCCGAAATCCGCGCTCAAATCGGTCACCTACTCGCTAGTCGCGAAGCAGCCTTGTCGTACAACCATTATTAATGGCAATGGCAACTGCATAATTGGAAACGAATTGGAAAAAAATTTTAAAAAGCCGGACATATATCAGATTACATAAATTTAGAATTTGATGGTTTCACCTCTATATTCTAAACGCTAGATATCACTCTACTCCTTTGCTGAAATTATAATATTTACAGGGAAAAAATACATTTTCGGATGGGTAAATGTTTCCTCATGTAGTGTACATTACAAAGGGAGGCAGACCCATGTCTTGACGGTGGCTCTGGGAGGGGAGGCCGAGGTAAACAGGATTACCTGTCCTCACATCCTCTATTCCTGAACCCCCTCCAGCCAGGCTCCCGATTACTACACTCTCTCTCCTTCACGACAAAAGCCACACATTCTTCACTCTGTGAGATGGATTAATTTTCTGCTGCCTGGGCTGTGCTAAGTAAGAGAACACTAGTGATTTTAGAAGAGGCATGACCGACCTCTCTGACATAGGCGTGGTGCTTCTTAAAGGCATATCTTACAATACACAGTGGCGCCACCTGGTGATTTTCAAATACTGACAATTATCAATTAAAAAAGTTTCTTTGAGTTATTCTAATATCAAATGAGTGAAATATATCATATCATTGAGTTTGACCAAACCCAATAGGTAGATTAGACCAATTTGCATTTGATTGATTTACATAAGAAATGTACTGAAGAATATCGTTTTCTACAATTTATTCAAAAACAAGGACGGTGACCTATGATTTTTTAACTTAAATATTTAGTATTATACATTTCCTATAATCTGTGAAAGTTTTTAAGAAACTGACATGGGTTTTACTTTGTTAAAACAAACTTTGGGGCCATCCATAAAGTACGTACGCACCGAGGGGGGGTGGGGGATCAGAAATTTGGGAAAATCTGCGTATGCTCCCTCTTTGTTCTATTGCGTACAAGATTGGGAGAGTGGGGGGGGGGGGGGGGTCCAAAATTTCAGAAATTCTGCGTACGTACTTTATGGATGGCATTTTAGAATTCCTATTTATTCTATGATATTACCATGATATTAATCTCGAAATCAAAAAGTAGCACGGTGACCGCCGACTTTTAAGTTAGATATGTGTTCTCCAACAGTAAGATATCATCATATTAAATTTTCAGGAAATTGACATGGGTTTTAATTTTCAAGCCAAATTGTCCGTTATGCCTTTAAGGCTCCACAGGAGCGCGACTTCCGTTAAAATGGCTTCCGAGAAGCGCGGGACGGAGTATGAAATCGCATCTACCCACTCTGACCACCTGAGCACAGGAAGCGCCCTCCATCACGGCTAAGTTTACAGGAGGTTTAGTTCTGGTTTTATAACTGCTTCTAGGAAATATCTCCGTAAAGATTCCATGTGTTATGCGATAGATAGCAGGTAGTCAGTTTTCTTGTAGGTGTGTTGAATTAAGCGAGTTACTAAAGCACAGCTGAATTTAGATTTGAAGCTCAGAACTTCGCTGCCTCTATTGCACAATGATGCCATTTTGACGGTAACGCCATTGTCCTTTGTATTCTGTGCAGAAATTGGCTTACTGTCTCCGTACATCAAATACACGCCGTGGAATTAATGATCACATATTTCCTCTGCTTTTTTTGTAAAGTAATGTTTATTGACTCAAGAATTCATCAATAACAATGACGATCCCCCATTCATGTCTCATTCTTGACCTAACACGACAGAGACTATAGGGGAAAGAGCCATTGTTAGTTCATGAAGCAGTCACTAGGTGGTCGGGGGAGAAAACCTGTATTCTGGCTCTTTGTTCTTACAAAATTCAGATGCCTCTCAATGTTTTACCAAGGTTCCTTTGACTTTCTACAACGATCCCAGAGCAGGAAGATATAATGCTAAAACCCAGGACATGATGTCTTTTACATGCAACACTTTATTTACATATGTGAGCAAGGCAATAAAAGTGACATTTCTCAATTATCACTCACTTCTTTTGCACCTCCAATAGTGAAGAACAGCTACTTTTTCACCTCCTTTAGTGAAGAACACCTACTCGGGGGGGGGGGGGGGGCGTCATGGCGTCGCCCATCGATCATAGGCTATATGCCGTATACAGATGGGACAATGACAAACACAATGTAACACATGAACAGACAGACAACTGATAATCCTAGAAATTATTAGGACACACCTGGTTATAGGTTAAAGCCTTTTCCTATACAAAATTAGAAAGATCTGTGTTGTATTGATCTATCTGATTGGTAATTTTGCCAAGTATTTTGCTGTACATAGAGAGGTCACTCTGATTCGTATATTATTATATACCTATGCACTAACTCAGTGTAAATACGTACTGCTGCTAGGGGTATAGTTATCGTACACAGATTGCACTGTACGCCGTGAATCGTTGTACTGGTGTCTTTGGATAGTGACAGACTGCATCCTTTGGATGACAGACTGCATCCTTTGACCCTCACCGGCACGCTTTGGGTGACAGACTGCACCCTTTGATGAAATAACGCAATCTGATTGGCCAAGAGGCCGACAACAGAATTCTAGGTGCAAGATTCAAAAATGGCTGATCGCTTCACTTCGCTTCACAGTGATACACTTTAGATAGCTTAGATATGCAAGAAATATCGATTTCGATACGTTCACGGGCCGAGCGGGCAACTCGTCGATGTCAACACCCCTGTCATACACTGCGCCGCTCGAGTACAGCTATCCAACGGGATGATCGAGCGTAGCAGGGTGATCGAGCGGTAATGTATGCGGCGATATAATGTATGCACGGCTGCGCGGTGATCACTTCCGATTATCAACTTCCGGTATGTCTGCTAACATACACATCGTCTTTGCGAGTTGCAAAAAGTGATTTCGACGTCGAATAACGGTCAGTTTTAGCGAATTAAGACCGAATTAAGGTATCTAATAATATGAAACCATAGTGATGGTGCCAATACGGACTAGATTTATGAGTTGTCTCTGCTAAATTCGTTCAGAACGAGCTGTTTACAGCGAGTTCTGAACGAATTTAGCAGAGACAACTCATAAATCTAGTCCGTATTGTCACCATAACTATGGTTTCACATATTATTCACCTTAAAATGAGACAATTTTACCTAGTCATGTGACGTCAAACATCGTATGTCTCAGTATGACGTGCGGCCATACATGCAACATGTGTAACAGGGGACAGTATGTGTAGGTGATAAAACAACAGGTTTACCATAATTTATTACCCACCAAATACGGAGTCTCCATAGGAAATGTATACAGCACCTGGAATCAACTACCCAGAGATTCTGACCTGTCTCCTGCAGGAGATTCCGGAAACAAGTCCCATCCATAATGAGGTCAAATCATCATGTACTTCAAAATAAGTTTTTGGAATGTTCATTCAATATCAATTATTTAAAATCAATCATAATAATCTCATTTGCCATCAGAAATCACTGTCATAGCATGCTTTTCACGCTAAAATCATGGGGAAAGGGCTATATTAGTAGTTGACGACGTAATATCCTCGCTAATCACTCGGATATTACTACGTGTCAACTATTCAGAGATAACGGCCACTAGTACACAAAACCAGTCATTATTGTGTATATATACTGTTTGTAAGCTTTTTGTTAAACCTTTCATAGCCGGACATCATTCACTGTGCCATGGCTGACAGCGTAACCATGGCAGGCCTCTGTGTGCTATGTTGTTAAAGAAAAATTAAAAACTTGTAGGAATTCATCAATTTTATTTGAAATTTATGATATTGTACAGAAAAACATGCTAGCATCATGCTGCTGTAGCCACGGGAATGCCTGGAGCCATCATGCTGCAGTAGCCACGGGAATGCCTGGAGGCATCATGCTGCAGTAGCCACGGGAATGCCTGGAGGCATCATGATGCAGTAGCCACGGGAATGCCTTGAGGCATTATGCTGCAGTAGCCACGGGAATGCCTGGAGGCATCATGCTGCAGTAGCCACAGGAATGCCTGGAAGCATCATGCTGCAGTAGCCAGGGGAATGCCTGGAGGCATTATGCTGCAGTAGCCACGGGAATGTCTGGAGGCATCATGCTGCAGTAACCTCAAGAATGCCTGTAGACTTCATGCTGTAGTAGCCACAGGAATGCCTGTGGGCATTATGCTGGGGCTGGAGGGTTAACAATACAATCATTCCTCTTGCTGTTCCACATTTTACACTCCCCACCTCAACACTTCGTCCCACTACGACCTACTTGTCCATTCTCCAAGCATAGACCATTCTCACACATATCACACTGCACTACAACTAGCCCACCCATCAAGGTATCAGCTTGGAGATCGTCGCTAACGGCCGGTTAGCGTGCCACCGACTTTTACTGTGGCCGCCGCGGATTGGCTGGACAAGGTCACGTGGTACATGAGGGAGGCTGTCCCCTAATAAACCATGCGCCGCCTACCGGCAAAGGGATTAACTGCTGGCCCTTTCAAATTGCCTTATCCCCTGGAGATTTAGCCAAAGATTAGCCCAGGGAAGGTATAGCTTATTTAAACTGTCGACCGGAATATATGTATTTCGCGGCAGATCCCAACTGTCCGCTTGTTAGCATGGTCATGGTACGGGAGATAGGTATAGGGAAACTAGTTTTTGTATAAGAGATGTGTTCCCTAAAGGCAATATAAATGTGCACGTAAATGGATGTAAATAGGAAAGCGAAACACTTGGAGGCGTATCGGATAATTCACCTTGAAAATTAAAACCCATATCAGTTTTCTAGAAATTCAATATGATGATCTCCAAGTGTTGTAGAATACAAATCTAATTTTAAAATTGGGGGTCACCGTGCTAGTTTTCCATCTAGAGATCAATATCATTATTATATTACAGTGGATAATATAAAAATTTAAAAACAGGTGTTTTCACATAGTAGAACCCATGTCAATTTCTCTCAAACTTTCACAGGATATAGTACATCTATAGTACTGTATATTTAGGTTTTAAAAATCATAGGTCACCCTCCTTGTTTTAGAAGAATTTCAGAAAACTATATCTTTCAGTGCATTTCCTATTTCCTATTTCCGTTCAATATGTACTCTTTTCCTCTTTTCTTTTCGGTAAAGAAGTGTTTCTTGCCATCATAAATTCATCCCGAGTGGGATGATTTTTCACTTATGACTCATCAGGACTACAATAGCATGGACATGTTATATAGACTCACCCGGCGTTTACATTAGACGACTAAATATGTGGCGACTGTAGATCGTCAGTCAATAGTCGTCAGGCGGTGGCAATGTCTACCGCAAAAGTCGTCGAGCTCAGAATTTCCTTGAGCGTTTACACTGACGACTTTCAGTAGAAACGGACGTCGGCGATTAATTAAGTTAAACTGGGTGTACCTGTGTATGGCCATTCATCAGGGGTGTACCCAGTGGGGGGGGGGGGTGTCCCAGTGTCCCCCCCCCCCCCCCTGTAGGTTTTTGTGTCTATACATGGGCATACATGGTAAAAACAGTGTTTACCCCCACCATGATAATACTAAAAACCATCCCCCTCTCTACACAGAAGTAACTGAAAAAGAAATTGTCTACCCCCCCCCCCTCCAAAAAAAAAGAAATCTTCACCCCCCCCCCCCCCTCGAGGGAATATTAAACATTTTTGTTTAAATCCACCATTGAAAATTTAGATAAAATTAGCCCCCTTCCCCTCCCCCAGAGTTCCCAAAATATGTTCCTGCCCCCATGAATATATAACCCCCTCCCCCACAGAGGAACCTGAATAGAATTGCGCTTCCCCCTAATCTTTTAACACCCCTCTCCAGAAATTATTTTCAAAAAGGTTATCACCACCCTATGAGTTAAAAAAGAAGCCCAAGATGAAGATGAAATAAGCAACTCCCCCCCCCAACCCCTCCCCCCCCCCCCCCACAGAAATCCCACTAGATATGGGTTTATTCTGGAGTTGATTCGCAGTATTTCTACCTGCAGTAAAACTCATACACTACACACATATATATATAAATGGTTTGTCCATCATCGATGAGCGAGCACGGAATTTACCCCTTTTTTAAATTAAAAATTTATATTTTAGTCTTTGGGTCATTTTCTGTAACCCACCTGGCACTCGGACAATCTGCCATTTCTACAATTATTTGTGTAGAGTCCAAATTAACTACCAGTGGGTTGATGTGATATTTCGGTCTCTGGTGACAGCTCATTAAAGGCTGAGAACATCCCTAGGACACTAGCCCTCTGCACCCTACCAATGTCACAGAGTTGGCAGGTTTTTGCAGCATGCCCAAAGTCTATGTACCCTCTCCAACCTCTCTTACCTTTAGGCAGAAGATTGGAGCGTCAGTTTCCCACCCTCTTATGCAATGAAGTGTAATTGAATGCTTAATAAATCAGCAGGTGCTTTTTTATATGGAAGAAAATCTCACTGTTGGATCTGCATATTTATTCGGATTTTCAAATGGATAATCTAAGATAAGAGTTGATTGACTGCTTTTCTTCACGTGGTACTGTGCAAGGTGCCAAAATGACTAAAATACAACAACCACTGGATTTGTCACATGAAAATACTGAGTCAATAACCTTCTTTATTGAGACAAATGTGACTCACAAGAAACATATTCTCAGCAGTTTGAATATGTATGGGACTAGTACAAAACACTGCAACATGTTTTATTGCTTGAATATGTTGGTTTTTTTCATCAGGATGTTTTTATTTCAATACATCACACATGTACGTACCCATCTTGTAACTGATTCGATCTGCCGTATATCACACAGAAAATAGTAGAAAGCCACATATGTACGACTGTTTTTAGATTAATAAAGAGAATTTTACCAAAATAAGCCCATTAAAGATAGCAATGAGTTAGGATATCTATTATCAAATATTTAAGAAAAATCCTACCACGGAATTACATGTTGATTCCATTGGAACGAAACAAAATCCACCATCTGATATCACATATATTCATATATAGAAAGACATGGTCAGTGTGTCTGAATGGAATCTGTTCAGAGATATTTTGGTCAGAAATACTCACCAAATTCGAAGAATGAGGTGAGTATTTCTGACCAAAATATCAAGGAATAGATGGAATTCAGACACACTCACTATGTCTTTTTATTACTATATACCTAGAAATCATTAAGAATGCCATTCTACAAACTCGCTAAATAGAAGAATGAGTGGTCACGTTGTACGGAGGGTAGTATTATATATATTACGCCACAGTGTGGACGAATGAAATCAATACTACTAGGGCATATACAAGAGCCATTTGTGCACCGTTATTTATATAGAACGTCCTGACCATGCTGTACAATTCACTGAACGAGATGGTAATTTGCGGTTTGTACGGACCGAGGCATTTATGCCGAGTTCCGTACAAACGGTAAATTATCATCGAGTTCTGTGACTTGTACAAGCATGGTTGGACGTTATATATTTACTATATATCCGAAATTTAAAAAAAAATCAGTTTCATTTTACTTAACAACCAAAATTTTAATAAATGTGTATGGCAAGGTGGTCCATTTTTTAGTGTATGGACTGCTGGTCCGTACAGTATTTTTTACGTCATATGCCTAAATGGTGCATATTTACAGTATATACGGCATGGGTATATAGTAAATAATAATAAATATTCAAACTACCTGCTAGCTGTATAGAGCATAGAATTGAACATTGGTAGAGGTGAATGAATGGGACTTCTCCGGTAACGATACATCTTCATCGGGCTGACTAGGCTGGCTGGATCTATCATGGCTGTTGTAAAATACGCCAATGTCGGCCGAGCGTGTGGGCTGAGTTACAGCTCGTTGTTTAAACTCTCTAGAGCTCCTATTGTACTACCAATGAGACATCCCTGTCTATTTACTCCTCCATCCCTGCCTACAAATTCCCCTGGCGCCTGCCGTAATAATGGGTTGGCCCTATAAATATTCACTATGGAGGTTTTTAAGAGCATTTATAAGTCTCCCTGATGCTGGCCAATTGGTGTATTACTCCCCTGCCTGTGGCAGCTGCAATGAGAGTCACTCTGGGACCTGCTGACAGATGTGTACACATCTCCAAGGGCTATGAATATAAAAAAAACGAGAAAAAAGAATCTACGAGAAGAAGGGACAAAGAAACCCGTCATATGATACCAAACGTCTAATAGCATCGAGCGTAACAAGTGTTTTTAGAGGTGGAGATATCTAGTTGTAGATGTCGGTACTGTCATTATTTATTACAAAGCTATGACAGTGGTATTTGAATCACTGTACTAGGTGTTATTTTATTCATATGGTATTATAGAGGAAATCTATGAAAGTTTAGGGTCTGAGCTCGTATCCAATTGAGTTTGAATCATGTAGTAATTCACAAGGTGAATGAGGTCATTCAAATGAGATGAGATTTAGCTCTGACCCTAAACTTGAATGGGTTTCTGAATATATCTCATCCCTCACATTGACTAATGGGCTAACATTTTTGACATAGTCCCCATTGCATATTGATATATCATGGGCGTTGGATACGAGTTCCCAATGTTAAGTCTATGGAGAAAAGATACCAGGGGTGAGATAATATGAAATACTTTGATTGTTATTTTTTCACTGCTCAGCTCAGTTTCTGGCCCATGTGATGTATCTGTATACATGTTTATCTCACTCCAGATATTTTTTCTCCATAGACTTAACATTGGAAACTCGTATTTAACACCCATCAGATATTTAGGAAAAATATCCAATGGGGGTTAATGTCACAAATGTTAGCCCATAAGTCAATATTAAGGGTGAGATAGATTCAGAAACCCATTCAAGTTTAGGGTCAGAGCTCGATCCCATCTCATTTGAATCACATAGCAATTCACGCGGCTTCGCCTTGTGAATTACTATGTGATTAAAACTCGATGGGATACGAGCTCAGACCCTAAACTTTCATGGGTTTCCTCTATAGTATCTATTTACTGCACTCGTCCGGAGTCTATGTCCGAATTGACTTGTATAAGATTTAACTCATAAAAACACTATTAGCTCGCATATGTTGTCTATTCAAATTTGATGACCGACGTACCCATATCCAAGTATCCACCGCCCATCCTGTAAGCTTACCCGGTAAGCAACTCGCGGTATGTCAATTTCTCCGCTGGAGCCACCGGAAGATAGGACACTTGTAGTCCTAGGTGTCCACTCTAGGGTAAATAAAAAACAAACAAAAAAACAAAAAAAAATGTCTCTGTACTACCTTTATCTCATCCCTGGTATTTCTTTTCCATTGACTTAACATTGGGAACTCGTATCCAATGCCCACGAGATATTTAGGAAAAATGATCAATGGGGATTTATGTCACAAATGTTAGCCCATTCGTCAATGTGAAGGGTGAGATAAATTCAGAAGCCTATCCAAGTTTATGGTTAGAGTTCGATCCCATCTTGCTCGAAACACTACGTAATCCACGCCGCTTTCACTCATATATGTCTCAGATATATGCCATCGCAGTTATGCCAACGCAGTAACAGAATCAACAAAAATCGAACTTGAAATAAATCAGCCTCTATTGAAATGAGGAAGAAGCCAAAGACAACGGCCTGGATATCACATTCCGATCATTATTTGCCGAATCTGTTTGCACCAATACACATCCGTCGTCCCTACCGTCTCCCTTCACCATTTCTCACGTTTCCTCCAGACTAAAATAGACACCATTGATGACATGGCCGGAGGGGCATTAGAGATCCTCCCTCCTACATACACCAGCCCAGAGCAGTCTCGTCCCTCAATTCCCAGCTCTAACCGTACGTCTCGCTTAGGCCACTCAAAAAAACCAACTTGTTTTTCATCACCGCGCGCATCTGCAAAAACGATTTTAGAAGATTTTTTTTTTTTTTTTTTTGTTAAAATAAGATGAACCTCGATAGAAATTATGAAAAGTATGTGTATTTGGTATCACATTAAAGCTCCTCATGCCAGGGATGTTTTTAATGTATAAGTAGTACAAATCTGAAAACCCCGCGCATGCAGACACCCTGCATAAGTGGACATTTTGGCCCTGAATGGAGGGTGACCGCTTACGCAGGGTTTTATTGTATGTCTAAAGCCCATTTTATAGCACTTTTAAGCCATCTTTGATCCAGCAAAAAAAAAGCGCCCTCATCATATTTTTCATGGCTTGGTAATGAGAAACAAGGGTTTTTTTTTGAGTGGCCTTACATAACCAGTCCGCGTGTCCTCCGGTTTGCCTGGTGTGTGCATTCACCAGGAGAAGGTGGGAAGTTAAGGGTGATTCAGACTCAGTGTTTCCTGTACCTCCAGCGGGAATTTCCTGGCAATTAAGCCCGATGCACATCTGCCGATTTCCCAACATTGATGTACCTTTGTCGGCGACAAAGGAATGGTAATTTGTCTCAGGCGAGCCATCCTAACGGAGTCAGTCATAATAGATATAGGACAGCTAGGCAAGGGTCAGTCAAAAATGAGTGAACCCCCTCCTTGAGATATTCTTTTGTTGTCGTCGACTTTTTGTTTGATATTCCTAAATTGCTCGCCAAAAGTTTATCAACATGTCAATAAATCCAGTTGCCGACCATGGAATGTTGGTAAATGGCCTCTGATTGGGTGGCGGACAAGGGTCGAGGGGTTATTTAATTTGCCTATGACAAGTTCACCGACTCCTATACGATTTGGGAACTAATCGTTCAAACCTGACTCGGTAGATTTGTATTGGGCTTAAAGTTCCCTTTTATTCTTTACATAATTCCTCAGTGTGACAGCTTGAATATCTGGGCCACAGCAATTATGTTCTACCCACCACCCATACCCCACAACCCCAACCCCAGTTGAGAGTGTCACCAACAAATGTATACCGAGGTATTTAGAGGCCCTCCTTGCAATTCCCATACCACCCAATTTAGCATGCAGCAGGTATGGAAGTGGTATCTATCGTTCAGTTTTAAACTGAGAGATTTGTGTACCTCAATGGGGATTTTTTTCAGCAACAAAATTCACTTTTTATTCTGTACTGGTACATTATCAATAAGTTTGACACTTTGAATTTCTGGGCCCTGCAATTATGTTCCACCCTTCATTGAGGGTGCAATTGTTGCCATCAATCAGCCCTCACCAAGGTCCAAATTCTCTTGCGATTTTGGAACCTAACATGTTAGAAATTGTCTCGAGGCCTTCCTTGCTATTCCTGTACCACCCCTTGTAGTGAAGCCATTGTGGGAATAGCAAAGGGCAATTGTCACTTAGTAGGGACCCTGCATTCAGGGTGATTTGGACTAGGTGATAGGTGATTTTTGCCTCATGGCCGGATATGCTAGCCAACGACAAATACCATGGAGCCAGCAATTTTACAGCTATAGCAAAGAGGGGGGGGAATGAGGTTGGAAGGCAAGAATCACAGGGATATGCATACAATTGTTTTAACCATTTTAACCCAGATATCCTGAACTTGTGTACCTTGTAGACTGTATTCATTTGCAGCGATACCCCTTGCTGTAGAGGGTGATGAGAATACAATTCTCATGATAGGATACATAACGATTATCTCACCCCTGGTACAAGTTTAGCCATAGTAATAACATTAGAAAAAAATACTCAACGATCACCCCCATAAAGTGCTAATATTACGCCATGGCCGTATGGCGTCATATGAATTTGCTAAGTCTATTCTAATCATTGTGAAATTTTTATGAAATTCAATGTCATAAAAAGGGGTGAGATAGATCCAGAACCGCACTTGAATCATAAAATACACAAAACTCAACTCGTTAGAATGGGCCATAGTCATCACATGGCTCCAACTAGATGACGATTGCGGCCCATCCAAACTCGTTGCATATTGTCTATTTATACGATTCTCGGTGTAGTTCAATATAATTATTTATCCTACCCCTAATATAAAATCCCATAGGCTTAGCATTGACTTTCCGTATGCGCCCGTATGTCGCATACGGATAAAAAATCGCTCCTAGGAGCGTACAAAAAATGGACCAATCAGGGATCAGCAGCTGAAAGTAGTTCCAAGCGCCTTCAGAGCAGCAAGGAGAGCTATATGGAGGACTTCAGAAGGTTTTTATCATATTTTTTTTTATTATCCTCACATAAAAATATCGTTCACAGGGGGTAGGATAAAATCAAAACCTTATTCATTTTAATCTGGGCTCCCGTATGTGACTCCTGGAGTTTTGGCTCTGGATATCACTCGGCTCCGCCTCGTGATATCACTACGCCAAACTCCAGTCATCGCATACGGGAGCCCAGATTAAAACTCATCCGGTTTTACGATAGTATGATACAGACTTGCAAACAACTTTATCACCAATAACTGTCCCAGGAGGTATAAGGATCGCCTAGTCTGAATAACCCTTTACTGGAGGTTCTTCCCTTATACCCCATCCCCCACCTCACACACTACCTTCCTCCAGCTTGCCTCCACTACCCAGCATTCATTACTCGCGTCAACAGAGCGCCTGCGCAAACAAATGCCGGGCTTCCGGTTCCGCCTCATTCAATTAGGCAAAAGCCGTGGCCCGCTGTTACGCCCGTACCCGTGCATACGGCGGTGGTGCTGGCGATGCTGGAGGCAATGGTGGTGGTGGTGGTGGCTATATGGTCAGGCTGGAATTAAGGCTAGTAGTGTAGGGAGTTGGCAGTTTGCCCCAGGGCCCACACTATACAACAACCCCCCCTGCATGTATACAGCCCCAAAATTCCCCCTGGTGTTCACCATGCCAGCTGCATGCTGTTAACTATGTGCAGGGTAATATAGCCGCATCTCATTGGTGGAAATAGGCCACTGCCTTGGTACCACAGAAATATAGGACGGCCTTACACTGCTAGGGTGGTTGTTGCTGTATGGAAATTCAAAAGGGGAGACACTTCAGTGGTACATTCTAAATTCTAATTCCCACGGTTCTTTCCGAGGGTGCCATATATCGTCCTGCCTTCACGTCTCATTGTTTATATCTTCTTTGCATCTAAAGCCAAAATTGGATGTTTCTATATATGCCTCAGTCTCTGTTTATTATAGCCATACGAAAGCAACAATCACTTATAATATGCTGTAAATAAAATAATATAGAATGATATTTCTGAGTCGAAGATATTTATGACTATGTGAAGATGAGATCCCCTATATATATATATGTGTGTGTGTGTGTGTGTGTGTGTGTGTGTGTGTGTGTGTGTGTGTGTGTGTGTGTGTGTAGGTGTGTGTAGGTGTGTGTGTGTGTGTGTGAATTCTAGCATAATGAAATCAGGTTGACTGAACACATATTCATAGATATATAATGTATTTACTATATACACAGGCCGTATATACTGTAAATACGCATCGTTTCGACATATAACTTAAAAGTATTGTACCGAACAGTGTTCCGTGCGACAAAATACGGAACACTCTTCCCTAATTGTTGAATAAAAGATTATTAATTTCGGGTATATATTAAATATACCGACCTACTATACTTGTACAAACTACAAAACTCGATGATTATTATCTCGTTGTGTAGCTTGTACAGTATAGTCAGGTCGTTCCATACAAGCACTACGGCTAAGATTTTAGGATCATTATCCGTTTTCAAAGAAATGAATCAGGCATAGTGATATACATCTTTGCTGTTCTAGATTAATTCTAAATGCTAGCATTTCATCTAATGTATTCTTTCCTAATGTACTTTTAGTAAATTGGTAACATCAGGTTATCATCCATGATTAAACTTCTCAGCTATACTTCGCAATAGAGCGCACCAATGACACTCATATGGAGCTGTGAATTTGAACCCTTTCATAAGTACAACCTTGTTGAATCATGAAGCAAAGGCTTCAAAGCTAACACACCCTGTCTGGTGTAGGAGACATAATTCCTGCTTTAATCAAGACTCCACTGAAGGCTGTGACAGTAACATGTCATTCAATACGTACAGAGGGAGTGCTACTGAGAAACACCGCCCACGAATACATCAATCTGTAGAATGTCCCGGGGACACTTAGAGGGGGTGCCACCAACCACGACAGGGCTGCGACACGTGCCGACAAGAAAGTTCCAATTGGTGCCTTGTCGCAGTATTGTCGATAGAGCGTCAGTTGTCACTCACATTGGCAATCGACGAATACGGGAATACAATCATTTAATTGTGGAGGGGTGAGATAAATACAGAAAGCTACTTGGTTTACGCTTCGTCGCCGTTCTCCACTCGTTCAAACGCTTCGCGATATTCACGATGCGAAGCGGAGTGAATATCGCTCCGCGTTTGAACTCGTGGAGAACGGTGACTCAGCCCAAACCTTGTTGATTTCTTCCTTAAACCACAACCCTTTATATAAAACCTGTCAGATATCATGACTGTTGTATACGGATTCAAATCTGTGGTAAACGGCCTCATGGTATACGGGAAAAACAGTCCCTTTGTGTTATGGAGCAAAGAAATAGTCCCTATTGTGATACCCTTTAATATGGCAATTACAGGGTTTAATTCATTCAAAAAGATGGATAATGAATGAATAACGATGGCTACGTGGACAGGCGACAGGTATTACACGAAGCGAAGCTGAGTGAATTATGTTGTGGTCAAACTTGGTGAAGTACGGACCAAGTTATCTTCATCGAGTGGGTTTCTGATTTTATCTCATCCCGTATAATATCATTAATTAATGAAATAAATAACCAAAATAGCCATTGGATATTGGGTGCAATACCTTCACGACCGTGGGGTATGACACCATGTTAAGCCTATGGAGAAAAGTAACGGGATGAGATAAACAATTTGTTTCGATCTGAGATTATTGTCTATACATCGCAGAGTGGGTGACGGGTTTAACCCTTTCCTTACTAATGATGCCACTATGGCAATCCCCAGCCACGGGCGAATGATGCCATATGGCATTACCAGCCATGGGCGAATAATGCCAAATGGCATCATTTGATATTTTACAATTTAGGCTCATAATTCGTGAAATACTCATTACTATAACATCATTTTTACACAAAATATGTAAATGATATATGACCAATAGAATTATTTGGAAAGAAATATAAATGGTTGCCATAGTGACACAAAGTATGTCACGTGACACCATTTCTGAAATTTTGTGCTCGCCCTTACCAACTGTACATGTGAGCTGGTATCGCAGCGTACACGATGCAGCACAAAAATCGTTCGTAAGGAATGGTTTAACTCACGTCCCTTTACGAGGGACACGCCGCCGGGCACTGATCCCGCACGGGATACAGACGGGAGTCGACATTGAATCGACACGGGCCGATAAAGATCTGAGGCGTTGTCAGTCAATATGTCGGGAGCGGATTAAATATCAGGGGATGGAGTGAATGAAAGGTGGCGCCTGGCGTTTAGAACCCCAACCACCTGGGGCCTGTTGAATAATCTAGGATCGTACATGAAGACTCTTTTGTGTGCCTCGTACAAGGGTTATCGTTTAATAATTTTCAGTTTTTTTGCTTAGACAGTCTTACCCAGTGTTAACACAGTTGAACTTGTAACGATGGATATTGTAACTGAAAAACTCACTTTGCGAGGGTTTGCAATTGCTAAATAAAATTTAAAAAAAACACACAAAAAAAACACTAGGCAATTACGGCAGACGATTCTGGCTTTTTGCACCTCCTGACAAAATTCAGCAATAAAATGATAGAAATTGTCTAATGTAAACGCCAAGTGCGCGGCGACTGCAGATTATCTGGTTACATCAGATTATACAATTTGGCACCACCTGAAGACTGTGGGACCCGCTCTGATGCCCCCTACTATTGCAAGCGGGCAGTGATTCTGTGATAATTTACGGTCGTTAGTGTAAATTCTCGGGTGCATTCTGAGGTTGACGACTTTTGCAGTGGACATTGCCACCGCCTGACGACTATTGACTTGATGATCTACAGTCGCCACATATTTAGTCGTCTAGTGTAAACGCCGGTTAGCCAACCATAAGGTCTATAACTGTTGAATAAAGTTAACCCACATCGTCTCGGGGTCGCTATTACAGATAATTTTCTACATATACGATTCTAGATTATTGAATGGGCCTCTGGGGCCTGTTTAATAACTTATGTCGATTTAAGAGGCAGGGTACAAGGAGACATTGAACGAGGGTTATCATTTCATATTATTCAAGTTAATTATATTCGCCAAGACAGCCCCTAGCCGATGGAAAGTCGTACATAAGTGTTGACAAAATTGATCCATGTCGCCCTTGGGTCTCTATGGCGTACAGAAAAAGGTCTTCATGTATAGTCCTAAATTATCTAACAGTCTTGTTGGGCAGAAGTGGGGCTTAACATTGACTGACACATCCTCAACGATATTTGGTCAAAAGTAGAGCATTGGAATCTTATTAGAATGTATATGATGGAATGAGGGGCGTTGCTGGGGTTTGGAAGCCCGAGAACATGTCCTACAGGTAATTCAATGGCCGAAGAAAATCTCAATAATTTCTGTTCCCTTTCCATATAAGAACTCGGTGAATTGTGATACAGCAAAAAGGTCAGTGCAGTTTATGGGATGGATGGAAGAGCCCCAAGAAGCCCAAGAACCTGGTTTTGTTGGAAGAAGACAAAGAGCTCACCAATTTCTACTCCTTTTCTATAAGACGTCAAATGGTGGTGAGACCCCAAAAAGTGGAAGGTAACGCCTGGTCCTTGAAAGGCCTAGAACCCGGTCTTGTTGGTAGAAGTAGACTTTTTCATCAGCCGACAGAAACTTCAGTGATTTGTGGTACCTGTGGTGGGGTCCTGAATCGATATCTATTACGATTTTATTTCTATAAAGGCGGGCGTCCACCAACCACGACAAGGCTACGACAATGGCTTTCCGACAAGGTCCACGACAGGCCTGTGATTGGAAAGCGTGTCATAGCCTTGTCGTGGTTGGTGGACCCTAGTTCCCGACAAGAGTCTACGACAAGGCCACGACAGGATGCGACTGGAAGCTTGTCGGGGGCCTGTCGGGGGCCTTCCGACAAGGCTATGACAATATCGAACATGTTCGATTTTTGCTACGACTGGACCTTTGTCGTGGAATCTTGTGGTTTCCTCGATATCACTGTCGTAGTGTGTCGGAACCATGGGCGCCTTTTTTACGGCAACCAGCAACTTCTACGACACGCCTCGACACCGCTGTCCTGACACTGCTCTTCTCACGACAAGGCTGCGACAAGGCGCCGATAGGAACTTTCTTGTCTGCTCTTGTCATAGCCTTGTCGTGGTTGGTGGACACCCCCTATACATCAGTTCATGGCAAACTTCCATTGACAAATATTTTACCTACAAATATATTAGTGGTGAACTAAAGGACGGCCCATGGAAGCTCAGCTTGGGAATAAGAAAGCAATGACCACCATTTATACACACCTCATACTATAGAGGAAACCTATGACGGTTTATGGCCTGAGCTCGTATCACATCGAGTTTGAATCATGTAGTAATTCACAAGGGGGTGTCAGACAGAATTCCAGGGGTGAGATAAAATCATATATTTTCCGAACTTGATTATGCAATACCCAGCAATGATTTTGAACCAGGATGTCATAAGGTCTACTTCCGCCTGACAAACTTTGCCATATTTTGCCATATTTTTCTCCTTTTTTTCAGAAGTGGGCAAGTCGTACCAGGAAAAAAAAAATGGCGATCGATTTCAGTTTCGAATTTGGCATTTTGTGGAACCATTTCCTCAAAATTTGTCGTCGATCAATTCAACGGGGTTTGATTGGTAGGGAAATGTCAATTAAACAAGAGGGATCAAAATTCAGGGGAAAACAGACCATCTTACGAAAATGTCGCCAAGACTTTTTGTTTCGCAAAAATTCTTATATGTTGTTCTTGATTGAGATGAAAGACAACGGGATGTCTTGCGATGTTTTACCATTCTTTGAATTCAGTATGGTCGTCTTTATTTTTCATTTTGCTCATATTTTTTTCAATTTCCATTAAGAGTTCATGAAGTCCCAAGTCTGTGTCAGAATTTCTTATCCAGTTTCTTTGTAGAGTCAATTCCGTGGCTGCAAAAAGAATGTGTATACATGTTGAGTCATATTATTAGCAATTGCACCAGTATCTTCATATTTGCATACTAGAAGAATGCTTCCTAAATATCACCGATCATTTTGTGGGCAGGTAAAAATAGACCCATCGTCTCTAATTGGTAGGAGCAATAACCCTAGATCATCCCACATTCCCTTGAAAAACAAGCGCCTCAAGGCAGTGTATTGACAAATGCTTTACCTGCAAATTCATCAGTGGCAAATGGCGGCCAATGGAAGCCCTGCTCAAGAGTGAGAATTCATCTAGAAAAAACCGGAGACACACCAAGCGAGTCAAGGTAGCGATTTCCAGAATCGCCAACAGAATATATACCATGCATGTGGGACATTATTTATTCTTAGCAATATGTCCCACTGATAATAAAACGTCTCAGAGGTAATAATCAGGTGAAATATGAAATAATAGCTCACATACATTTTGTGTTGGCGATTGAGGAAATCGCTGCGTTTCTCGCTTGGTGTCTCCGTCATATCAGACACAGACATACATTTTCTTAACTTGATTATGCAATACAATGCTATGACTTTGACGCCGAAGGACATTGGTAGTGAACCCTTGACCGCCCCTCACCCAATCGTACAATAAAAAATACTGTACAAAGAAGATCCTGGTTTATGTAAATATTCACATCATATCATCGAATTAATAACAACACTGTTAATTATTTTTATTGCCAATCAAATCCTTTGATTTTGATGTGCACTGTTTCAACTTCTAGATGTTCTTATAGTAATATATTTTAGAAAGAGCAGTTTATCTCCATTCACATTCATTTATTACAATCATTGTTCTTGCAGTAATCTAAATTTGGGTCTGAGAGGCCCATGATATACATATCCTTTCCCGGTTCTCAGAACGTAGCAGATAACCTTTCTCAACGAGAATTACGGATCTCGGAGTTGCGCGTTGCTGTCAGTGAAGGGAAGTCCCTGTAACACCTTCTGAAATATGAACCTCGTCATTTCCATTCGGAAATTGGGCTGGATGGTCTGGAAATAGTCTGAAAGCATGGAGAACATGGTTAGTGTGGCAAATACAAAGTAACGGATCGTTGAACTAAGATCAAAACCTGAAGATTAGTTATATAGGATGTAGTTTATATTTTTGAAATTTTATCATACAATGGCTTAGATCTTCCACCGGTCGAGGAAACTATTTCGTGCTGGGTTTTTTTTTTAATTCCTAGCATTCATTCCTACATAAGCTATTCACAAGAATAATTCTTGTTAATCATTCTCCTTGAGTTCTTATCATAGGTAGTTCCCAACCCAAGAACCACGCTCGTTTCCTAAACCCTACCACTACATCTACAACTGACAGTAACGGAAATCCTTTCACCTATCGACACCCACTTTCTTCACCTTTAACACGAGGCTAACGATCCCATAACTCAGAGAGCGAGGAACTCCCAAATGACGTCATCTTTTTTATTGCCATGTGGGTGCTATTTATAGCATAGGCACTATCGGTCATGAATGACACTGGATGAAGATGTTACTGGGCGGTTACTGAGGTGATAGACGGAGAGGCATCTGTATTGGTGCTGGTAAAGTAGGGAGGGGATGGGCGCGTGTGGTGACCCAGCGTATACACTGGACGATTATCGGCCCGTTTCCATTGGCTGACAAAAATGGTGTAGATTTTCTGTGTTTTCCTAATAGCCTATTTACATTTTGCGTCAGCAGTGCTAAAGGTCAGTCGGTGGTTCCTGACTGTATATCGGTGATGGCCAATGGAAATAGGCTATTCGGGGAACACAAAAAATCTACTCCGTTTTCGTTGGCCGTTCGAAATGGGTCTTACAGGCAGCGATTCTTGAATTTAGCCCCACCTGACGACTTTCAGCAGTAAAAGACTAGAAGTCTTCTAGTTTAAAAGTCAAGTGCATGCAATTATGCAATTTGGCACCACCTGATGACTATTGGTTATGCTGAGGAGGGACCCCAGAAATAAAAGATTAAATGAGAAACTGCGGAACCTAAACCTTAAACGACTAATAACCACAATTACAAGACCAGGTATAAACAATAGCACGAGCATAGATGCTATTTTTACTAACGCACATAATGTAAAATCCAGTGGAACATTAGATTACTACATAAGCGATCACCTAATAGTCTTTGCTGTAAAAAAAAAGGAGAGGAACAAATTTCGAATAAACCAATATCAAAGTCGAAGATACAAAAATACAAACATAAACGAAGCTTATGAACGACTAGATTTAGCTTGGAATGCTTGTGAATCCAACTGTCCTAATGTGCTATGGAACACCTTCCATGATAGCATAGAAACTTATCTTAATGAAAAGGCACCATTTAAAAGTATAAAAGAAAAATTCCCGAATATCCCCTGGATGACCCCGGAAATAAAGGGGGAGATTGAAGAAAAAAGAAGATTAGTTCGCAAACTTGCCAATCAATGTATAATGACCCAAGATAATATTCTCTATATAAAACGAAATATTAAGGATCGACGTAAAAGGATCAATCATCTTATGTTTAAAGCGAAATCGCACTATCTTGATAAGACACTCACTGAAAACACCAAAAACCCTAGAAAATACTGGAACGAACTCAACAAATTTATTAACCCGTTAGAAAAGAACCCGACAATCTGCCTAACAGATGATCATGGGGCTCAACTCAATATAACTAAATGTGCTGACCACATTAATACATTCTTCAGTTCTATAGGCAAAAGACTAAACGAGCAGCTTATGAATGACACTCATTTAACAACAGTCACTAGAAATACCGACGATGGTTTTGAAATTAACTCCGGCGCAATAACCATTACTAAAGTTATAAAACTAATTGAAAGGATAAAAACGCATAAATCCTCAGGCATGTTCAGTGTGAAATGCTCCTTCCTGAAGGACTTGTTACTAAAATCAGCCAGACAATTTAGGGATCTACTTTGTTCTTGCATCAAAGAAGGGATATTTCCCACACAGTGGAAACGTGGCAGAATTTCTCCCATGCCCAAACAAGGCAACCTCAAAATGGTTAATAATTGGAGACCAATATGCATTTTGCCTGTAACAGGAAAAATCCTAGAACGTTTAATATACGATGCTCTGTACACATACTTAGAATCTAAGAGGTTCTTCTGCAATTCACAATTTGGTTTCCGCAAACAACGAGGTACTGGGGGAGCTGTACTTACCTTGACAAACTGGCTATTTGAATCAGAGAATAAAGGACACATTTCCATAGCCACCTACGTTGACATAAAAAAGGCCTTCGACTGTATCGACCACCACCTACTTCTCTATAAACTCTCAGAAGCTGGAGTCGGAACCAACTTACTAAGATGGCTTAAAAGTTATCTCACAGATAGACAAAATTACACAGAATATGCGGGAACAACATCTAGCCTTAAAAAGGTAAACTGCGGTGTCCCCCAAGGTTCCATTATGGGACCACTACTCTTTATAATTTTCGTAAATGACTTACCATCTGTAATCAAACACTGTAATTGTCTAATGTACGCCGATGACTTGGTCATCGTAAGCTCGAATGAAAATGTTAAAGATGCAGAAACAAACCTGCAAAAAGACTTGAATGCAGCATTGCAATGGTATACAGCAAACCGATTGTCAGTTAACATCCAAAAAACAAGAATTGTATATCATAGTAGTAAAAGAAGGCTTAACCAAATTAAAAAATCACAAATTAGCCTAAATGAGAAAATTCTGACCACGGTAAACTGCATGAACTATTTAGGTGCCCAAATAGACGAAACTCTCAATTTTGAGAAACATGTATCTGAAGGCAACAAAAAACTAAACCACAAACTGATCCTGTTCAAGAAAGTGAGAAGCCTCTTAAGTAAACCAGCTGCAATAACTGTTGTCAAAACCTGTCTTCTTCCACTGGCCGATTATTGCTCATTTCTATGTATCAGTTCTCCTAATAAAATCAGAGAAAAACTTGAGAGGACAATGTATCAAGCTATACGCTGTGCTTTAAACTGTAATTATAATAAAACAAAAGCTAACATAAGCAATCTCGCCCTGCTTGAGAGGACCTCGATCGACCACTTCAAGGACAGACGCCTGGTACTGTTACTAGGCTTACTGAGGTCACTAAATCGAACCGGACTCCTACACATTGATAACAAGAAACAAGACAAACCCCGAACCCGCTCCTCTACCAAAAACAACATCATAACACCCAAGCCCAACACGGAGAAGTTTAGGAAATCACCATTCTACACTGCAGTCCAATACTGGAACAGCCTAGACCGAAACACTCAAACCACCGACTCCAAGAACATATTTAAGAAAAATGTCAAGGATGTGATAAAACGAACCAGACTAAAAACAGTTAAATAAAATGCGATATATGTATACATAAGAACTATAAAATCCCTATGCGTCATGTAAAACATAGGTTAGCACAATGATAACTGTGAAAGTTTGACCACTGAAAACTTATTTATCATACCTCATCAATTTATCCTCGGATACTCATACTTGTAAATATTATGTAAATACTGTAACTACCTAATATAATAAGTGAAATACTACTTCTACGTTGAAGACTTGTACCATATGTTACGCCAATGTCCCAAGATCAACATTGTATGGAAGAGCAGTGCCTGGCACTGAATGCAATAAAGATATAAAAAAAAAAAAAAAGAGGTTGACAACTTTTGCACTCGACATTGCGAAATCGAGCACCACCTTGAGACTATTGGCCGGATGATCTACAGTCGCCACATATTTAGTCGTCTAGTGTAAAGGCTGAGTCACCCGCATTTGCATTAGACTAAAGAAGAAACCAACAAGTTTTGGTCAAAGTCGTCGTTCTCCACGAGTTTGATGCAGAGTGATATGAACGAGGTGATAGCCGAGTGAATATCATGTAGCATTCAAACGACTTGGAGAATGACTTCTTTGACCAAAGCGAGTTGCTTTCTGTATTTATCTCACCCCTGTACACACTAAAGGAACAGACGGCACACAGGATATAGACCATGGAGAACGGACTGCAATACTCGTAGGGCCATGGAGAACGAGTTCCCAATGTTAAGCCTATGGACATTTATTCCAGGGGTGAGATAAAACTACATATGTGGCACCAGTAGTCATCAGGTGGTGGCAATGTCCACTGCAAAAGTCGTCAACCTCAGAATGTACCCAAGCATCTACACTGATGACTGCATTTTCACAGAATCGCCGACCATCCAGGCGACTAAAATTCAAACTGGCTTGAAATAGTCTTGGGCATCAGGGCGTGTGCAATTGTTGTCAGGTGGTGCCTAATTGTATAATCTGATGTAACTAGACGGTCTGTAGTCGCCACACACTTGGTGTTTACATTAGACGAGTTCTATCATTTTACTGCTGAAAGTCGTCAGGAGGTGCAAAATACCAGAATCGCCGGCCAGAATTGTCTAGTGTTAACGCCGGGTCAGTCTGAAGCAAATCCCCTCCCTAACCACCCGCCCGCCCACCCGCCCACCCGCCCACCCTCCCACCCACTCCTTGCCGACCCCGCGTGACAGGTCGAGGACAGGAGGATTGATGGAAGAGGGTTTGATTTCCCGACAGGCCGCTAGGTGGCCGCTATGTGACGTACGACCGCAAGGGGGCACCACCAGCCGGCTGCCACCAGGGAGGCGCCACTGTAGCTGCTTGGGGGGCAGGACAGATCCGGTGTGCATTGGAGGAGAATTAGGGTGTGGGGAGTGGAGACGACCGGTGGAGATGCTGAGATATAAGTTGACATGCGCTTCTGATTCTCCTCATTTGTAATGGGAGTCTCTCTTGGATTATGTTGGTAATATTCTGCAAGCTGCTGTGGTATGGTCTCAGCAATTCTCAATTTGGATTTCTAAACAAGCCATTCAGGTAGAATCCTCATTTATCCTACCTCTCATATAAATCTCCATAGACTTAACATGGTGGGCCTGTATGCCACGGTTATGCCATAAAATATTTATATGCCACTGGTGACATATGAAGTTAAAAACATGTGACAATGTAGGATAAAATCTAAACACCACTCAATTTCATATAATTGTTTACAAGCCATTCGTTGTCTTCCGCTACAGATATCACTCAGCTCTGCTTCGTGATATCATTCTGCAAAGACAACTCATGCCATATAAACAATCCTATGAAATTTCGTGATGTTTCATGATAGTACTTTTGTGATTTGCCCCTCTTTGTTAACACTTTTCCTGCAGTACCCGAGTACCCTGACACAGCATCTAATCGCAGGCATTTCCTGCAGTAACACTATTCCTATCGCACACAACTTAAACCAAGAAACAGCAATATCAGCTAATTTAAGTGTTTTTACAGGGTAAGAGATGGTGTATTGCTGTTCCTAATTAAAGACTTAGACATGCCCCTTGTACCTTGTACCATTTAAAATTCACGCAACCAATTTTAAATCCATAGAATTTAGTACATGATTATCAATTATGTCTTGGGGCATCATGATGCAGTGAAAGGCAAATTATAGTTTTGTATCCAAATGCTTTTGGTTTTGCATTTTATAGAATGACAAAAACATGGTAAAAACTGTTCATAAGGCATTCTTGCCCCTCTTCAGCCCACACTCACTGACAAACTGCTTTGAACCATTCTCGCCCCTCATTGACATACTGCCTGAAGACATTCTCACCCCTCACTGACATACTGCCTTAAAGTATTCTCACCCCTCACTGACATACTGCCTTAAGCCATTCTAACCCCTCACAGACATACTGCCTTAAGGCATTCTCCCCCCTCACTGACATACTGCCTTAAGGCATTCTCCCCCACTCACTGACATACTGCCTTAAGGCATTCCCCCCCACTCACTGACATACTGCCTTGAGAAATTCACATCCCTCACTGATATAATGCCTTAAGACATTCCCACCACTTACTGATATACTGCCTGAAGACATTATCACCCTTCACTGACATACTGCCATCAGACATTATCACCCTTCACTGACATACTGCCTTAAGACATTATCACCCTTCACTGACATACTGCCTTAAGACATTATCACCCTTCACTGACATACTGCACTCAGACATTATCACCCTTCACTGATACACTGCCTTAAGACATTATCACCCTTCACTGACATACTGCCTTAGGACATTATCACCCTTCACTGACATACTGCCATCAGACATTATCACCCTTCACTGACATACTGCCATCAGACATTATCACCCTTCACTGACATACTGCCATCAGACATTATCACCCTTCACTGACATACTGCCTTGAGACATTATCACCCTTCACTGATATACTGCCATCAGACATTCTCACCCTTCACTGACATACTGCCATCAGACATTCTCACCCTTCACTGACATACTGCCATCAGACATTCTCACCCTTCACTGACATACTGCCATCAGACATCCTCACCCCTCACTGATATACTGCCTTAGGATATTCTCGCTCCTGGTTGGCATACAGATATTCTCACCGCTTAGTGACATACTGCCTTAAGATATTCTCACCGCCTACTGACACCTTCCCTTAAGACATTGCCGCCTGGAAACCGTTAAACCCTGTTCCTGACTCGGCAGTATTTGCGTTGTTGCATGTCGCCCAGCGTATCGGACAGAGATTATTGATAGCGAGGATTATGTATACTGGGTGGTGAACATCCCACTGCTCCTCAGTCTTCCCTTCTCGCCGAGATCCTATTCAAAAAGATGCCGCCTGTGCAGATTCTCGGCTAGTGCAGTTTGTGTTTAACACAATGTAGACTTATCAGACAAAGGTTGGCGGTTCTAAAACCTGTCATACATGACTGTTCTGATTAAAGTGCAATTCACACGGCGGGATTTATGTACCTCACAGTGTTCAAAGATTCATGAGATCCTGTTACATTTTAGGGGTAAATGTCGCCAACAATTGCAGGGGAAAAACATGTCTCAGGGAAATGGAACCTTACAATTCAGACGGAAAGATTGTGTTCGAATACAGAATTTCAGCAGGATTTGCCTCAGACAAACACAGTGTGGGGTACATGAATCCCATTTTGTGAATCCTGCTTTAGCCGTTAGGTGGAATTCACACGGTGGGGTTCATGTACCTCGCGGGGTATTTGTTTAAGACAGATCTGCTGAGATTCTGTTCTGGAACACAATCTCTTCGTCTAAATTGTAGGGTACCATTTCCCTATGACAGGTTTCCCCAACCCCCTTGCAACTATCGGTTACGATTCGCTCTAACGATTAGCTCTAACAGAGTCTTGATTTTAAACACATTTAAGATTTACAGGGGTATTTTGGGGTGACAAATGGACCTACTGCTGAGCAGCAGAACAGGGACCTGTTTCAGTAGTTTCGTGACATATCTATATGGCGTCTGTGACACCATACAGACAGATCAACACAAGTTGCGGCACTTAGGACAAGACAGACCCCAAACACGGTGTGTCTGGTTTCAAAAGTATTAGACAATTTCCGTGGGAATTAAGCAATGAAACTTTAACATGAGTAAGGGATACATATTACCTATAATCGTTCCAAATTAGAAGAAAATTGGTGGCTCCGATCTGCTGATATTTCACATTATATGTGACATGTGTTTTGAAACCTGACAAAATTTTGTCCACTGTTGCTTGCACTGTTGGTGCCCCTGTTGATGTCTGTCTAGGCCTAATGTCACAAAACTACTGAAACAGGTCCCAGGTGCCCAACCTAGCCAACAGGAAGCCACAAAGCAGGATTACATGTGTTTTCAGACCACTCATATTACAGGAATGAGCAGAAAGATGATATCCAGTGTATATCAATTGAATGGAAATCTCCTAGAAAATGTATTATTTTTGTAATGGGCAACCACTGTCAGAATTATTCAAGTTGTAATGTCAACCAATCGCAGTTTCCTACTCCAATATCTAACCCCTGTCGGTTCTTTTCACTGCAACACAGAGACCTTCAATTGGACCAGGAGAATTATTGTTTTATCAAGGACGTTTCATTTGAAAACATACATTATTTTTCATTTATTGTTTTCTTTATTCTTTCATTTATTGTCTATCAATGCCACATAACATATATTCATAGCGTAGCTTTTATTCCTGACAAGTGTCGGAATTACTCTGTATAAAGAGAATCCTATTTTCATATGACTAAATAGTGTCCAGAATGTCTGACTTTCTACCACTTTCATAATAACATCTGACAGTCAGGAATTAGTCATTATGAGAATGGTACATTCCCAACTACAGTCTGACGAGACAAAGTGATATCTATTCCGACCAAATAACACATTAATGGTAATGCAACTTGATATTCAAAAAGGTTACCGTAATGGCTTCACTAATCTCCAAGATTATGTTTGAATTAAGAAGGCAGCCTATTTTATACCTGTTGTAATGGCTAACTGTCACATGCTATCAGTATCAGAGATTTATCCAATTTGGTTGAATTTGCTATATTCTATACGTGGAAAGCCAGCTATGAGATTACCTTCATCTGTCATCAGTGGCGTCAGAATGGGGGGGGGGGCAGGGGGGCGACTACCCCCCAACACAGTTTTTTTCCAAGCTCAAAAAAGTCACAATGTTCAGATTTTACAAAAGAGAGTGTAAAAAACTGTCCTGAATTTTCAGCATTGAAAAATGTCTAAGTCTAACTTATTAGCATGCAACAATGGATAAGCATTCACTTCTCACTATGGAAAAATGTCAAAGTCTGACACTTTAGTGTGTAACAATGGCTAGGCCTTGACTTCCCATCACAGAAAAATGTCTAATGGCTAAGCCTTGATTTTTGTCTCTGGAAAAATGTCAAAGTCTGACCTTTTGGTGTGCAATGATGGCTTAGCTCTGACTTTTCACAATTGAAAAATGTCTTAGTCTGGCATTTTACCATGCAATGAATGCTAAGCCCCCACTTTTCACATACCTTTCACAGCTTCACGTTAAATCCAGTGGAACAAGCCAATGTCAAAGTCAACAATTTTTTAGTCCCCCCTCTCCAATTTTCAGTATGTTCTGACGCCCCTGGTCATTGTGAATTTTCACTGGTGTCACGTTAAACCAGATACAATCCTGACATATAGTTTAACAGAGATGAAGCAGATTGGTCGTTTACACATTAACGTTGCGTGATGCCTTCAGACATTAAACAGGGCTGGCCGGGTGATGCCACAAGTCCAGGGATTTACCAAATATGGTCTCAATATACATGACACTTTCACAGAATGTAGATATTACATCATATGTGAAATTTAAAAAATGATATCAAGGATCATAACTGTTCTTTCTTTAACATCTTGCAGAAACGATATCATGGTCATACTGTTGTAATTGAATCTTATTTAAGTTAATAAATGCTGCTATTTAAAAAAGAGGTTTAAACTAAATTAAGGATCACGTATCATGTCAGGTGATGACAAAATTCAATTTTCGCAAACTTCTTTTAGTACCCAGCTCATAATGATACTTATTGGCACTAGTCCATGGCCTTTTGCCCCTGCCTCTGCCGTGGCCACCCGGGCCAACAGGTTTAAAAGGTGTTTAAGAAGGTAAGGGTAATTTGCAAGCTGCAGACCTCCCCCAGGGAAAGTACTCTTCTTGAAAAACACGATAGCCAGTATGCTCGTCCCACACCATTAAAGGAAGCCGAAGAAGATTGAAAGAGATTTTTTTTGATTTTTTTTTTAAATGATTTATTTCCACATTCTGTTACATTAACAGTTCTTCCCTGCGGAGCACCATAAGTTGGACTCCAGGTTTTCCAAACAACAACGGGTATAATGATGAAGTGATGGAAATGTAAAGATTATGTTTCTTTAGAAGTTCTATACAATATTGTGCTCTGAGTATCTGCCATCTTGCTAAAAGCTTACTCAGGTGTTTACAGTGGTGAGAACTTTTATTATAGCAATTATATTAGGGGAATATTGAGTGTACACAATCACCGAATTCGGCAACACAGCGGATCTTCCACTAGGGCCACTTGCACCCTACTCCTCATTCTTATGGCAGGTGTTAACCTTAGTAGGCAGTGGGTGCCATTATTGAGTGTGTCTATGGTATGACCCGACAAGGGTATGAACCCTTGATCTTCCATGCTCGAGGCGAACAGCCCTCCCATTTAGCCATATAGACGTTTGCTTCTGATATAGATCGGTCCGAAGCCACTGACCAACCTTTAAGCACTTTCTATCAGTATTCACTGTGTTGTTAAAAAGGCCAGCTATCATTACAGCATATCTGAGTTTGACAGTCAACCAATACCCGTCCACCTTTTATCGGGGTCAGAATGCTAATAAAAAACTATCATATCTCAGCCGAAAAGAGGAAATTGAAAAAAACCAACATACCAACCAATTCATTTACTGATTCATGATATTTTTGGCACCAATGACTGGCAAATTCAATGTTGATTAAGTCAACTCTGTTGATATTATCATTGGTGAATTAGGTCAGGGGTCCAAAAATCAGTCAGTGAGATCTTATAGAAAGTAATTCGGCAACTTGAAATTAACCAACGGCAACCAGAGTTACTGATATCATGTAACAATCGTTAGCGCCTGTATCATCCACCAACTTTGACTCATGATTAGGATCACCAAATATTTTACCTAATTTGTCTATCTTTGTGTCTAGAAAACGCTTAGCAAACCAAGTAGCATGCTTATTTAGCCATCCAAGATCAGAAACAGAGCAGAAGATGTCAATGTCTGTCTGCTGTATTTTGATACTCAGATATGAGTCATGCGAAAAGCGTCTTAATAATACATCGGAGAATGACAAGGATAAAGAAAGCGTCCATCTTGCATTGCATATAGTGTCACAGGAGCATTCACTCTATGATAAAAAGGCCAGCTATCATTGCAGCATATCTGAGGTTGACAGGCAACCAATACCCGTCCACCTTTTATTGGGGTGAGAGCGCTAATAAAGAACTATCAGCGGCTGGTCGGCATGTCTCGTCTTCACCACCACACCCCGTCGCGCCGCCCGCCATCCCTCATTCAGTATTCTGCCACCAGCATGGACGTCACGGAATACGAGATACTTATCCATTACCACAGGCCCGCTTCCCACTGAAAGATTTTGAGGATCCCTAGGGACATCCAGTCGGTGACTCAAACCCTAAATTTATCGGAATGGGGTCCGTTTAATAATCTATGATCCTACATTAAGACCCTTTTCTGTACCTCGTATATAAGAGTTATCGTTTAATGATGTTTAAGTCTATTCGCTAAGACAGTATTAGCCGTCCTTAAGGTCATCCTTGTGTTGTATAAAGTTGATCCACATTGTCACCGAGTCTTTGACATACAGTAAAGGGTCTACATATATACGATCCAAGATTTTTAAACGGGCCCCAGATTTCCAAGGGGGAAAGCAAAATTGCTAAATCATCAGCAACTTGAGCACTGCCTCCAATGAATTATGCAAGTCACCAAATAGTATCCCTCCCATAAGGGCGCCCGTCTCTTGCAATACAATTTCAGACATGGTTGAAATTTTGCGATGGTAGCTGCCGATTATTATCCTACCCCTAATAAAAAACGCCATAGGTTTAACATTCCCCCAATGTATTAGACATAGCGTTGGATAAAATGTTATTTATGCACCGAGGTGAATAAAAAAACGGACCAATCAGGGACGAGATAACGAAAGTAGATCCGGCAGCATTGATAACTTCTAACGTGGATAATTACAAATATTCTCTGTATATCGGTGAGATGGGGTAGGATGAATACGAAACCAAACTCGAGTTAGCCTTCTCAATGTTTATACCACTCTGGTCAGATCTGCTACTCACTACACTCGGCTAACGCCTCGTGTAGTAATACACAACCTGCCCATCGTGGCATAAACATTGACAAGGCTAACTATCATTTGGTTTCTACTAATTCTCCTCCCACCGACTGTGCGACTGGTGTTTCCCAGCCTCTATGCAGGAGAGTACTCTCTGCGATAGAAATAGCCAAGTGGGAATCGGGCTTTAAGCCCAGTTCCCACTTTGGGGCATCCAGAGGGCTACCATCTGCGACTGTCACCCAAAGTTTCGAGGAATGTCTCCAAGGACAATCGCCAAATGGCAAAATCATTGGCGACTATTGCCCTACTCCCCGCTGTACGGGCTTGAGTCAGTGACTGGATTCCCTCTAAAAAGGGCACCAGTCTCTTGTGATTCAATTTCAAACATGTGCGACTATTCCGACTATGCCCATCCCATCCGCAGTGCGACTGGCGTTTCCCAACGATCATGCCCAGAAATAGTCTCAGGGGCAGGAATCGCCAAGTGGGGATGGGCCTTTACCACCTTCAACCATGACCTGCCAGTACTCAAGTAAGTTGTCATAGTAACGCTGGTCGTCATGGCAGCAAACCTCCTGCCCGGTGTAGATTTCACGGAAGGGGCCTCTGCCGCGTTGCTAGGGAGGCGGCCGGTTGGCAAGGCGACAGACGGCGTCGTGGCGACAGTGTGGGGCGACGCGCGGGTTCTGTGGCCACGGTACAGGTTGACCGGGAGTTTTGTAGCAGCGCTGTAATCATAGGAGGATGTGGGATAGGGGTGAGAGGGCTGCATGAGGAATGATAGCTGTGCTGCTGGCGCTGGTGGTGGCGATGGTGGTGGTGGTGATGGTATTAGTGATGGTGGTGGTGGATCTCCGATTCCTGGTTATACGGCGGGAAAACAAGACGGCTGACACCTCCACAGTGGTCACTTGACGTCATTTGCATATAATCATACATGTGTTGCTGTAGCTGCTAGTACATGTACAGCCAACCCTTGCACAGTTCAATTACAAAACATAAAATCTAACAGCTAGAATGTCATGTAATTATCCACAGCAATATCATCTCTCATTATCAGCACATACGCAGTCATTGTTACTCCCCACTAGATTAGTATATCATTATATCTTTCTTCAATGTAATTTGTATTATAAACTATGGTAGCACGAGGATATTTTGATGGACCTCATTAAGAAAATATGATATAAAAGGGTATAGTGGTAGACCGCTAAATGTATTTCCATTGGCGAACTATATCAATAACAAAAATCTAAAAAATAAAATAAAAAATAGTCCAGCATATCTGGTATCTAAGCCAATGATGCTGTCTTAATACTCGTTCATATAATAAGAGTAATTTTACCACGAGTTTGTTATTCAATTATTCTATAACATGACACCTGATGAAGGCAAAAATAGAAATACGCCAAAACTTAGCCAGTGATGCTGTGCTGATACTCGTTCATATAGGAAGAGTAATTTTACCAGGAGGTTGTTATTCAATTATTCTTAAATATGACACCTGATGAAGGCAAAAATAGTAATACACCGAAACGTTGTGTCAAGTATAGTTAATTGTCTCACCCCTGGTATTTTTGTCCCATAGGCTTAACAATAGAGACTCCTCCTGTGTGTGGTCCACTCTTTTTGTGTTTAAAGGGGTGAGATTAATACAGAAAACAACTCGTTTTGGTCAAAGTCGTTGCTCTTTAACTTGTTTGAATGCTACATGATGGTCACTCGGCTCTCGCCTCGTTCATATCACCCTGCATCATACTCGTGGAGAACGACGAATATGACCAAAACTTGTTGGTTTCTTCTTTACTGCTGTATACCACCAAGTATAAACAAAAATGGAAATTAGAATTAACTCTGGAATCAAAATACTATGTTCTCGATCGGAATATTAGTCGAAATTGTCGAAATAAATCCTGACGCTATTGTTTCACTTTGTTTCCCTATCTTCAGAAAGGATCACTTCCCCCTCCCATACAAGGTTAATCTGACAAAACCAAAGCGGCTGCACATGACAGCACCAAGGCAATGCACGTGACAGCACCAAAGCCCGTGTGCATGTGACAACAAAACCCTGATACCTCCACCAGCCCCGCCCCCTTATACAGTCCCTCCTCCACCACCCAGTCCCCATCGGGTGGGCAGGTACATAATTTGCTGGCGAACTGAGGCAGGAAACTGGGCAAATTGTAGGAGGCAGGAAATTTCCTCATCCCAATGATTTCCCAATTACCCTGCTGCCATGCTGGCGTTTCTGTTACAGGAGTTTTCTTTAGGCCAGCCTGGCCTGAAGAGCAAGGGATGCTGGCCAAGGAGGTGGAGGCTGGGGGTCCACTGCTATTCACTACTCACGCCTTGCTTGCAGCACATTTTGCTCGCCTCCCTACACCAACCCCAACACACCTCTATGCCTTTCTGCCGCCGACTTTAGAAAGCAGCGGAAATTGGCATTTCTGCGAACGACGCTGCATGGAACGGGCGATAATGGGGCAACGTGTTGCAGGTCACGTGACTGGTGTAATTAGCTGCCACCCGAGGGAGCCACTGTGTCACCACGGTCCGATGACGCATGCGTGGAAAGTTTGTGATCGAGGAAAGCAGTGGGAGTTGGATTTCTCCAGTTGGATTTTATGATGGTTCACTGGTTTGAGCATCTCAACAGCTGGGGAGCTGGGAAGATAGGAAGCATATGATTTTCATATGCCATTCCACCAGGCTAAATAAAAGCTTTTTTAAAAAAGGAGCCAATTTGACACTATGAAATGTCGTTCAGCAGCCGTCCTTGGGTCCTTTAATGTACATTTAAAAAATAAATATTTGAGGAAGCTAATTTATTTCTGAAATTTAAAATGTAGTCCCCTTAAATGTAGTCCCCTTAATATTTTTAATTCAGATAACCATCACAGTGGTAGATATAATTAAAATTTTGGGGAAACCTTTCAATACCATATAGACCTTATGATCATGTCTCTTATTTAGCCCTTATCTTATTTTAACTGACAGTTCTTTTCTTCAGTATTTTACCGACCTTCCATATAGAGGCAGTTTCGTTTCACCAGACAAGTATTTTTACTATCAAGATTTTACAGATAAACTGTAGGTTGCCATTGGACTACTTGAACAATTTCATCCTTTTATAGTTATCTGCATAGTATGGAAGAACCAAACAAGAGTTAGTCGTGTTGTTGTTTATCGCACGACGGCAAGATCGCGTATTACTGCGCGAGACGAAGACAAGAACAGTAATACGCGATCTTGCCGGAGTGCGATGAACAATAACATGACTAACTCGAGTTTGGTTTAGAATTTGTCCTACCCTGCCCGTCTAAATTACTTCTACATTAACAGATGACGTCATTTGTCAAGTGTATCCCACAAGAGCAATATTTTTCATTTTTCTGAACTCCAGACCGAATACAGTGACCCAATGTTAAGCCTATGGAGTTTTTTTATTAGGGGTAGGATAATATACACTAGATCAGGTTTGGGTGGTCTACTTATGATGTGATGTGATGATATGAATGACCCCTGGACACCTTAGCTAGGATATAATGATCTTTATAATGATATCATAATGCCATATTATACTATTCTTTGCTTTTCATTAACATATAATGTTAAACCGATCGTTTGTTTGATGTTACGTCCGGTCAAACACTGAGCTCCATACAAGATAGAAGAAAAATGCATGTAGAACTGTATATGTTTGATATGAAATCTAATGTATCTATGTTACCAATAAGTAAGAGAACTACTAGGAGAACTATTGGGATAACCTTTAAGCAGGACCAACCAAATACTTCAGTGTACCTTGATAGTCTTAACTATTATGGGCCACGTATATGGAATGACCTGCCATCAAATATAAGAGACATTGAGATACGCAAAGACTTTAAAACATATCGGAAAAAGATGATGATGGCAAGTATCCTGTAGAACTGTAACCCTCTATGCCATGTCTGTCACTTTCCAACAATACTGCTGTCTCAGAAACCCCTTTTTAAGTCCACTAGAGGACCAGGTCAGACCCTGTGCTCGCCAGGCAGACCACCTGCCTCAACCCATGATGTTGCCAGCCCAGAATTTTTGTATCTGCATTATTTTTGTGTATATTTTGTTTATATTGCTGACTGTAACGAACGCATCGTCAAAATATTTGCTTTCTGTATAAGTACTGATGAGTACCAAATTACTGGCCGAGCATGAAAACCAGTTTTACAAAAAACTGAGCTCTTCCAGTCAAAATAAAAGACTTAAAAAAAAAAAAAACACACCATAGGTCCTTTCCAGACTTCTTTAATGCTCGACGCTTTCCTGAATGATTTACACCATATGGGGGGGTGATCGAATCTATGAGATGATTTTAGCTAGAAATCGAGCCTCATGGGACTCGAACCCACAGCTTTGGGATTATAATACCACATATAAAAAACCGGCAAAAGTTTATCATTATTGAATCACATTCACTCAACTTACACACATTTGACAATGTGATATCTAGTATAGGTGTTAAAACAACTCGTATTCAATATTCAGTATGTTCATTACGAGGTTAAATATTGGACTCAAAAGAATCAAACTAACCCCACTCAACAATTATTATCTGAGAAAAGATTGATTTAACATTGTAAGATAAAAAGTAAGATCCGGCTTCCACTGAGCTCCCGATTCCCTATGATAGACCTTACGATGCGTGTATCGGGGTGCATCCTCGGGTGTGTCGGCTACGGATTAAACTGATTTTCCAATAAGATATCAATGTTGTGTCTGGAGATGCATCATAAGCCTATCGTAGTGTATCGGGAGCTCAGTGGACGGCAGGCTTAAAACTAGAAACATCTACTTCCAAATCCATATTTTTACTGTGTTCTCTTTTTTTTCTAAAAAGGGGCCATCCATAAAGTACGTACGCACTGACGTGGGGTTGGGAGGTCAAACATTTTGGAAATTTTGCGTATGTTCCCTCTTTGTTCTATTGCGAACAAGATCGGGAGAGGGGGTGGGGTGGGTTTCGCAAATCTCAGAAATTCTGCGTACGTCCTTTATGGATGGCCCAAAAGTGAGATTTTTGCATAGATGTATTGACATTCCTAACACGTCACATTCAGACTCCAAATAGCCACCGAATCCATGATTGAAACCCACCAAATAGAAACCTGCATTATAAACCCTTTCAATCTCGCTCAGATGCCTTTAATGGTGGGGGAGGAGCACACTGGCCAGCGCATTTGCCAAGAGTAATGCTCTCTCCGGGAGAGGTTTGCAGCTTGCAAATTGTCTTCGCCTTCATAAACGGTCTTCGGGGGTGCTTTAGTGGGCCACATTAGGGGCTCCTTGCCGATATTGTGGTACTTTATTGCTCCTTCGCACTTCTGTCTTTGTGAGTCAGCCTGCTGAAGCTTCCTGTGTGGATGGTGTGTGATGGTGCATGGGTGGTGGATGGTTAAACCTGTATCATCACTGATACAAGGGCTCTAGGGTCCTACATTAAGACCCTTTTTCTATATGTCATAGGCAGCCATGGACGATGTAGGGCAACTTTATTCAACACTTATGGACGACCTTATGGATGTCTGATACTGTCTCAGCAAACGAACTTAGATATTATCAAACGGTAACCCTTGTACAAAGGTAGGGACAAGTGTCTTTATGTTAGATCCTAGATTATTCAAAGATCCCCAGTGTCCTAAAGTTAGTCCCGGAATCCACCTACTCTGCTAGGAGAGTGACAGTAAGATCATCTGATATCATCTAGTGCTGACCCAGATGTTAGGCCCAGCGTCCACACACTACGATATGGCTCCGATATGGTCTACGATGCACTTCCCGATAAAAAATCAAAATCGCGTCAGAAATTCACCTAATATATGGGCAGTTGACCACGTTTCTATGTTTAGGCACTGAAGAAAAGCCTTACGATGTATGGTAGATTGGCATGTCTAGATATATGTCTACGATTTTGCACCTTCCCGATATGTCTCCGATATTTGCTTTTTGTATCGGTGCCATATCGGTAGGTCTAAATTTCTATCGTAGTAGGTGGATCCCAGGCCTAACACAGGAGTTGAAATTGAAGCTTAGGTTTTTGTTGTCATTTAATTTAAAAGCGCCGCCAAGGCATGAGCTTTGAAAGAAATGTGAAGTTTCAATGTCCTTCGATGTGTCTCCAACACATTAAAGTGTCTGTAATGTCTGACATCATGAATGAAGTGAGAAGGATTCATAAAAGACTGACATGAGAGAAGAAACTGAGTCAGCTTGGATTATCTAAATTTTAATATGCTTGGCGATACCTCACAGGGAGTAAAGTGGGATTCACACGATGGAGCAAAGGGCCTGATACTGGTGTACTTCACACCTTTGCACTAGTCGGCTATATATCCAGCTTTGTACAAAGTTTCACAGATTGGGGTGTTCTACAGTCTCAGAGTAACATGGCGGATTCAATTCACATAGGAAGACTTCCCCTGTGAAAAAGTGTTATTTGGGACCATTGAGACTCACAGATTGAGGGAGAACATATGAAATACATTTGTCTCACCAAAATGTCCCTCTACATTTTAAACCTGTTTAAAGTCAAAATCTCATGAGATTCTGTTCCTTGTTAGGGGTGATTGTTGCCGACAATTGCAAGGGGAAAAAGTTATCTCAGCAAAATGGAACCCTGTCATCCACACAAGGAGAATGTGTTTCAGTACCAAATCTCAACAGGATTTGTCACAGACAAACGGCATGTGAGGTATGTGAATCCCACCCTATGAATCCCACTTTACAATACATTGTTTCGCCAATTTCCAAATAAGAATTCATCGCACATTCGTGAATTGGGATTCACACGATGGGATTCGTGTACCTCACAGGGTATTTGTCTGAGACAAATACTGCTGAGATTCTGTACTTGAACACAATTTCTTCCTTTAAATTGTGGGGTTCCATTTTCCTGAGACATGTGTTTTTCTCCTGCAATTGTTGGCGACATTTACCCAGAAAAGGAAACATAATCTCATGAGATTTTGAACCCTGTGAGGTTCATGAATCCCACCGTGTGAATTCCACTTCACAGTGTTCGTGTGCATGTTCCGAACACTTTGAGAATTTGTAAGAACTTGACATATTCTTTATCAGGGGAGAGGGGCACTTATGATTAGTCGTATACAGTTGTTTATATATCTACCTGAATATTTCCTATAAATTGATGAATTTCTTTCCATGTCCTATTGCAAAACGATGTTTGGTAAATACCACTTTATTGCTTTATAAGCTTGGTAGTGCAACTATTATTTCTCACATTATATCAAGACCTATTCCGCATAAATGAGACATCTTAGATATGATTTAAATATTTTAAACATAAATTTACCGCCAAAGTTCATGACATTTTCCAGACCCTTACAACGGCATTATCTATACATCGTTCCTGTATCTGGCTTCAGATAGATGCTACCTGCGTTTTCCGTGCAATTCTAAGCAGTTTCAAACAGAAATCTGTAGGGCTTGCGTGTTAGGGAAACCTAGAAATGTTCACCGTACCATATTCTATAGAGGAGAAAAAAACTTGAATGCGACGTGTCCCTGTAGATTTTAAGAATATCCCAAGGTTGTAGGCAGGTGAGTATCCAAAGACGTTTCATACTGGTTACTTTTTTCATGATTCGCATGAATATCAGCCACTATCAGTATGGACTGTAGTATGTTCAATTATCATAATGTGTTCATCTAGACGACAAACCAGCTGAGAATTTGATGGAGTAGAATCCATTCCTTAGCATCAGTGTTACAATATGGAATTATACACATGATAAGTTATTAATAGCAAGAAATATTGCATGCATTGGGAAATGTTTGGTATAAAAAAGATACAGATATACCCACAGATATATATATATAGAGATATTCATAGACAGACAGATAGATAGATAGATAGATAGATATATAGATAGATAGATAGATAAATAGATAGATAGATAGATAGATAGATAGATAAATAGATAGATAGATAAATAGATAGATAGATAAATAGATAGATAATTTGTATGGAACAAAGCCAATAGGCGAATGTATTATATCGATATTTCTGACTTTGTTTTCTTGGGAAGCTGTTTCCTGAAAAATGCTCTTTTTGGTTCAGGATGGTGACAATTCCACTGTGTAGTCCACTGAAAAATATTACTGAAAAAAGTTATCAATATGCATCATACATGGGGATCCTCATAATCTCAAATTCAACTCGTATTTCTACCCTAATCTAAGGCAGTCGGCACAAATTGTAAAGCCCTTTATTTTCCACCTGCAGCACAGTGGGGACCATCATTTACTGTAGCGGCCTTGTAAGAGGAGCATCTATTTTCTCTCCTTGTCACGAGAGGCGCAAGTTTTTGCTGGCGATTCATTTTTAACACATTACGCGTGAGAGGAAGTTCTCCTCGTTTCTCATTTGTTGTGTTTTGTATCATTTGTAACAGGCGATTGCCGCTACACGTCAAGATCAAAGACTCAACTTGGGTAATACCTCAGCCGCTTGTCTCCACTCGAGTAATTATCGCACGCGAAATGGACCTACATTTAAAACAACTCTCGCATTCTGATTTCTGGTAATGCTCAGTCCTGTGGCGTGTGTAGAGATTGTATCGGGGAGAGATTTATCATCCACCTAATACAAACTGCCCATAGTAAACCTGTAGGAACCCTGTATGGGCATACCCGGAGCATACGGATATGTTGGATGCTCCGGGTGGCGCATACGGAAAAATAGTGCGTATGGAAAAATAGTGTATAACTAAAATGAATTGATATCGACATGCCACTTGTCCAGAAAAGGTGGATAATAAATACAATATAGACTGGTTTCAGATAAAAGCGTTTGTATGCTCCTCGGAGTTGGCTCTATGCAATATCCTCGCATACGCTCGGATATTACTACGAATACGGCCACTTGTATCTGAAAGCAGTCAATATTGTGTATTTATCATCCACCTAATACAAACTGCCCATAGTAAACATATAGGAACCCTGTATGGGCATACCCGGAGCATACAGATATGTCGTATGCTCCGGGGGGCGCCTACAGAAAAATAGTGCGTACCGAAAATGAACTAATATCGGTACAGACACCACTTATTGGGAAAAGGTGGATAATAAGTACAATATATCTAGACTGGTTTCAGATAAAAGCGGTCGTATGCTCGTCGGAGTTGACCCTACGCAATATCCTCGCATACGATAGGATATTACTATATACCCATATCCGTATGCTCCAGGTATGTAGATACACGCTGCCCATGCGTTTTCTATGGACACTCAATCATTGATAATATCATTTTTAATTGAGTAGAGACAGATAACTCCTCTGGGACCAATGCATAATAAACTGCCAGTATATCGCTATGAATCAGGTGGATGATAAATAATCATACTCTTTTGCTTGTTTACAAGAGCCCTACCAACCATTCCCATTTTTCTGAACATACTCTGTTGTCAATCAAAAGATCTGTGCTATTCCCACAAACACAATCATTCAATACAGCTAAGCATAAAACTTGCCGTATTCATGGGTGACACCCTTCTCAAGTCAACCCCAGCAGTTTCGCTTCATCAGCAGCATCCGTAGCAGAGGATAAAGGCCCATTCCCACTTGACGATTCCTGCCCCTGAGCCAACAATTTTTCCATTTTGTGTTCCCACTTGGCGACTCCATAAATTCCTAGAAATTTTGGCTGATAGTCGGCGACGGGTGCCCTCTGAATGCCCCGATATTGCTTATCGGGAACCGGGCTTAAAGGCCCATTCCCACTTGGCGATTCCTGCCCCTGAGACTACTGCCGGGCATAATCGCCGGGAAACCTCAGTCGCACAGCGGGTTGGAAGGCTTAGTCGGCGGCTTTGCCCTGATATATTTCAAACATGTTTGAAATTGAATCGCAAGAGATTGGTGCCCTTATACGCAAGAAGCCAGTCACCAACTCAAGCCCGAACAAAGGGGAGTAGGGCAATAGTAGCCGACGATTTTGCCATTTTGTGTTCCCACTTGGTGACTCCGCAAATTCCTAGAAATTTTGGCTGATAGTCCGCGACGGATGCCCTCTGAATGCCCTGAAATTGCTTAGTGGTAACCGGGCTTAAAGGCCCATTCCCACTTGGCGATTCCTGCCCCTGAGACTACTGCCGGGCATAATCGCCGGGAAACAGCAGTCGCACAGCCTGTGGGAGGGCCTAGTCGGCGATTATGCCCTGATATATTTCAAGCATATTTGAAATTGAATCGCAAGAGATTGGTGCCCTTATACGCAAGAAGCCAGTCGCCAACTCAAGCCCGAACAACGGGGAGTAGGGCAATAGTCGCCGACGATTTTGCCATTTTGTGTTCCCACTTGGTTACTCCGCAAATTCCTAGAAATTTTGGCTGATAGTCAGCGACGGGTGCCCTCTGAATGCCCGAAGATCGCTTAGTGGGAACTGGGCTTAAGGGGAGATATCCCCACCCCCGCCGTTCATTCCACTCTGCTTTCATTACCCTGCCTCGCTAATTACTTCTTAATTACTAATTAAGCCTTTGATTGAGTCTGTTGCAGTAAAGAAGGACGTGAATAGGTTGGAGAGTAGTCCCGTGTCCCATCCTCGTGTCTGTGGCTCGAGGACTCTCACTTCATTCTGTCTAGAGTCGGGCTTTTTCCTGGGAATTTCCTATTTATCGCCTTATATTAAAGGCTCTGTCAGTCTCTATTCATCACCATGTTCAGGATTGGCAGCAGTTTTATGGTATTATAAGGTAATTTCATCGTCGTTTCTGTCATGTATAATTTTCAGGAATCCTTGTTTGTGTGGTGTATCGGCAGCACCAGTCTGCAGGCTTACTGGCTTCTTGTAAATGAAGTCTGGGCATGGTCAGTTATTAGGAATAGCAATATATATGTGATATATGTCAGGAACAGATGCTATGATTCAATATTGGATCTAGATTCATAGACTTCTCTTGATCTACTATAAGGCCTGTTTTCACTAGCGAATTTGTGACCCCAGATAAATTGGATTTGTGACTAAAGCGAATTTGTGACTCCAGATAAATTGGATTTGTGACTCCAGCGAATTTGTGACTCCAGATAAATTCATCAGATACCATCGACCGATTTTTGAACATTTATTCTCAGAAATTTGTAAGTGGGTACATGATATAAGTAAGTCAGCGACTGATCTTTGTTCAATTCTTGGGGCATTTTTGGCACTATTTCCCGATACATTTGCCATCTACGAATTCCACCTGGGTTGATCTTGCTATGGTGTATTGGGTCAGAGGTATTTTTTTGTCGGCAAGTGACAAGTTTCCAGAAATCTATGAATAAAATGTTCTGAAAAATATGGTATCATTAATTTTCTTAAAAGCAAGTGTCAGTACAGATACATGTAGTACTACATTTTCGCTATATTCGGCGAAAATGTAAAAGAAAAAAAGGTTACCTGGGTTTGACCACATGATATTCAAATTTTCAGAATTATTGTATCTATACTTATATGAAATACAACGCTTTGTATCACCATATTCGATTTACAGGAATATAACATATATCATTTAATGTCCAAGTTGAATTCTCCGATATATATTTAAATGCATGTAAATCGTAGATGATTTCCCATTGGTTCCACACCTATCCCAGCCTAAACCCCCAGAGGTGTATAACATGTATCCCCTTGTAAAGAAACCATGCAGCTTCAAAGGAAAGTATTATAACACGTTAACCCTTTGAAGACGGGTTCTTGTAACCGGACTGAAAGCTGGTGGGGTGCTGGTGGCAGTTTGTTCCGCCAGAGGATGGGCAGATAGTAGTAAAAACTCATAATTAAAGTTTGTAATAGCGTAATACGATACAGAATCATGAATAATTTTTTTTCTTTTCAATAGAAATACCGAAGATGATGTCATATCTACATTTAGCGAAGATTCCATGAACATTACTCTATTATTTCTTTGTTAAAACGTTGTTGTAAATATCAGAACAATGATGACTCAATCATGCGTCTTTAGTGCGGTGATGCCTCCAGCCATCATGCGTCTTTTGTGCGGTGATGCCTCAAGCCTTCATGCGTCTTTACTGCAGTGATACCTCCAGCCATCACGCTTCTTTAGTGCGGTGATACCTCCAGCCATCACGCTTCTTTAGTGCGGTGATACCTCCAGGCATCGTGTGTCTTTAGTGCGGTGATACCTCCAGCCATCACGCTTCTTTAGTGCGGTGATACCTCCAGGCATCATGCATCTTTAGTGTGGTGATACCTCCAGGCATCATGTGTCTTTAGTGTGGTGATCCCTCCAGGCATCGTGTGTATTTAGTGGATTGATGCCTCCAGGCATCATGCATCTTTAGTGTGGTGATACCTCCAGGCATCATGTGTCTTTAGTGCGGTGATGCCTCCAGGCATCGTGTGTATTTAGTGGATTGATGCCTCCAGGCATCATGCATCTTTAGTGTGGTGATGCCTCCTGCCATCATGCGTCTTTAGTGCAGTGATGCCCCCTGCCATCATTCGTCTTTAAAGGGTTAAGGTAAGCCTTATAAGACGTTAAGGTGCCGACCTACTTTTCTCCGTCCGGGCCTGTTTACACAGTGCGGATATTAATCCGCCACGCGTAGCGATTACCCGGCGTCCTACTAGATTAAGCTCTCAGAACGAGGTCCACTTTAACCTGTTAATCTCAGACCAGAGCTCCCCATACTCTCAAACCCCCTCCCCCTGTACCACAGTGACCCGCCCACCCACGAGCGCGTTAACTCTTCATGCAACGAGGCCAAAACGAGGCTGGTTTCCGAGATAGGCTGAAGGGTTGGCCGAACACCTACCTAGCAACGTATTGTTATTTCATTATCCATCTAATACAAAGTATCCATAATAATGCTATATGATGTTTATATGAACAAACCTGGGGCTCGTTTAATAATCTAGGCTCATTTTTGAAGACCCTTTTCTGTATGCCATAGCAGAGATAGCAGTTTTTTTTCTCTATTTTCCAAGGAAAGCCTGGTTTTCATTTTCAGTTTATAAAATTATTTTTTCTTGCCTAAAACAAAAATTTAATTCAGCCCCCTTACATGGCCAACAACGATGTGTTTCCCATCTGTTTCCTCTTTTATTTCAAGACCCCAACTGACATCCCTGCCATAGAGACCCAGGGACGATGTGGGTCAACTTTATTTAACACTTATTGACGACCTTATGGCGGGCTACGGCTGTCTTGGCGAACATACCTATATATCATTAAATGACAACGCTTGTACGAGGTACAGGAAAGGGTACGATCCTAGATTATTAAACGAGCCCCTGGTAGATACGGATGTTGCATGCGCCGGATTATGATATAGCGGACATACATAAAAATACTGTACTGAAAAATGGTGCGAACCTAAAGCACAGACTCGGATACATTTGATATAGACTGTTTTCAGACAAATGCGGTTGTATGCTCCTCGAAGTGTGACCATATGCAATATTCTCACATGCGCTCGGATATTACTATGCGTCAACCCCTCGGAGCATACGGCAGCTCGTATCCGAAACTAGTCAGCATTGTCTATATGTATACCTGTTCACGAATGACTTACACTTATACTGGTCACCTGTATGAATTTCATTCGTCACTCGGTGACGAACTAATATAATTCGTCCCTCTGTATCTTGCCGTAAGTCAACATTTTTTTGCACATACTGAACTTTTTTGATCTACTGAAATTCCACCCATTTACCAATGTCATTCATTTGTGCAAGGGATTATTTTAGTTACGGATTTATTATTTAATAAACCCAAAAGAACATCACAAGAAGTTCAACCGGAAAGCACCCTGGAGTGACAAACGATCTGTTTTTTACACCACTCCAAGCATCTTTGTGGAAAAAACACTTCCTGGCACCCCCTGAGAGGCTTTGGGAGGCCCAGTGGACAGAGAGAATGGGGAAGTAACGAAAGGCCCATTCCCACTTGGCGATTTTTGCCCCTGAGACTACTGCCTGGCATAATCGCCGGGAAACGGCAGTCGCACAGTGTGTGGGAGGGCATAGTTGGCGACTCAGTCTAGGTCACAGCAGGGGGTCAGTAACTGTGTCCTGATATATTTCAAACATGTTTGAAATTAAACCACAAGAGACTGGTGCCCTTTTAAGATGGAATCCAGTTGCAGACTCAAGCAAGAACAACAGGGGGTAGGGCAATAGTCGCCAACAATTTTTCCATTTCGCGTTCCCACTTGGTGACTCGGCAAATTCCTAAATATTTTTGCCCATTGTCGTCGACGGCTGCCCTCTGGATACCCCAAAATCACTAAATTCTAATTCACATCTACCGATTTCAGAACATTTATGCACCTTTGTCGCCGACAAACAGACGGTAATTTTTCTCAGGCGAGGCATCCTAATGGAGTCAGCCCTAGGCGGAAGATGTAGCACAGCGAGGCAAGGGTCAGGCAACGATTAGTGAACCACCTCCTCCAGATGTTATTTTGTCACGAGGTATTATGCAATTCACCTAGGACAAGTTCACCGACTACTATACGATTTGGGAACTAATCGTTCAGTCCTGAATCGATAGATGTGTGTTGGGCTTTAGTGGGAACCCCACCCCCAGCAGTGGTAGATTTACTGCTATACCAAAAGCCAATCCTTCTCATACCATGTTTATGTGGTGTGGGCAGTAAAAGAACTCTCACCTCGATAAATGTGTAGGGGTGAGATTTCTACCTGAATTCATCACATAGATTCGATCACCACCCTAGTGGTGTGAAATAACCTTGAGAAAGTCTGGAAAGGACCAATAATGGTTGACTGGACGTAAAATCAAAACAAACAAACAAACTAGTGGGAACCGGGCTTAAACCTCTGCTTGGAGAGTACCCACATCCATCCACAGCCCGCTAGAAGGCGTGGGTGTATGTAGGGGGGGGGGGGTAGTCGCACCATGGACTAAGCCCATCTCGCCAGGACTCGCACGCCGACGAATATCATCTTTTTTCATCGAAACTACATTAACCTTTCCCATGGCTAGATGTGAGAAAAGACCGCATGCAATTTTCGCCCCTTCTACCACGGGTTATAGTGTGACGCCGGGTCCGGTGCTTACATGTAAACATTGAATTATAAAGTAGGATAAAGTAGGATGACTGGGATGGTACCACCTCGACTAATGTTCACTCTACTTACAAACTAAAAGTTTGATGCTATAAAGATGGCTTGGTCTCTGTAGTCTTCAAACGTGAATATGGGAACGACTGATCCTGGCAGAATCCGTACTTGGCTATAGAAATGTGTCTGGGGTTACACTTTTAGTCCTGCTGCTAGTTTTCCTCGAAATTATATGACTATTTTAGCGTAAGATGAGATCCAGTGATGGGATGAATTTTATGTTATTATTTTCTTTTATCAGCATTGGAAATACGCTCAGATATGCTGAGTAAAAGTTAGAAAGGTTAAGGAAGTTAGAGAGGTTACATAGACCATGAGCTTGCTGCAAACACGGTATGGAGACGTTTGGGCCCACCACCTTAAAGTGGGGACGTTAGGGCCCAATCATCAGGATGTTGAGCTCACCTATAATAACATCGACATATATCATTGAAATATGCATACATGTCAAATCATTAATTATATTTCATGAAATTTGTGAAAACCATTATTTCTGTTTTTAGGGCTAACAAGCTAACGAACATTAACCAACTCTGCAAGAATAGGTGGGCCCTAACGTCTATTTATGCTATCACTCGCTCCCAGTGCCACAGGTGTGAACACGGTGTCGCAGTGCGTCTAAGGCGTGACTGTGGCTTTCACACCCCGTCTCAGCTGGGCCCTAACGTCCTGACTTTTGCGTGGTGAGCCCTAACGTCCTGTAATCACAAAAACCTAACCCTTCAAAGATTATCGCAACTATAAAACACCTCCCTGGTTGTTAGTGGTCGATTTCCACTGAAGTTCAATTCACATTGTGGAATTCATGTACTTCACATGGTTCAAAATCTCATGAAATTCTGCTTCTTTTTAGGGGTAAATATCGCCAACAATTGCAAGGGGGGATATCCCAGGTAAATGGAACCCTACAATTTAGATGAAGATATTGTGTTTGACCACAGAATCTCAGCAGGATTTGTCTCAGACAAACACCCTATGAGGTACAGGAATCCCGTCGTGTGAATCCCACTTTACCAACCTTTTACATGCTGACCACTTTTTGTAGCCGTGACCCAATTCATCAGCGACAAAATCAACCCGGATCGAATTCATTAGTGATGCAGTTATCGACATTTTGCTGGTGCTAAAAATGCCAAAAATCTGTACATAGATCTGGGTATAGCATTTGACTTTCACATAAAGATTTTCACTGAAAACCGATAAAAGCTCAGTCAGTGGGTTCCGAGAAATGTACGGTACCAAAAGTCGGTCCTTGGAAAATGGGCCACTGCGCTCATGTTTATGCATGTGAGTGAGTGAGTGTGTGTCATGTGAGAAATAAAGGGTACAGTGACCTAACGAGCTTATCCGTTATTGTTTCAGGAAAACACATCGCTCAGTTCCTAATCAAAATGCTAATAGCTTACCGGGTACACGGAGAATAAAACTTGGAAGTTTTCAATCTCCCCCTTCCCTTAATGGGGGCCGACTTGGCAAACCATGTCGTAAACGTGGCTGAGTTATGGGCAATGCTGGTGTGAAAAAGCTACCTTTAAATTATGGTGTGGCAGTATTGCTCAGCTATTTATAGAGGGGTGGCTATGCTGCCTGCTGGCCTCATCCTTCTAGGTTTATTACTCAATGATTATTACCTTGTTGTGGCTGACTAGACACATGTACCCGCCATGACACGGCTGTTTTTTATGTCTTATCCCTGAGGGGTAAAGAAATCTGCCAGGAGATGAGATTTATGTTTTATATTGCTGCTGGGGTGATGCTGTTCTACTGCTGTATACCGCCTGTGGAGGCAGTGAGATAGAAAAGGATATTAGACTGATATAAGGCTTGTTTCCATTGGCCGACGAAAAGGGTGTAGATTTGTTGTGTTCTCCGAATAGCCTATTTTCATTTTGCGTCAGCCGTGCTAAAGGGCCATTGGTGGACCCTGACTGTATATTGGTGATGGCCAATGGAAATGGGCTTTTAGGAGAACACAAAAAATTTACATCCTTTTCGTCGGCCAATGGAAACGGGGATATAAGGCTATTTTCCATTGGTCATTTATTTGGCACCGATCTGCAGTCGGGATTCACCGATGGACTTTTTTGTATGCATTGATGCAAGATCGGTGAAAGGAAACAGCATGGCATTCGTAACGGTCACTGATAAATTTCGCGAAAATTATGCAGTAAAGCCACCACTGACAGACTTAGTCAATGACCGGCGGGATAATATTGCTTTGATTTTATCAGTGAGAATCAATGTCCAGCGTTACTATCCTACCCCTAATAAAAAACTCCATAGGCTTAACATTAGCAGACTGTATTTGGTCTACGGTGCAGGAAAATGAAATTTATCGCTCTAGTGGGATACAGTTGTCAAATGACGTCATTTAAAAAGTGACCAATGATTATCACTGATTATCGGTGAGTTTTATGTCATTTCTTAATTTGCTGAAGTAATTTAGACAGGGTAGGATAAATTCTTAACCAAACTCGAGTTAGTCGTGTTGTTTATCATACTCCTGCAATGTCGCTTGTCACTGCACTCGGCTTCGCCTCAAGCAGTAATACACGACATTGCAGTCGTGCGATAAACAACAACACGACTAACTCTCGTTTGGTTTCTCCTAAATATTAAATCCGTAGGCACCTGTAAAATACAGGAGAAATAAGGTAAAAGGTCTGTTTCCATTGGCTGACGAAAACGGTGTAGACTTCGAGTTCCCCGAAAAGCCTTTTTTTCATTGGGCATCACCGATCTACAGTCAGGCACCACCAACGGACTATTAGCACTGCTGACGCAAAATAAAAATGGGCTTTTAGGATAACTCAAAAATCTACATCGTTTTCGTCAGCCAATTGAAACGGGCCTATACACTGCACCTACACCGACTATTTGATGCCGACATGCAGTCGGTGGCGCCTTTTAGGAAAACTCAAATAATCGGTGCCATTTTCGTCGGCCTATGGAGAATGGCCGACAGGGAGCTGAACTGCACCTATTCTAAACGCGGTTATCCGTTCACGAAATAGTACTTCCGGAGACAGCGAAAACGAGGCTTTGGTGTTTAAGCTATATCTGTAGGGCTTGAGGCTATATTTGTACTTGTATATGTGGGTCTCAATTCCAAATACTAAGGTATACTTTATCCTGATCATCTCTGAAAAATAAACATGAAAATGAATTAGGATCATAATTCTCTATGAGAAGAAGGTAATGATATTTAGTTCCCCCAACCTTGAATCGTATCAATCTCTTGGGAACGGTGGGAATTGCATGATCTGCCGTGTATTCTTGATAGAGTAAGAAATACTTCATTCTATGATTTTTAAATTCTTAGATTTCATTCAGAGTATATATGGTTAGGATATCCAGAATTTATCTAAAATAAATCTCACCACTTCATACTATGCCGATATTGTTTAAAGTATCTTCCCCATCCCACCATAACAATAAGGGCTGAGCAAGAAAAAGTCAACTTGATTGTTGGGATGCCAGAATACAGGTACCATAATGACTATAGACAGGAGTTAATGTGAAAACCATGTGAGTCGATGGTGATTATTGTGATGCGCCCAGATAGGTTGCAGTAGTAGTATAGTAAAATGAGAATACAGATTCACAGCTTGCTTCGCTTCGCATACTGTGTTCTTTTATTATCTCGATGCCCATCCCTATAATTGGTAAGAGATGCAGGAACCCAGTATCCATTCCTTACAGTTCTTTTGTAGGACCACAGTATTACAGTATCCTAGCATATTCGTCATAGTGCTCGAGCTTATTTATGCTTATTTAGGCATCTCTGCTAGGAGAATGACAGTAAGATCATCTGATATCATCTGGTGCTGACCTAGATTTTAGACCTGGCGTCCGCCTACTATGATATGGCTCTGATATGGTCTACGATGCACCTCTCGATAAAAAAATCAAAATCGCGTCGGAAGGTCACCTAATGTCGAGGCAGTTGACCATGTTTCTATGATAAGGCACCAGAAAAAAAACCTTAGAATGTGTGGTGGATTGGCATGTGTAGATATATGTCTATGATTTTGCACCTTCCCGTTATGTCTCTGATATTTGCTTTTTGTATCGGTGCCATATCAGTAGGTCGAAATTTCTATCGTAGTGGGTGGACGCCAGCCTTAGTCTCTACTGTGGATGTGGCTACTCTCGAAAGCAACACATTAAGCAGTCTACTCTTACATTTGGAATACCACGCTCGTCCATTAAAAATGAAACAAACATTAGCTCCTAGTACCTAATATGGTTGTGCAGCCAGGACGCCCCTTAGCACTAAACCTAGGGCTTCTACCTATAGGAGAACGACTGAATTCCTCCTATGTGCCACTCTGTGTATTGTGGTTGATTTACTTGCACATTAAACCCGACGCCATTTTGTTCCACATGCATCGGGTCCCATAAGAGGTCGCTGCAGTCGACTCAACATGGCGACAGCTAATCAGAAACCAGTCACGTGACCAGCTCTAGCGGCCATAGTAAGTGGTTATAACACAGACGCCCGGGCAAGGAAATGGTGATAGGGGGAATAGGCAGTCTGTTCCCATATGCCGACAAAATAATCGGCGATTTTTAGGGAGCACTCGTTCTGAAGTGAAATTCACACGATGGGATTTATGTACCACACCGGATTCAAAATTTCATGAGATTCTGTTACCTTTTAAAAGTGGAATTTACACTGTGGGATTCATGTTCCTCACCGCGTTCAAAATCTCATGAGTTTCTGTTACGTTCTGAGTGGAATTCATACGGTGGGATTCATGTACCTCGCAGGGTTTAAAATCCCATAAGATTCTGTAGGGTAAATATCGCCAACGATTGCAGGGGGAAAAGCATGCCTTTTTGTTTATCGATGTTTATCGATTTGTTTCCACCTGCCGCCAGACTTTTAATCTTTCTTTCTGAACTCGCAATTCCCGGTAAACCAATTCTTGTTTAATTTATTGGCTATGATTTTGACGGAAAGTGGTGCCAAAAGACGCCAAAACTCGGAACATCAATCGGTCGCCAATGCTTTTTTTTAATTTTCTGTTTCCACTTGCCGATTTCTGATGACAATTATGGTTCCCGACAAATTCTTCAGAGGCCAAAAGTCGGCAGGTGGAAATATGCTTCAGGAGGCACCAGAGACTTGTTCCCAGAATGCAACACTCCATAGCGTGTTGCACTCAACTGATGTCGGTCTGCATCAAGATATGGCACATCAAATCGGGTTCAAATGTAAGGACAATTTCTTTTGTAATAATAGAAAACCTAGTTTTGTGACCAGTTTTTGGTGTAATTTTTTCGGTTCCAACGGACTCGATGGTTGTCCATGGTCGGAAAAAATGTGGCCAGTTTTTATTTGAATCTAACGCAAATTCTTAATATTATTCCATTAATAGGAATTGTGTGACAATGTCAGATCCTATCATTTCCTAATATTTTACTGTCAGAAATTAATCATTTTTTAAAGTATATTTCTAGGTGTTTCATGCCTGATGGATTAGCTAGACTATATGGACAGATGTATCTCCAAGTACAGGAATAAGAATACTCCTCAAAGTAGATTGAAACTCTGAATACGAAATGGATTATTTAGACATTCCCGGAAATAAGTTAATTAATGAAACCTTCTACTACTGGGCAAAGCAGATAGCTTCCTGGACATTTTAACGGTTTGAGCAGTCCATGATGTTAAATATCATCCTCTAACTGAACAGGTTCATGAATTAAAAGTTTAATCATAGGAATAGATCCTGAAATAGTTTCAAAGATATGGAATAGAATCCTGAGTTTTCTTTGTGTGCATCCTGACATGCGTCATCCACACTAGGGACAGACAGACTAGATAATGCCACATCTCAAGTCTTGAGCTATATAATAATATTAATTATTATATATTGATATGAAATAGGATTCACATGGTAGGAAAATTGCTGTGAGATATAACAATCTTATATCGTTCGATGATCTAACACACTAGAATTTATTTTTGGTGCTCATAATACCTGCAATTCTCATATAAACAGTTCATAAAATCTCACTAAACTCTCACGAATATCCGATTCAAAATGTGACATTTTGAATATTGGATACATGTGAATTTAAGCTTGATACTATTTACAAGAATTATATCCCGATCCTGCTCGGGCCATGTTTGGTCCCTATTCAGATCAGGGCTAAAGCAAGTTTACACCGATTGTGGCCTGAGTGGTGATCGGCAAACAATTCAGCGAAATAGAATCAAACCTTAACTGTCAGTGTCCAATGAGCTCAACGATACACTCTTAGAGGGTGCGTCCACCAACCACGACAAGGCTACGACAAGAGCAAACAAGAAAGTTCCAATTGGTGCCTTGTCGCATCATTGTCGTGAGGAGGGGAGTTGTCGTGAGCCCTTGTCACAGCCTGTCGGGAAGTGCACGCTCCACCTAAATGTTCTATCAACAACCTCCCGACACGCCACGACACGCCATGACACGGCTCCAAAATCGAACATGTTCGATTTTGTCGTAACCTTGTCGGAAGTCCCCCGACAGGCCCCCGACAAGCTTCATGTCGCAGCCTGTCGTGGCCTTGTCGTAGCCTCTTGTCGGGAACTGTGGTCGACCAACCACGACAAGGCTACGACAAGGCTTCCAATCGTAGAGCTGTCGTGGACCTTGTCGGAAAGCCGTTGTCGCAGCCTTGTCGTGGTTGGTGGACGCCCCCTCTTATATGCCAGACGATACACCTACCGATAAAAAGTTTGAAATCGCGTCGGAAGGTGACCTCTCATCGGGGCAGTTGACCACCTCTCTGCGATTATACTCTGATTAAAAATGAGGGTCTACGATTCCGTCCCGATGAAAAAACCATCTCAAATGAAAACTTAGTTTGACCTGGAACAGAGCTTTTAGTACCAGAAAAATCTACATTGTTGGTCTATGTGTCCTGGTAAACATTACCGATGCAATATTTCCTTGATTATACTGTAGCATATATCTGAAAAGGAGAATAACACCTCAAAATATGCACTTTTCCCTTGGTAGTACGGTGGGGCATATCGGGACCGCAATCACCTTTTTTTTACAGGAGAACCCATCACGATACGTGCTGAAGTGGCATGTCTAGACATTTTCTACGATATAGACCCTCCCAATAAGTCTCCGATTTTGACTTTTTGTATCGGAGCCATATCGCTACGTCTAAATTTCCATCCTAGTAGGTTGACGCCTGGCCCTATGCTCAGCTTACACAGCTTTCCTCATGCCTTTAGCAAAAAGCTGGACCCTGGCTGCTCTAGTGAAGATGCCATCTATTTCATGAGGTCTGGCGTGTAATTACATTTCCATGTTAGATCTGCTATCGTACCTTCGAGCACCCTCAGTCGAAATTTGACAAGCATTAGGACATGAGAGGAAGGGTCTGCCAGGAATGGGTTTCTGAGAATGTCTCTCGATGTAATCCTTACCAATAAAGGAGCCTGTTATGTGGATGACTTTGATCCCGGCAAATTCTTAAAGACGTTCTTATATCTTTAGCGTCTTAGGGGAAAAGCAGTGAAATAGAACTTACAATGTAATGAACAATTATGATTACTCATTCAATATGCCCTAAAAGATCAGACAAATTCTTATAGACATATTTATAACCTTAACGTCTGAAGGAAAATCACTTTGGATAATATTTATTTTGAAATGAATAACTGTAATCACTCATTCAATCCCATATAAGGGCACATCGTGGATTATAATCTTTGTAAGCTTTTAGAGGCCGGAGCTCCAATCTCCAAGCAGATCCTTTGCCCAGCTAATATTAGAAGCTCATATTAGAAAGGATATGTGCAATATAGGAACCTAAATGTCAATATTGTTCGATACCAACCGTTTGATGGTTAATTAATCATCCGTTTACCTAAGATCGCAAACCGGTTCGTACCCGAGAATGTTGTGTGGTAGTGTATTACTAATACTAATGCACGTCTAAAAATATACTAGATTATGAAGTAGGAAGTTACGTCCATTGCACATACCCTATCATAAGTTTGAAATGAGCCAGAATACAAAAGCAATTAACTATATGCCAGCCTTCCGAAATGTGGCATACCTTTTGAATGTTTTTACTCAAAATCACACATATATATATATATATACACACAGGGCAACAGCTGTCAAAATGTAAGCTAGTTCACTTATGGTCATTTTATTCAAAATTCACACAAAGGGGAATAAGAGCATGAAAAATGGCTTCAAGAGTACCAAATTACACACTCTCCAAGCATATATCAAGCTGGGACAAAAATCTGCAAGGAGAGTGACCGACGCTTACAGGTCGTTGGCCAGGGTGGCCACGAATTTAACCCCACCAGAGCTAACGTAGTGCAACAATAGTTTGGTCTGGTGGCCAGTATATGTGCTCATCCTATAGGCGAAGGTTCCTGGTATCAACACCATTACACTCTCCAAGCACTGGCAAATACAGGGGATTATTCATGATTCGTCGTTCTATATTAACAGGTAGGGGAGGGGGCATGATAAAACACAGGTACCTGGATCAGGCTGATCTCTCTGTACTCAAGTGACCCCTGTAGGTCATGTCAAGGTCAATTTGCCTCATATTATAAACTATTTGCTGTCTTTATCTACGGCTATTATTTCAGTATTTCTTAACTAGGGAAACTGACCAAGGAATGCATATATGAATCTAATTATCCCATTAATCTTCATTAAACCTAAATTCGATCTACTGTATTAAATGGGTTTTTTTCCGATATCATGGTTTATTTGGTGGAGTCATATACTTCTGTTTCTATTCTCCTTGGCTTAAAACAATATTTAAAGGCATATCCCACAATTCATGGTGGCGCCATCTGGTGATTTTTAAATATTGTAAATTATAAGTCAAAGCTGGTTCTTTGTGATTCATTCTGATTCTAAATGAGCAATTTTTATATTTTGTAAAGTTTATCTGCTCTTAATTAAAAAAAATGATAAAATAGGCCAATTAAAAAAGATGGTTTGTTCAATTCCTTCAAATTTAAGAACGTGGACCAATGGATTTTAAAACTTATATGTACAGTACTATGAGAAAACGTGGTTACTGAGCCCGTACAGGTGGCCGTTCGAGGTCATTTGATGAAAAAATACGGCCCGACGCCGTAGGCGGGAGGGCCGTATTTTTTCATCAAATGACCGAGAACGGACACTGTACGGGCTCAGTCACTACGTTTTCTTATTACTATACACCTACTACGCGTTTAAAATGCCGTTTTATCAACTTTCCTGGTCCATGATTCAACCGCCCGTTCCCGTATGATACCACTGCCATTCACTACGGCCCGCTGTCTCGCACCAGCCTGTCATCCCTTTCTTTTACGCACTTGGACTGTTCCTTAGCGGCCACCCCTCAAATTAGAGTTTCACCATATAATGGACTATTCCAATCTGCTCGTTGGCAACGATGTGGAGCGGTCTCTGAAATGTGTAGCAATAGATGACGCTGTAACTTCACTCCCCGTAGGAATTTAGGGATGAAATTCTAACACCAGTACTGCATATATATAAACAATAATCGTACCAAATATGATGAAGATGGGTCACTTTAAACCGAAGATGTCGGTGTTTCAATACGGCGACTTCGACATTCACTGCACACTGGGAGATGGGAGGGTGAAAACCCGGCAACTGCCGACGTGGAGCGGGCTATGAAATGTATGACACAGGACGACCTGGAACTCTGGTAGCCAACGTAATTATGACGTCGACAACGTAGAGTGGCGTCACGGGAGGCGATCGGACTTGTTGATATCGATCAGTCTCGCATATTTAAGCTATTTAAACGGTTTTACGTGAATTTCACACGTTGACTACCTCAATATTTGGACAATACATGCTTCCAGTTCTTAAGGGTAAGGCTTAGCATGTCTCTCAGGTTATGAATGGGAGAGAACCGCCGTTTTCTTTGTTTGTTTTTGACACGGACACTGGTCTCGCTTTATCGCGATATTTTACGTTAGCGGGCCGTAGTGTCTAGCAGCGGGACGTATATTTTTACATGCTTAAGCCTATGGGAATCACTACGTCCTACTACACGGCGGGCCCGAACGTTATTTATACCATACCCTTAGCAGCGGTTAGTATATCATAGACGTTCGCCCATAGGTGTATAGTAATATACATCTACTATATTCTGTGACAGATTGAGGAAAATTACATGGGCTTTACTATATGAAAAGCAACTTTATAGAATTTCTACCTATTCTTTTATGAAATTATCACAATATTAATAGATCACTAAATCAAAAACTAGCATGGTGACCCCCGATTTTTAGGTTAGATATCTGTTCTATAACACTTGGAGATCATCATATCCAATTTTCATGAAACTGAAATGGGTTTTAATTTCCAAGACAAATTGTCCGTTATGCGTGAGTGTTGACGAGGCGTATGGTCCAAAATACTTATTTTAGGGTAAAGATAGACAACATAAGGTGATCTCTACCCCAGAAAAATTGGAATTACAAATTGTCCGTTATGCCTTTAACACCGCATTTAAATCCCTTTAGGTATGCACAGGTAAATAGGTGAGCGGCCTGTTTGGTGTAAGGGACTTAGGGTAGACCTTGATATGACCCCTATACTTACAGCCAGGCGACCCCATGGTCAACAGCCTCACCTTTTTGGACTCTTTATATAGGAGGAGATGTGTTTACTTGGATCGCTGTACCATCCCTGCCCTCGATTACACAGGTGTTGATGGGTGGCAGGTGTTGTATGGGCTGGATCCGTATACAAATACGTATTGGTGCCTTGAATATAGAAAGGCAGGAAGCCAATGCGCGCTGTACTATACCAGAGTATGATTATATAGAACGACCTTACCATGCTGTTATATCTTACAAAATGAAATGATGATATCTACGCTGGTGTTTGAACGAACTTGAGAGAACTTGTCGCCAATATGTTATACTCATATTAGAAGATTGGTATGATGGCAGATCGAGGTCTTGTACTTACGAATCATGCCTAATAATAACCAAAAAAAGGAAATTCACAGTTTATACGAACCGTGCATATCATAATCCAAATTTACTCATTCAGATTTAGAATGAATCACAAAAGAACCAGTTTTGAGAGATGATTGACAAAATCTTCAACTCACCAGGTGGTGCCATTGTGAATTGTATGATATACCTCAGTTATATCAGTTATGAAGATATTTCAATTCATCTATAAATTACTATTGAGCAAGTGACATGAATAGAACTCTTTGCATACCAACCCAATATATTTTAATCCCTATTTATGCAACAGAGCCGCTAGATAAACATATGATTTGATAAATAGCTTTTCCAATATCCTCTATTTGGTCGCTCTTTAAACCCACAAAAAGTATAATTCATTATTTATAATTTGTCCTATTTTCCTTGACATAAAATGGTATTTCGCGTTATTATGATTCCCTCTCTAAAAGGATTTTACAATATCGCCCTTGCTATGACCCTCGCAGTTGCTACGCAATAAGCCATTATCAAACCTACACTAAAATACCAACGGAGACCCAGTTTGAATATTTGTGTTGAGAATATATTCTTTGATTTACTATTTCTACCTGATTTCTTCTTAATTGGACAATTTAAGTTTAAAATTCTCGTAATTATCGAATTTTGACCCAGATAAGAAAGAACAATGCTGATTAAAAAAAACCAGGTGCTCACTCAGTGGGAACCATTCTTAGCACTTAACAAGCATGCACTGCATAAATAGGTTAGGTGTGTATGTGCCTGGATTTCTCCACCACATTAAGCGGCCTAAACATTCCCAGGTCTTAACGGCTTAACGGATTATTCCCACTCAATGCCCACCTTTTCATTACCTGAGTTGTTTCTCTGATCCACACGGGCGCCGTTTTTAATGAGCGATTTATTTTTTTTAAACCTCGCTTATTGTTCCTCATTGCCTGGTATGGGTAAAACCTTAAAGGCATATCAGACAATTCACCTTGAAAAATAAAACCCATGTGAGTTTTCTGGGAATTGAATATGATGATCTCCAAGTGGTGTGGAACACATATCTAGTTAAAAAATCAATGGTCACCAAGTTAGTATTTGATTTATTATTACAAGTTAGTATTACATTAGAATATAAAGAAATTTTTAAAAGTTGTTTTTCACATAGTAAAATCCATGTCATTTTCTCCAAACTTTCACAGAATATGGTGCATGTATAGTACTACATATTTAGGTTTTAGAAATCATAGATCACCGTCTTTGTTATTAAAAGAAATGAAGAAAACAATATTTGTCAGTACATATCCTATATGAATTGATCAATATCAATAGGCCTATTTGATTTATGACAAACTGGATAAAATCTGATATTTTGGTTATTTGGCATCAGAATTGGTCTATATGGAATATCTATGAACATAGAATTCCAATATTTAAAAATCACCAGGTGGCACCACTGTGTATTGTAGGATATGCCTTTAAGTAAGTACTTCCCACCTTGCTGGTGAATGGAAGGATCAGTTCCCTCCACAGTGGACCAGTAGGACGACTTACTGTTGACCTTACTCTGGACACACTATTATCCTCCATTTACCTCCATAGGGAGGCACCTCGGCGTACTGCCAATATACTACTCATAAATCCCCAGGAGATTAAACCTGCTGGTATTACCTCATTTCAATCGGTATTTAAATGAAAATGTCTGTTTTCAATTACATGTTTATTTTCGGTCATACATTTCTTGAAGCCTGCAGGGTTATTGTAATATTTTTCTGGTATTTTTAAAAGTCATAAGAGGAGAAAACATGGATGTTTATCTTTTTATTGGGCTCTGTTCTTCTTTTGTATTGTACAGCCATAAGGGCAAGGATTCATTGTATCCTCATTCATGCAATATTCAATAGTCGTATATTGCAAATTACAGGAAATATTAAAGATTTAAAAGCATGGGAACATTTCTAACATAAAAACCTGTCCGTAGAAACAATGGGATATCCATATTCTTCTCAAACCTGTTTTTTCCCCATAGATTTAACAATGGGATCTCGTACTCAACGCCCATAGAGTATTATAAAAATGATGTTCAATGGGCCATGGTGCCACAAACATTAGCCAATCAGTCAGTGATATAGGGGTGAGATGAAATCTGAACTGCACTCGTTCCATAGCCACTGAAAAATATGCCATCGACACACTATGTGATACAGAATTTTTCAACATTTCGACACAGCGACGAATCACTATTCCAGTTTCGTACTCTGACATTCTATATTATTATATACCTGTGGTAGTATATCCTACACATACGGCCTGCTCCTACCCATGTCGTATTTATATCCGTACTACACCTAGGTGATGTACGGGGTATGTATGTGGCGTATGGGGCATGTACGGCGGCGAAATCCAAAATCTCCCCCAGAAGCAAGGTTAAAAATCGGATATTTTAAGGTATATAATAATAGAGAAACAGGCTGACTGTCTCCGTACAGATAAAATACTTGATCAGATGAGCCTCTGCCTCCAGCATCGGTTCATCTGATCGCCGATTTTACCGCGTATTTTATCCGTACAGAAACAGTAAGCCTGTTTCTCTATAATACATAATTTTTCAACAGCCTAACAAGGATATATGCTGTCGTAGCCATGTCGGGGCCATGTTACAAGCAGTGGGTGCCGTACCCAACACAACTTTCTGAGCTCTCTAAAGGCCCATTTTCATTGAGCGACGGAAACGCCGTAGACTATTCTAGTTCCCCTTAGTGTCTGTTTCCATTGGCCTTCACCGATCTACATTCGTGAACCACCGACGGACCCTTAGCACTACTGACTAAAATCAATCAATGGAAACAGACTTTTAAAGCCCGTTTCCATTGGCCAATGGAAACATTGTGTAGATTTTTTAGTTTTCTTAAAAGCCTATTTCCATTTTGCACCTCAAGGTTTATCGATGGTTCCTGACTGTAGAACGGTGATAGCCAATGGAAATGGGACATTATGGAGAACTAAAAAGAAATACACCGTTTTCGTCGGACAATGGAAAGAGGCCTTAAGGGGAACACAAAATGTCTACGCCGTTTTCGTCGGCCAATGGAAAGAGACCTTATCCAGTCCCCACACACGGACCATCAAAGCTCCCAAACCACTCGACACCAGGGACCTGTTTCACTAGTTTCGTGACATATCTAGATGGCGTCTAGATGGTGTGTCCAGTTTCATAAGAACTAGACATTAGACTTTGTTTTGTCCGTTCTTGTTTGAACTGTTGGTGCCGCTTTTCATGTCTGTCTAACACTTTTGTCACGAAACTAGTGATACAGGTCCATGATGTGTAGATATGTCTAATTCTTTTAGGGTTGGTCTTTTCGTAAGGGCAGCTACTTGTGTTGTCACAAAACTAGACAACCCCAATGTCTGTACGGTGTCACAGACATGTCACGAAACTAGTGAAACAGGTCCATGATGTGTAGATTTGCCTAATTTGTACGTTTGGGGTCTGTCTTTTCGTAAGGGCAGCTAATTGTGTTGTCACGAAACTAAACAACCCCAATTTGTCTGTATGGTGTCACAGACATGTCACAAAACTAGTGAAACAGGTCCCTGGTGAATACCATCATCTATACATATCGACCAGAAAAGCAAGCCTTTTCAAAGTGGCCTTAATTGAATGAAGCCACACAGAGTACTGTGTGACACAAAGACACAGCAGGATGTATATCTTTGGCGGATCCAAGTTAGTTGTATTTACTTCTCCCTCTGTCCAAACATCTCTGACGACGACTCAGTTGATCCAGGCGCCGCAGCTGCCAGCCTGCACCCCTTCTAGAAAAGGAAAGTTGGCGATGCTTTGCTTTTCTTCAGATTAAACTGGAGTCCTTTTAGAGCTGGAGACAAACTGGGTTTAACATTGCTCTGTGTTATCAAGAGACGGCTAGAGGAGCTGTAGCCTTGAAACACTTCATCTGGTTCCTCTTACTAGAAGTCCTCAGTTTTCTGTCTTTGGGAAATTTCTCTTTGAGACCGTAGTGTATTTTTTCTATTTTTCTACATAGCAGGCTTTCATTGCATTATACATCTGCCAACTGGGTATTCCTTCATTTGCCATGATTTTCGGTTTTTCATTTCTTTCTACTTAGTATGGATATTTAGTGATGGGTTTTTTCTTCCTTGTCTTTTGCGTAAGAGAACGGTTCATCCAACTTTTCTTATAATCGTGGACTTAGTAACCAATAGCTTGACAATACGTGTGCATGATCGCTATTCTACAAATTCACAAAACTACATTATATGATGAAACCGTCATTATTTATGTCTCCCACTTGATATTCCAGTGAAAATATATATGTTTCAGTATTTTTTGTGTGCCTAAAAACAAACACCTAACGATTTTACTCTAGTCCCATGCGTGAAACTCAAGAAAGTTAACATTTCAATGGAAATACCTGAATAATCATATTATTTTTTTTTTTACTTTTACAGCCTTTCTTGATCTCTCAATCTGTCTCATGAATCCAATGGTGCGAGTAATGTGTGAAACCATAGTTATGGTGACAATACGGGCATAATTTATGAGTTGTCTCGGAGACTTTCGTTCAGAACGAGTTCTGAACGAAATTCCCCGAGGGTGCCGTGGCCAAGAGGAACATGGTGTAAATATAGCATTACTGTCAACATAGAAAATGAGTTCTGTTCATCCCTCTGAAATAATGTGATACCATAATTTTCTGTACATCCATCATGCGATCTTGGGCTTAAGGAGGAGCTACATACTTTTGGTCCTTTATAGGAGTTGGCATGGTTTCATTTAATACGAGCATGACTAGACATATTAAAGTGAGTTCTTACATAATTCAAATTATCCACTTTCAATTTCATGATTGACATAGTCTGCTGAAATAAGAATCTTCTCCCAGCTAATTTTGAATTCCCATCTTCTAGACATCTGAAATGATGATTTGAATTAATGAATAATCCTGTCAAATCTCAAAATTGGATGAAATATTATTGATTTAACGGTGGAGGACGACATGCGTCTGGGTGAGAATAGAGAACATGACCCTTGCACTGCAGCATGATGATTTCTGGCATTCTCATGGATACCACAGCATGATGTTTCCAGGCATTCCTTTGTGTACCACAGCATGATGTTTCCAGGCATTGCCTTGTGTACCACAGCATGGTGCCTCCAGGCATTCCTTTGGGTATCACAGCATGGTGCCTCCAGGCATTCCTTTGTGTACCACAGTATGATGCCTCCAGGCATTTCTTTGGGTCCCACAGCATGATGTCTCCAGGCATTTCTTTGTGTACCACAGCATGATGTTTCCAGGCATTTCTTTGAGTACCACAGCATGATGTCTCCAGGCATTTCTTTGAGTACCACAGCATGATGTCTCCAGGCATTTCTTTGAGTACCACAGCATGATGTCTCCAGGCATTTCTTTGAGTACCACAGCATGATGCCTCCAGGCACTCCCATGTATACCATAACAGGATCCCTCCAGGCATCCTCCTGAATACCACAGCATGATGCCTGCAGGCATTCCTTTGTGTACCACAGCATGGTGCCTCCAGGCATTCCTTTGTGCACAACAGCATGGTGCCTGCAGGCATACCTTTGTGCACCACAGCATGATGTCTTCAGTCATTTCTTTGAGTACCACAGCATGATGTCTCCAGGCATTTCTTTGGGTACAACAGCATTGTGTCTCCAGGCATTCCTTTGTGCACAACAGCATGATGTCTCCAGGCATTTCTTTGTGTACCACAGCATGATGTCTCCAGGCATTTCTTTGTGTACCACAGCATGGTGCCTCCAGGCATTCCTTTGGGTCCCACAGCATGGTGCCTCCAGGCATTCCTTTGTGTACCACAGCATGATGCCTCCAGGCACTCCCATGGATACAATAGCATGGTCCCTCCAGACGTTCCCCTGTCTACCGCACCATTATGCCTCCAGGAATTCCCCTGTGTACCAGAGCATGATGCCCCCCCCCCCCGGCATTCTCATGGATACCACAGCATAATGCCTCCAGGCATTTCTTTGGGTGCCACAGCATGTTGCCTCCAGGTACTCCCAGACATCCAGGCATCCTCCTGGATACTACAGGATGATGCCTGCAGGCATTCCCTTGTGTACCACAGCATGATGCCTCAAGGCATTTCTTTGGGTGCCACAGCATGATGCCTCCAGGCACTCCCATGCAGACCATAACAGGATCCCTCCAGGCATCCTCAAGGATACCACAGCATGGTGCCTCCAGGCTTTATCTTGTGTACAACAGCATGATGCCTCTAGGCAGATGTGTCTTTTTCGCACCCCTCTCATAAGATCTCATACTCTCACTATTCTGTACTCTCACTATGCTCTATCGGAGAAAATTCTTGACGAACTAGGCTTAGAGCCTTGAAAGTCCACTGGCCTGCCTCACGTGCTAAAGACGTACATCAATGTAACCTAAAGATTCCTATAGGCGGGAATACTGTGTGCCAGTGGATTCTCAAGGCTCTAAGCCTATTTCGTTAAGAATTCTTCTCCCTCAGAGCATAGTGAGAACCTTGGTCAGAATACGACTTAGAGAGTGTGAGAGTTTAATGATTGAGTGTTTTATATTGCATTGTTGTACCACGGACGAAGATCTGCCTTCCCGATTACATGTGCCTTGCCTTTACCTTGGACATGAGCTTTCTCTTTTTAATGAAGAAAGAACCCTAGAGCATATCATGCATGGTGGTTTTATGACCTTAAAGGCACACCCTAGTATCTCTGACCAGAGAAGATTCCTTTAAACCACAGTTCTGAAATTGAAAAATAAGATTCTCTTCATTCAAATGAAAACTGTGTCAGTCCCGATCTCTCTTAAATCAACTTTATTCCTCCCCTTTTTTGTAATCCCTTTTCAACATTTGATAAAAACGAAACAGGCTCTTCAGTGTCAAAGAAACATTTCAAATTCTATTTATCTTCCCTTTCTCGGCTCGTTTGATGTATTATGAAGAGGAATGCGCTCTGTTTTTTCGTAAATGTCTTTATTGTTCTTGCATTATTTATTTCAGCTTTTATGTGTTTCCCTTTGTCAGCGTAAGTGTTTCGTTTAGGGTGCCGCGGTTACTGTTTCGCTTTGGGGTGACTTCTTTCATTCTGAGAAATACACAATATTATCATGACCTTGTTCTTGGCCGTATTCTCCGCGTAGTTGATGTATAGCAATTGTTCAGCATTTCAAATAAAAGTTAAAACAAAATAGGCCCCGATTTTCTGAAATACTACTTTGTACGCCAGGGATTTCTTTCCTGTATTCTGCTAGCATAATACACCTGTCTGTATTATTCGCAGTAGCGATCTGTAGGCTCTATAGTTTTAGTCTGAAGACTCCGTATTAGGTTGATAATAACATAGAAAATAGCTGGTCCGGAAATAGAGTTATCGTTGGCAGTAAAGAACTGCCTTCACCGACGACGATTCTGGACCCGAAAGGCCTTACGATTGCCATGCATGGAAGCACATCTTCGTATGGTTTACAGTTGATAAACAATTTAATACGTGAAGTGTTATAGTAATCTATAGTGCTTATCTTTTATAAATTGTATGCTTTATACACATAACATAAATGATTCAGAAACGAATTAGGCCACTAAAAAACCAATTTGTTTCTCATCACCGCGATTTTTTAAAGTTTTTTTCATAAATAAGATGAACCTTGATAGAAATTATGAAAGATATGTGTATTTAGTATCAAATTAAAGCTCCTGATGTCACAGATGCATTAAACGTATACCCAGTAAAAATCTGGAAACCCCGGGTAATTGCATACCTCGCGTAAGTGCACACTTTGGCCCGGATCGGAGGCTGTCTGCTTTTGCGGGGTTTGACTGTATCTTTGATCAAGCTAAAAAAAAAAATTTTAAAAATTTAAAAAGCCACCTCGTCATAACTTCCGTGCCTTGATGATGAGAAACAAGTTTATTTTTTTAGTGACCCTATCTGTAGTCGGAACACTCCGCTAAGATCTGTGACGGGACTATCTACATGATCTTTATCAAACAGGTCAGTTGTATAGGTGTTAAAAGCACTCAGGGTCTAAAAGGCTTGGTATGTCTGGCCTCCCTTCAACATGTATTATAAAGGTAATTCAGTTTCGTGGGATATAGTTCTACTTCATCCCGAATAACGCATTAGTCAGAACATATTCCCAGTACTAGCTGTAAGGACATAAGTGATCTAAAATGTTCTGATGAAGATAAAACCAACAGCGGAAGAGACATACGAAAAATACTGTAAATGTGTTTAAAATTCACTTCATGGACATCAAAGGAAGATCAAAGAAGAATTTTAAGAGAATGTAGACTTAGTAAACTGAAGGTGAAAGATGTGACAACACTTATACATGTACGAGTTTTCTGATTGGTTTCTCACTCTCTATTACATACAGTGAGAAAACACCTCGAGGATAATACTAGAAAACGTGCTTACCGAACCCATAGAGATGGCCTTTCAGGGCCTTTTATAATTTTAGATATGTCCCAACACCAGAGGGGGAAGGAAATATGTTATCTTACAAAAGTACGAGAACGTCATCCTTACTGATCAATCAATATATTATAGGCTTAACATGGGATTTCTTTATGTCACGGGTGTGACATAAAGTGTTGTTTATGTCACTACTTTCTAATGCTGAAAAAATGTGGAAACGGGGTAGGATAAAATCTAGATGCCACTCTTTTGAGTTTGAGTTTATTTATGTCACTCATTTTGTTGGCTTCGTAATGTCACTCGTCTTCGACTCGTGAAATTATAGAGCCAACAAAATGAGTGACATAAATAAACTCATACTCAAACTCGTGACGTCTCTTCATAGTATCTCAAAAAGGCTGACCCTTTTCATACGTTGAAATGCTTGGTGAAATTATGATCAGATAAATCCCTCTGTCTTCGGCACCGGGATATAACTGATCATAATTTCACTGTGTAATTTTGACGTATAACGACAGTAAGCCAGTTTCCGTATAGTATTTCGACCATAGGTATATGATAATAGTTTTGAACTGCCAAACATCAAATTCTTCTCCTTTCAAACGAATACCATTTCTGATCAAACCCAGCAAAATCTAACACATACCTCCAGTTCATTTTCCCTCAACATAATGAACTAGAATGAATGGTAGAATGGTGAATTTAGTATTATCTCACCCAAGGTATTTTCCCTCATAGAATTTAGAAAAATCAGAAGTGTACTCAATCCATATCCACTGAAAATAAACCATTCATTTTAGTTTGCTAGGTAATCTTCCTTGGTTTTGAAAAACTCATGGCATATTTCCAGTGGCTATGGATCTCGATGCAGTTCCCTCTAAGTCTATTCCCAATGACGGGTTCATTCATTTTCATAGTGAACAGTCTTGTAGTACAGCTGAGTAAAGTGAAAATGGGTGGTGCTTAGGTCTGCGACCAGGTCTAAGTGCTGAAGTATTTGAGCACGGAAAATGTAAACATTGACACTGGCCAAGTACCTCGCCACCGCCTACGCTGCCATTTTGTAGCGGGACCTTGACATCTAGTGTCCCTTTTCACATGCCAAAAGGTGACAGCGGCCCGGCCGCATAGTAATTCCCCCGGGTCTGGTCAGCCATCAGCTGTAGGTCAGTAAACCCTTAAGCCCAGTTCCCACTAAGCGATTTGGGGGCATTCAGAGGGCACCCATCGCTGACTATCAGCCAAAATTTCTAGGATTTGCCGAGTCGCCAAGTGGGAACGCAAAATGGCAAAATCATCGGAGACTATTGCCCTACCCCCGTTGTTCGGGCTTGAGTCGGTGACGAGTTGGTAACGATTTCTTCTCATGAAGTACCACCTCAAGACCTTTCGATGGACGACCTACAGTCATCACGTTTTTAGTCGCTTAGTGTAAACGCCGTATCACTACCACCACCCCCTTCTCCCAGTCACCATCTAACCTCTGGTCTTATTTTAGTGTCCCTTCTTCAAATATTTTCCTTGATTTTTATGGGTGTCTATAACCACAGAGCTATATTTACCTTGCAGACTTTCACTAGAATATGTGTGTCAGTGTGTAAGGGGTGTTGGCGGATGCATATATTTGCTTTGGGTTGCTATTTCCGGCCGCATCTAATGCTAATCACCAAAGGCAATTGTGTACACTCAGTGACAATCGTGTGAGCAAGAGATTAGTGGTCTTCTGTTATCTCTATTATATAATCTGGTGCCTTGCTAATATAAATAGAGTTAAGGATGATACCATATTGATTCAGTTACAACAGTCATTTAACCCTTCCACTGCAGCATCTTGCCTACAGACATTCCTAGTCTTACACTTTATGTTGCCTTGATAACTATACACATATTTCATGAATAATTATAAGAATTCCACAAACCTTGGAGAAGGCAAATAGTATCGATCACCTGACAAAAAAATACTGAAATCATTGTTATGTCTGGATTTCTGGAGGCCCAGCAGCAGTAGTGGTTATCTGAAGGTAGTGCCTGACTGCAGATGCTGTGTTAGGGAAATTGGGTCATGCAGGGAAAGGGTTTAAGTGGTAGCACCAATAACATGGAAATAAATTGAGTGTTTTGGTTGTTTTCTTGCACTAAACACCATAAATTTTGAAACTTGAAACTTATATTCTGACTAATTCTCACACATCTACATGATTGTATCCCACACTCCCATCCAAAAGGTAAGTTGGTGAGAAGCATGGATGGTCAATTTTAACATTGCTGAATAAAGATCGTAAATGCTGTAACGGTATTCAAAAGAACATCATATTCTGACAAATTCTCTTTTTTTCAGGTTTTTTTTTCAATTTTTCCTGGAGGCTCGAGTTGTCACATAAGGATTCATATTGTCACTTCTGTGAAAAACACAGAAAAGCGAAAATAGATTGTGAATTGTCAATTATTTCTGCTTTGGTTAGATATAAATTGTAAATGTTGTCACTGGGATGCATTTAAAACAACATAATATTCTTACACCTTTCTCACATATCTACGCTTAAATGTATATCCCAACCCATATCACGCACTTCTAAAATAAAAGGAAATTTTGGCGGGAAGCGAAAATATATTGTTGTGAGTGCTCAGTTTTGTCTGGCCTTGCTAGATGGATATTGTAGATGTTGAAACTGGGATGCATTTAAAACAACACCTTTCATGACACCTTTCTCACATATCTACACTTATATCCCAACCCATATCTCACACTCCCAACTTAAAGGAAATTTTGGCGGGAAGCGAAAATACATTGTTGTGAATGTTCAATTGTCGTCTGCTCGAGGGACACACGAACAAAAGCCCGCGCTTCACGCCCTGCCGCCCAAAAGGTCAATGGGATCAGGAGGGTATCCCTGAAGGTCGCGTCCAGCAGACAAAGGTCAAGTCTGATGAAGTTGATCATGATCAAATAGACTAAGTCCCTCCTTAGCGCCGCTTTGATCCACGTCTTATAGATAGGTGAAAACCACCCTCTCCCTCTCCCAGCACAAAAAAAAAGGTTGGGAGACTGAACTCTGACTGAGTCAGAAGGGAGGAATTCAGGGAGATGTAGAGCAGATGTCAATGTTGTATACACAGCCTCTGCCGTACTGCCAATGGTGGATGTCATCAATCACGTCAACTGACGGGGACGTTTTATTCGTATTTTTCGTAGTCATGCACCTAGAATTAAATCTCCAATGTATTATCTCACCCCGGTATTTTTCTCCATAGGCTTAACATTAGGAACTCGTACTCCACGGCCGTGAAAGTATCGCACCCAATACTCAATGGCTAATTTGGCGAGTTATTCCAGCAATAAATGATGTGATACGGGGTGAGATAAAATCAGAAACCCACTCGATGGGAATAACTTGGTCCATACTCCACCGAGTTTGACTGCGGAGTAATTCACGAAGCGAAGCTGAGTGAATTGCGTAGTGGTCAAACGAGGTGGAGTATGGACCAAGTTATTCTCATCGAGTGGGTTTCCTTCTAAGATCTTCCTGTGAGTACCGGTATTCCCGGTTTAGGTGATAACTATATATGATTAACACACAAGGAATGTTCTAGTTTCTGTGTAAAGTGAGATTCACACGATGGGTTTCATGTACCTCACAGTGTTCTTGCTGAGATTATGTACTCGAGCACTATTTCGTTGTAGGGTTCAGTTTCCCTAAAGTGGGATTCACACGATGGGATTCATGTTCCTCACAGGGTGTTTGTCTGAGGCAAATCCTGCTGAGATTCTGTACCTGAACACAATTTTTTCGTATAAGTTAGAGTGATTCATTTCAATGAGACATGTTTACCTCCTTGTAATTGTTAGAGACATTTCCCCCTAAAAAGGAACAAAATCGTAGGAGATTTTGAGCCCTGTGAGGTACATGAATCCCACTGTGTGAATCCCACTTGAGACATGTTTTTCCCCTGCAATTGTTGGCGATATTTACCCATAAAGAGGAACAGAATCTCATGGTGAGGTAGATGAATCCTACCGTGTCAATTGCACTTAAACACTAAAATGGCGAGCATAGGGATTAGTGTTTAGAAACATCAATATATATTAACAAAAAAACTACTTTGTATACGCTTGTTCGATCAATTAGAACTAAGAAAGAACATAGAACATAGGTTCATTTTCACGGAAGATGAATCATTTTATGTATTTTTTCATCAAAGTAAAATAACAAATTTATAATTTGTTCATGCAGGGTGTAAGCTTTAAGTTGAAATATCAAAGAAAGACATTATCATATAATGGCATATAACTAGAAATCACGATAAATAATACAAGACCATTCATGATTTAGTCGACGATCAAGTACTTAAGTGGTTCCGATTCTCCTATGTCTCATTAGAAGTGGGGATTCATGTTATTACCACCAGTCATCCGCCCTCCTCTACCAAACTCAGGCCCACAAAACCAGACCACAAACAGTTGACAATTCATCACAATCACCCAGTTTTCCCCCAACCTCCCCTATTAAGCATCTAAAATCCCTTCCTGATCCTCAAATGACAAAACTGTTTTTCAGGGTTAGATCCTTGCCTGTAGCTCCCGGCTCAGCCCAGCATCAGTGTTTGGTATAGAGCCCGAGCAGGCGCCAGGTCTCCTCCCATGGATGGAGGATTCTCGTCTGCTCAGTCGCAGATGAGGAGGAGGCAGAGGGGAAAAAGTAAATAGATTTGAGCAGGGCTCAGACACACCAACCTAGCTAGCTGTGGCCTTGGCTCTCGCAGGTCCCCACGGATTTATTGGAAGTAATGAACCGTCTGAGCTCCCTGACACCCTCAGCGACCTGTGCACCACTCTCCCACACTCTCCACCGTTCATCAGCTTACTTTCTTCCGCCTCCACTCTTCGCAGCGGCTACAATCTCCTAGCACGGTAACTGATGCTCTGTGGGTTGGTGGTACTGAGTGTTGCGCTTGGAGATTGACGGATGCTGGTGGTTGTTTCGCTGTAGGGCTTCTCTGCAAAGGTCATCGCGGAAGGAAATTAAAATGCGGGATTGAAGGAGATCCTGCAGATAGGAAATGATTTTCGCTCAGATCCTATCTCTGTACGTGTAATGACCGCAAAGTAGTGTTTTTGTTACATACGATATTTATATAGAACTGCATAGAGAATCGTATAATTATTTAGAACTGCGTCGAGAATCGTATGAATAGATAATACTCCACGAGTTTGGTGGACCACAATCGTCATCAAGGCGAAGCCAAGTGACGATTATGGCACAGCCAAACAAGTGGAGTATTGTCTATTTTATGACTCGAGTGCGGTTCTGGATTTATCTTACCCCTCTCTATGACATTAGATATCATCACAACTTCAGAATAATCACAATATACTTAGCAAATCCACTATGCCACGGCCGTGGCGTAGTATTGTAAATATACCAGGGTGATCGTTGAGTATATTTTTCTAATGATATTCCTATGGCTAAACTTATACCAGGGGTGAGATAAATACACAATACTCCACAAGTTTGGAGGGGCCGCAATCTTCAGCGAGGCGAAGCCGAGTGACGATTACGGCCCTTTCAAACGAGTGTAGTATTGTGTATTTATATGATTCGAGTGCGGTTCTGGATTTATCTCACCCCTTTCAAGGTTAGGGGAGTTGAAATTTCTTGTCTTGTCTTGTCATCTCTCTGAAATCCTGGCCGCTGATTGGTCAATGGCCTATGACGTCATCTCGTATTCACTACGCCACAACCATGGCGTAGTATTGTCACTTTACCGGGGTGATCGTTGAGTATTTTTTTCTAATGTTATTCCTATGGCTACACTTGTACCAGGGGTGAGATATACCCATTTTATCCCTCTATACTGAGCTTCAATTCCCTTTGGAAATGCTTGGGATATACACATACATGCATCCCCCAATGGTCCAGCCTGTTTATTTCTTCTTTTTTTTAGAAAAAAATTAATTTCCTCTAATTTGGTAATTCGTTGGTGATTAAGGGGCAAAAAAAGGACGAGGTTCTTTGAAGCTGGAAATATATGGCCATCGTAGCCAGGTATATAGGGCCCTCAGGGGGACGTTAGCTAATTAAAAGACCCGCTGGGGTACGCTTAGGCTCCAATACATTATCATGGATGGCAACAGCAAAGCTCAGCCCCTGGCGGTGATCGATGGCATTTCACCACGTATCGTCTGCCACAGTCACGAGATTTCCCGCCAAAATATCAAACCCCGGTTTCCGGCAAATCAAGCACTGCTATCGCGTCAGTATTCCACTGGGAGTTGGGCCGGAGGTCTATGCCTCCTCGCTGAAACTGATTAGGAAAGGCCATGAGCGATTGTTTTGATGTTATTAACGAAATTGTAAGACAGTTGGGCAGGCGGCTGCCAATGGGGCCCGCACGCTCTTCCCGGTGGTAGGATTGATCGGGCGGATATGCTCTCAGTAATCAATCGTCGGTCGGCGGGACAAAGCTTCCTGTATCGGTCATTTAGGAAATGCCCGCGTCGGCCCTCCGTCAATAAAAGCCTGATAAATCCGCGCGGACATAGACTGGGAGGGACGGAGGCGGGAAGGACGGAGGGAGGGGGAGGTTGGATCGAAAAGGGCCTGATCCTTTCCCCCACTCCACACCCAGCCCCCCATGACAAGGTCCGGGGTCACACGATCTCCCCTTCACCCCCGAACTCCACCCGTCGCGTGTCGAGCGCGGGAAAAGCTGTCGGGATCAAATCAACACAAAAGTCGTCTGCTCGGGAGTGTGTGGTTTTCCGGTCGTTATAATTGCAGGGCTCCGTGTTGGGGTCCATCCGCTGCAAATTGACTTCGATCGCCCACTGACACACTTAATTCTCTACAAGGTGGCGGACCGGTTTTCGCACTAATTGCCTGCTAGTACGTAGCCAGCAGATAGCGGGGGCAGGCGAACGTGGGGCGAATTGTTTCAGGAAATAACATCTAATGACTTTAGTCCAGTCACACGCGCGATACTTAAGAAAGCTGAGATTTCGTTGTAAACACCTGCATTATCATATTTTATTTCTTCAATTTTTTGTCCTTGAAGAATTTATTGATTTTCAAGTTATCACATGAATTTAATGGTCAGTGTAACATCAAGATATCCAACGGTATAGACATAAGTTGATTTTAGAGTATTAAATGGCACATTTGTAGAATAATATTCATTGTGAAACTGTCAACATATATATCGTTTTTAAACATTTTATCTATTCAGGGTGAGGACATCAGTTTGACAACCGTTATGAGCATACCTCCCACCCTGGGAGGTAACATTACTTTCACCTTCTTTCCCGTATTCAAATTCACAACAACTGTATAGCAATACAATTTTGATCATATCCTTTAACAAATAAAGCCTATAGTTATGTTCTGCTTGTTGTGTAAAAGGGGTATCCCACTATCACGACTTGAGCCTCCGACACACTACGATAGCCTTACGACAAGCGTTCCGATGAAAAAATGAAATTTTTATTGGAAGGAACGGGTCCATCATGAAAGCTAGACTCGTTCCTTCCGATGAAAATTTCATTTTTTCATCGGAACGCTTGTCGTAAGGCTATCGTAGTGTGTCGGAGGCTAAAATCGTGATAGTGGGATACGCCTTTAAGGCCCGGTGTCCACCTACTACGATATGGCTCCGATTTGGTCTACAATGCACCTCCCGATAAAAAATCAAAATCACGTCGGAAGGTCACCTGATATCGGGGCAGTTGACCACGTTTCTGCGATTAGGCACCGAAAAATAACCCTTATGATGCATGGTGAATTGGCATGTCTAAACATTTGTCTACGATTTTGCACCTTCCCGATATGGCTCAGATATTTGTTCTTTTGTATCGGTGCCATATCGGTAGGTCTAAATTTCTATCTAGTAGGTGGACGCCAGGCCTTAATCAATAGTTATATATTCAAGTTACATGACTTGATCATTTGCATTCCTTTATAGAAAATTTTCTTCCTGGTGGTTTCCAATTCACAATATATTCAGTCATATACTTATTCAGACCCATATATACATTCAATGAGTTCTGTTCATCACTGGGTTCTGTTTATCACTGCATAAGGCCTAGCGTCCACTTACTACGATAGAAATTTAGACCTACCGATATGGCACCGATAAAAAAAAGCAAATACCGGAGACATATCGGGAAGGTACAACATCGTAGACGTATGTCAAGACATGCCAATTCCCAATGCATCGTCATGGGTAGACCTTTTTCCATAGGTGCCTAATTGCAGAGATGTGGTCAAATGCCCCGATATTAGGTGACCTTCCGACGCGATTTTGATTCTTTATCGGGAGGTCCATCGTAGACCATATCGGAGCCATATTGTAGTAGGTAGAGGCCGGGCTTAACTATTGGGCTGCATAGTTTCGCATTGGGTATATTTTTATACCTTAAGTTCTTGGACAGGACCCTCTAAAATGTTTTACCTATTACCTTTCCATTTCAGTAACGGTTCCCGATTTTCGGTAACTGGATATGAGATGTAAATACTTCGATACGAGAACAGATTTCAGCTAATTCTTATGATTATTCATCTGACACCTGAGCATCAACATTTCAATGAGTGTGTAACATGCTCCTTCCTTGTTCCTGATGAAAGAGAAGTGAGAGGTGGTGTTAGGTGTGGATTTACAGCAGACGACATTTGAACCGAAGTCTTATATTCTTTAAGCAACACTCATTGACAGATTAAAGGCATACCAGACAATTCACCTCCAGAATTAAAACACATCTAAGTGTTCTGGAATCTTAATATGCTGATCCCCAATTGTTGTAAAACCAATATATATCTTAAAATGTGGGGGTCACCGTGCTTGCTTTTTTTTTGTTTAGAGATCATGACAATATTACAATAGAATATAGAGACATTTTTATAAAGTTTGATTTGATATAGTAAAACCCCTGTCAATTCCTTCAAACCGTCACAGAATATAGTAAATACATTGTATTACAGATTTAAGTCTTAAAATCTATAGGTCACCGTCCTTGTTTTTGAGATAATTGAAGAAATCCTTATTGTTCAGTACATTTCTTATATAAATTGACAAAATAAAAATCGGCCTATTTTACCTATTTTGTGTGGTGAAACTAGACAAAATGTTATATTTGACTCATTTGGCATTAAAATGTATCACACCGAAAGAGTTTGGACTGATAATCATCGACATTTAAAAATCGCCATTGTGCATTGTAGGATATGCCTTTAAAACACGGTTTCCGAACACCCCCGATGGATGCTGGTAAAATGTCGTCTGCCTGCTTCTGGTGTCGACAGATTGTTTACCGCCTGCACCAAGCCGCCATCTTTAAACTCTGCGAATCTGACATAAAAAAGGCGGGAATTTAAGACTACTTAAGGACCAGGAGATTTACGCAAAATGCCTGCTTCCATTAAAATTAAGATTGATAAGAGTAATGAAATATTCCTGTCTGGGTAGCCTGGAAATTTGGAAGACGGTATTTTTGTTGCGCCATTGAATTATAAATATTAATCTAATTAAAAGCAGGATTTGCTGATTTAGTTGCAGTTATTACAATTCCAGGTGGTTCCTTAGGCTGAGGACCCTATTATGTTTGAATATCCCGCAATGCAGAAGTGAATTTTTTTTTAAATCCCCTGAATACAGAGGTTCCAAATTATGGAATGCCCAATCTCAGGAACTAAAGGTAGAACCCTCTAAATATGCTTTTAAGAAACATGTAAAAAAAACTAGAGCAAATAAGTGATAAGTGGCCATGAAAGGTGACACCACCATTTGCTAGTCTATTTTGAGTACACAGTAACCCAGGTTATTATAATCACAATAGTTTATTTTTATACTATTGCTGTATAATTGTAACCATTTTCAAAGTGTGAATGGGGAAATAAAAGTAGAGATTTGGTTAGAGAGGCACATGTACAAGGGCTGCCTCCCATCTCCACTCTACTGTCTAAAGGAAAAACCATATCAACACATACCATCCCATAACTTTATCATTTATTTATCACCCACAATACTTGTTACCATAATATTAGTTACTACACAATGCTGGATGTATGAAATATTCGTTGATATGCATACGCTGATGTCGCCTGATTAAGATAGGCTCATTGAAAACCAAATGTATATTTGAATGCGCCTAATAAAAAATGATAAATAAATAAAAAAATGCAAATGTCACATCCTCAATTTCATATCATTTATATTTTCTCTATTTCAGGTGAGTGAATCTCTTCCAATGGAGGTCATACCACAGTGGCATATCTGGTAATTAAACTTGTCTTTTACCTGTCCAATGAGATCGTCACAAAAACTATTACAACCTAAAGCCCAGTAGGCCCTATTGAGGTATCCCATAATTCAGTCTGTTTACAAGTTCCGGTGTTCGCTGGTTGCCGACGTCCAATGGTGATCGACCCTTGAACCGTAACCCACAATTATTGCAGTTTAACGTTTTTTATAAATCTTCAAATCGGAAATCCGATTTCAGAAATGGAAATTTCAACTATTTCTACATAGAATTCCGAAATTATATTCAGGTTCTCCAAATATGATTGCGAAAACTGTGGTTCATGTGGTTGTGGTGTGCCCAGCCAGTCGTGAGCGGAACTTGTATTTACCCTTTGCGATAATCGGGAGTTTCGTACCCTCTGGAGGGCGTATACACATCTACCGATTCCGGAACATTTATGTACCTTTGTCAGCGACAAACAGATGGTAATTTATCTCAGGTTAGGCATGTCAAAGGAGTCGGTCGAAGTTAGTAGATGTAGGACAGCTAGGCAAGGATTGGGCGACCATTAGTGAACCACCTCCTTCAGATGTTATTTTGTTGCCGAATATTGTGGTTTCTATGTTCCGAATCAGTGGCCAAAAGTTTATCAACTTGTTGATGAATCTAGTCGCCGACAACAGAACGTTGGTAAATGGCACTTGATTGGATGGCTGACACGGGCCAAAGTATTACGTAATTCACCTGGGACAAATTCACCGACTCCTATACGATTTGGGAACTAATCGTTCAATCCTAAATTGGTAGATGTGTATTGGGCTTTACATGATATGCAGCATAACAAGTAACTACGAAACTCTCAGAATACAATTTCAATTGAGATCCTATGTAGGAAATGTCGATAAATCCAGGCTTTGAAAAATAAACATACAGGCAAATGTTAATACTCTTTGGCGGTGTATCAGGGTAAGACGCTTCAGGTATATCATCAAAGGCATATAAATCAAGGATGTGGACCCATAAGTGGAACACCTATTGATTTTGACAGTAAATCCTCTCCACACACACTTCCGGTGACCTCATTCACCGGAAGTCTCACCTGTGGTTGACCTACTTCCGGTTTCCGCCCCACCTATGTCACCGCAATTGGGAGTCATTCAAAGGACCTCAATGAATAAGGAGTCCTGTTTAGATCTGCCTATTATTAATCTGGGATTGGGGAAGGTTCCTATGTCGGAGTCAGGCAGCTGTGACTAAGGCTATACGGACGTAGACGTCTTGGTGCGGGTAACATTTTTTTTTTTTTTTTTACAGGAGATTTTATTCAGTTTTCATTGATACCTAGAATCTTCTGTCAGTGACAACAAATACATTGGGTTTTGTTTTCCAACATTATGTTGTGTAACATTTTAATTAATAAGTTGGAAAAAGGCACAACCAGAGACAGAGAAATAAAGTTGGATAACAGGGTAATGTTTATTGCTTGCTTAGATTTACAACGTTTCGGATATTTGATTATCCTTCATCAGGTAACATTTTAGTTCTCCAAGGGAGATTTAGTACCTTAAAATACACTATATAGTAACATAATCCATCACCTAGTTTTTAATTTTTTTCCAATTTTCAGAATATAATGAGGACATACAGGACAGGACAAAAGGACTTAGACAGTGGTTGCTTGGTTTTCATAGTATTTCCTTCTATTATGTGATAAAGATACAGAGAATAGATTACCTTACTAAATGTTTTCCTATCATTTCTGTTATTTCTAATCACTATGGTTTCACTTTTCACAACAGACCAAAGTCATATCAATATACACAGCCGTTTTTTCTTTAGCATTGTAACCCTCTCCTCGGCTTTTCCTTGGCAGTTTTGTCCCAGCAAGATTACATGGACTCGGACTTAACAAATCATAGTGGCAAAAAACAGGGTTCAAGATCTGCCTGGACACATTTTACCTTCATCATTTGCAATAAGACCCGAATCGTATTGACAGGTGGCTGTATACTGAATATAAGTCAGTTTTAAGCCTGTGCTCCCGCGCACAAGGGAATTATCGTCGATTTTCTTGGGGTTTCATATTATTTCGCAGAATATTCTATTATTTCCTCCCTCCTCTTCCCGATAAATCGGGCGAGCTAGCGCGCTTCCTCCGATCCAGCCCACTGACAGCCCGTTTAATCATTATTATATTCATCTTCTTCATCTCTTCCTATTTCTCATTCTTCTTCAGATTCATACGTGTATACCTATCATTTTCCTTGTTATTATATACCTGTTGGCGAATGTCACACTTTTTACTGACCAGGTGTTCAGATTCCGTTCGTCTCCGGGCGACGAAAAGTTTAACCTTAGGTGACCACTGTCAGTCTCATACCAGAAAACTAGGAGCAAATAGGATGTTCATCATAGATGAATGAACGTGCAATTATAAATGAATATTAAACAATAAAAAGTTTGGGTTAGATTCAGTCTATGGATAGTTTTCTGTAACCCACTTGCACCCAGTCAACCTGCTATTTCTGCGACTGCATAAGGATCCGAACAGATCAAGCACAACTAGGTCTTGAGGTATTTTGGTCTTGAGTGATTGGTCATGGTTAGCTGGGCACACCTCTAAGACCCTGAGACACTGGCTCCCTGCTCTGTTCTCACTATCACAGTGAACAGCATGCAGATAATAAAGAGAAAGTACAATGTGACCACTCTAAACTCTAGATGATGTATTTAGCACGTGCAAGCATTCTCTAATAAAGAAACAAATGGCGGACAATTCCCTATTCACACTTAAACTTGCGCAATACGAAAGCCCAACGCTACACACGTCCAAGTCCGTGGAAATACTCACCTAGTTTGAAGTATTTCCGACCAAAATATCTCTGAACAGATTCCATTCAGTCACACTAACTACGTCTCTATATATTATCATGTCTCCCGACAATATCTTCCACCTGAGATCCTTCCCTAAAGACGGGCCCCCACCTACCACGGTTCTGGTCCCGATTGGCCTTACGACGTCCTTTCTGACACCATTCCGATTCTATCGTGAGGTCAGCCAAAATCGTGGTAGGTGGGACAGGTTTCTGCGATTTCATCTATGACAGCTTGCGATTGAAAACGCCAATCATAGAGGTCCCGATAACTGCCAACATGTTGGAAATTTCGTAGCCTGTCGTTGGGTATCGTAGCCTATAGGGAAGATATCATGGTCAGCGAGTATGATTCACAGCTCTCCAATCTCAAATGATGTCTACGATTTGGAGCTATCGGGGACCTCCCGATAGGCCACGATTTGGGCATTTCAAATCGTAGCCATCAGGAAGTATGTCATAGACCGTCGTAGTAGGTGGGGGCCCGGCTTAATACACTGTCTTAATACTCCGATATTCATCTCCTTATCTTATAATGAATTCCTCTTCATGTTTCCGTCTGAACCCTCTCAAATCTCATCCACGGTCTAACATTTTTACACCGGCGTTGTAATACAGGTTACTGTTTTAATCATCCTGCTCCGTGGAAACACTAACCCCACAACGCCAGCAGAATCCCATTACTCTGTCCCTGTTTCCCTCTGTTGCGATCAGAGAGACGTGTTCTAAGGTGGTTGCGTTATTGCATGGTCTCACTTCTTAATCTGTCATGGTTCATATCTTTGGCCAGATATCACTACTTTATCATCTACCGGATAGAAACTGTACATGGTGTATCTATAGGAACTCTGTGGACACAGCCAGTGCATATCGGTTGGATAAAACAAACGTACAGTAAAACAGTTTATTATCCTACCCCTAATAAAAAATGCCATAGGCTTAACATGGGATTTGTTTATGTCACGGGTAGTGACATAAAGTGTTGTTTATGCCACTACTTTCTTATACTGAAAAAATATAGAAACGGGGTAGGATAAAATCTAGACGCCGCTCGTCTTCGACTCGTGAAATTATGAAGCCAACAAAATGCGTGGCATAAATAAACTCAGACTCAAACTCGTGACGTCTCTTGATATTATCCACCTAATACAAAGTGTCCATAGGAAAGACATAGGGAGTTTGTATGGACATACCCGGCGCATACGGATATGTTGTATGCTCCGGGTGGCCCATACGGATGCTTACGGAAAAACAGTGCAAAACTTAAATGAACTGACATCTGACATGCCAATTGCCCAGAAAAGGTGGCTAATAAATACAATATAGACTGGTTTCAGATGAAAGCGGTTGTTTGCTCCTCAGAGTTGACTCTACGCAATATCCTCGCAGACGCTCGGATATTACTACGCGTCAACCCCCTCGGAGCATACGACCGTTTGTATCTGAAACCAGTCAATATTTCGCATGTATACGGGAAAATAGTGCGTATACTCGTTGGCGTATCTAAAGCGAAGTAATATCACCACACCACTAGTCAGATACATGTGAATGATAAATAAAATATAGATTGGTTTCAGATAAAAGTGGTCACATATCCACTTATTTCTGTTATTTGTTATTTCAAACCAGACACAGTGTCTGGGAATATTCTCTTCAGTAAAAAGCACCTCATGTATTTTATCAACAAGACACATGTGCTCACTTCAAGGGGCAGACTAATAAATTGTGGATTCACATAATAAAGTAGTTTAGAACTCAAAAAGAAATAGCTAGATTGTCTATAAAGCTCATTTAACAATTACCTTATTTCACAATTCATAATATATATGAGTTGTTTGACTTTCATAGCTTCTGTCAATTGCCTTCTTATTAATCTGAAATTTGGTTGAGGCAAATTATGCAAGCGCTGGCGCCGCGAAATATCTGGGAGGAGAGTGGAACATATCTGGTTGTGCATCACTTGATACGGCTCAGTGCGTATCGCTTGGCGCGTATTTTCATTGTCAGAAAACAATATGAGAGGGCAGGATGCTGAGGCAGACGACATTTAAGAGGCTTTGTATTTCCTGTGCGAGACGTTTTGGCGGGAAACTGGCCAACTATAGTAACTCTCCATTTGCAAAACGTCTGATGTTTTTGATCACCAGCCAAAGCGCAATCACCGGACAGCAACATGCACAGTTTAAAGCAAATGCACACGATCCCTAGAATCGTTTGAGGAAATCTTGATGTTATTTTTCAAATAATGTGATCATAAAATTATCCAAAGTATCAAGGCGAAAACTTGTCAGAATCAATTTAGATTATTTTAGCTAAATGCAAACTCGATGGGATCCGAGCTCTGACACCTAAACCTTCAAAAGGCTCCTCTATTAAAATCAACTCGGTATGGTATAAAACAATGGGTTGTGATTTACTATGGCCCATGCATTTTCAATGCGATTTATGGATAATAAAAATAAATGAAATATGATATAAAACCTTGATATAAAACACCCAAAAGGATGCCCACCTCCCCACCACACGTGATGTTCTCTGTCTAGGGGTAGACCTGGGAGATGGTTTAAAACTAAGAACAATGAAAGTATTGCTCTTATTGTGGTATTTATTGTATTCTCATAACCTAAAGTGATCCGTATTTATGGAGGACGGTCGTGCAAGACGACCAGGAAAATATTTTTATTCTGAGGCTGTTACAAGTTTTACCTTTTTTTACATACCGTTTCTAGGTGGATTCGGTCCTTCGAAACAAAACATCTTCCACTAAGTAAGGAAAAAAGTAAACAATAAGATCTGCAAAAGGTATCCTGGATTTCACAGGACCACATTTAAAATACGGACTGACACTCTGTACGTGGCCAGTATCGGCTGAAGTTAGTCCTAATGGTAATCGTTCAGTTAGTATCGTTTTTAGTTTTAACCCTTTGAGGACTGTGCCTGTGGCCAAGCTACTCCCGTAAGGACGGGTGTAGGTGTCATTTTGTCCTGCTAGAGGACGGGCACAAAATGGCTAAAACTCATAATTCAAGTTTAAAATCACTCGATATGATAAATAATCATGAATATTGTGTTTCTTTTGAATAGAAATATTAAATATGATGTCGTATCTACATTTTGTGAAGATCACAGGAAAATTGCTCTTTTACTTCTTTGTTAATTTTTTTTTGTAAATTATGTTTTGTTAGAGGTATCATTTAGTGTGGTGATGCCTCCAGTCATCATGCGTCTGTAGCGCGGTGATGCCTCCAGACATCATGCATGTTTAGTGTGGAGATGCCTCCAGGCATCATGCGTCTTTAGTGTGGTGATAACTCCAGGCATCATGCATCTTTAGTGTGGTGATAACTCCAGGCATCATGAGTCTTTAGTGTGGTGATAACTCCAGACATCATGCATGTTTAGTGTGGAGATGCCTCCAGGCATCATGCGTCTTTAGTGTGGTGATAACTCCAGGCATCATGAGTCTTTAGTGTGGTGATAACTCCAGGCATCATGCGTCTGTAGCGCGGTGATGCCTCCAGACATCATGCATGTTTAGTGTGGTGATGCCTCCAGGCATCATGCGTCTTTAGTGTGGTGATAACTCCAGGCATCATGAGTCTTTAGTGTGGTGATAACTCCAGGCATCATGCGTCTTTAGTGTGGTGATAACTCCAGGGATCATGCGTCTGTAGCGCGGTGATGCCTCCAGACATCATGCATCTTTAGTGTGGCGATGCCTCCAGACATCATGCATTTTTAGCGCGGTGATGCCTCCAGGCATCATGTGTCTTTTGCACGATGATGCCTCCAGGCATAGCATGTCTTTAGTGTGGTGATGCCTCCAGGCATCGTGTGTCTTTAGTGCGGCGATGTCTCCAGACATCATGCATCTTTAGTGCGGTGATAACTCCAGACATCATGCGTCTTTAGCGCGGTGATGCCTCCAGCCATCATGCGTCTTTAGCGCGGTGATGCCTCCAGACATCATGTTTCCTTAAACCTCCATGTACTCAGGTGTTGCATCAGAAAAAAAGACAAGAAAAAATAAGATCATGGCCGTTTCAACACATGCTGTAACTTCAGAGTAGTCATGTTTGAATGGAAGGCCTCTGCCTCGCGTGGAGCGCCCACTGCCCACCTGTACCCGCCCCCGAGGTGTATTACCTGACATTTAACACCTGGATGAGGTGAGTCAGGGGGCTGTCCCGGCCTGACTCAACCCGTATAGACCTCCCCTCCACGGTGCTGAGGTCATGACAGAAAAACGTATCAGAGGGCCGCTGAATATGTGAAGAAGAGGTTTTTCACTAGGATGATCTCAGTGTGTGTCCCGTTTTTTAACCCTTTCCAGGTGGTTGGTTGGTGAAGGACATTAATCTAGGTTTCAAAACTTAATTACACATAATATCAAGAAACATCACAAGATGTCCTATGATTGTTTGTATGGTGTGAGTTGTTTTCGCGTAATGATGTCACGAAGCAGGCACACCATGTTGAGATCTATATGAGGGGGGGGGGGGGGGGTAGGATAAATTACACAACTAGATGATACATATGAAGCATGAGAAACATTTGAGTAAACCCCTTCAAGATATGGACTTTTTAAATTTCAAAATAAAAAGTTGAAAAAAGGCACAACCAAAGACAAAGAAATAAAGTTGGATAACAGGGTAACATTTGAGTAAACCCCTTCAAGATATGGACTTTTTAAATTTCATTTAAGTGTTTTCTATCTAAAGTATCAGGCCCTCCATGCGAGTAGGTTGATGCCTACCAGTGGCTACCCTTTGGCTGTATGTCTCGGGGTGGGGGGGGGGGGGGTGCCTTAAGGCATTCACTTAAATTTCGCTTGTGATATGACCTAATGACTAACACAAAGCACGGGTATGGACATAACATTTATTGAGTATAGTAGAAATACGAGATATTTTTTAGAGGTCCATCATCATAACATACATTAGAGATAAGAGATAGTTCAGGAGCTATTGATGAGCCCTACGGAGTAGGAGAGAGTGAAGAGATGACTGTAGAGTTTTGTAGGGTGGGTTGGTGGTTCCTTCTCGTTGGCGGCCCAGGGTTGAAGTAAACGTCGGCGGGGCGGCGTGGGGTGACCACGTGAGGGACACGTGACCGGAACGGGTTGGAGGAGTCCCTAGCGACCAGGAGTGAGTCCCTAACGACCGTGCTCAGTTTCGCATTAAATCCAACTCTTCAGTTAGCTCCAATGAGCTTCTTTGTTGCCATAGGTGAAAAAAAAAAACAGTTTACAAAATGTATCCATTTCCACACATATCTTTCCATATTTTACACAAACTCTTTAAAATTTTCCCTGTATTTTTTTAAAAATAACTGGCTATTATGAATGCCTGTACAAAACGATTACCTTTGTTGAGGACACTGACAAGGACAGTGTTGTTAAAAATGCCCTTCTCTTGACCTATATCATCCCAGAACCCTGAAAAGTGTCCTTATCCATGACAACGGATTTCAAATTCTTGGGTCACGTGCCTCTAAGGCATTAATTATGGATAATACACTTCCATACAGATTTCTAATCACTTTGTGCATAGAAAACAAAAATATCAGTCCAGGCTTCTGATAATCGTTGCATACCCTAGAGTACTACCTCAAAATATTTTTGGATATAATCCATTCTTGAAGATCGATAATGAATACAACATATGATGATTTTTGGACAGGCATTTCTGTAAAACACTCGAGATTGATTGCATTATACACGCGCTAACACTCATGTATTACTTCGCGTCAAGCCCTCATAAATTATGGCGGCCAGTCCACAAAATATAAATAATTGTCAATATGTTCTTTTTATTTTGTTTGAAAATCAGAACTTTTGTGGTAAATATTAACCATAGCGCACATCGCAGCAGCACAGTTTCTAACTCGATGTTGAGCACATGTTGAACGTTTGCTATTTGACAGTAAACTGCTACAGTATCATTAGCTGTACACCAGCCTCCTAGGTTTTTCTCCTGCAAAGCCAGTTTGAGTCTCTGACACTTGAGCAATCCCGCACCTGTGAATGCCGTAGAATATCCACGATGTTTTGTTGTTCGTTCAGAATGAATTATGAAAATAGATATTTGTATGACCATTCACCCCCCCTGTTTGTCGACTGTTCTCCCTCCCCCAAGTGTATGACAAAGAGCACCGTTTTGTGAATATGAGAGTTCTGCATTGTCAGCATTCCGCTTTCTTATAGCCTATAAAGCCGGGCCCCCACCTACCACGATGGTCTACGACATACTAAGGGGTCCCTCCCACCTACTACGACGGGCTACGACAGTCTACGATTTAGAACCCAATAGCACCGCGTGTTGCTGACGCCGTCGGCGACACGCGGTGCTATCGCAGACTTAATCGTAGCCCGTCGTAGTAGGTGGGAGGTATTATTGCGGCGACAACCCGCTATGCTCTGCGATTAACCTTCCGACGGGTACGACGGGCCACGACGGGCTACGACGGGCTACGAAATTCAAACATGTTTGAATTTCGTAGACCCTCTACGATTAACATTTTTTGTTGTAGTGAGTCGTAGTGCGTCGGCGCGGAGCTAGTTCGTTGGCGACAAAAACCTGACTAATTGAGGAGTTCATCGGCGACACCTCCCCGATTTTTTCAGTTTGTCGCCGACGCGGCCAAAGGGTTAATCGTAGACTTAATCGTAGTAGGTGGGAGGGACCCCTAAGGCTACGATTTGAAATGCCCAAATCGTAGCCTATTTGAAGGTCCAGGAATCGTAGACCTATGTCGTGATCCAATCTGTGAATTATACTCGACGACCACGATATCCTCCCGATAGGCTACGATACCCTATGACTGGCTACGAAAATGTTTAGATTTTATCCGGACCTCTACGATTGCCGTTTTCAATCGCAGCCTATCGCAGCCAATCGCAGAAACCTGTTCCAACTACCACGGTTTTGCTGACCTCACGATAGAATCGGTATGGTGTCGGGAAGGCAGTCGTAGGCCCTATCGGGACCAGAATCGTGGTAGGTGGGGGCACGGTGTATTATTATAAGAAAGTTCTGTTAAGATTTTGCTGTACTGTAATTACGAAATCCCTCCAGAAACTAGAATCAGAGGGAATAATTCACCCGTGTGTAAGAAAGTAGCAAATGAGAGAGGATGAAAATAGGGATGCGGAAGACCGCAACAATCATTGTAGAGAAATAAGCCGAATTTTTTTTTTAATGTCTAAGGCCTGGCGTCCACCTAGTACGATAGAAAGTTAGACCTCCCGATATGGCACCGATACAAAAAGCAAATATCGGAGACATATCGGGAAGGTGCAAAATCATTGACAAATATCTAGACATGCCAATCCACCACGCAATTTATGGGGTTTTTAACGGTGCCTAATCGCAGGAACGTGGTTAACTGCCCCAGAATTAGGTGACCTTCCAACGCGATTCTGATTTTGTATCGGGAAGTGCATCATAGACCATATCGGAGCCATATCGTCATTTCTTTTTAGATAAATTTAACGTGTTTTCGTCAGTTTATCAAATCCCAATAGGTAAAATAGGCCAACTTCAGTTGCCTGATTTATATAAATAATGGTTTTCTTCAATTCTTTTCAAAACAAGAATGATGGCCTTTGTTTTGAACCTGCACAGGGTCTCGTTATTTACTCTACATGGGGGTCATCCATAAAGTACGTACGCATTGTGGGGGGGGGCGGGTAAACAATTTTGGAAATTTTGCGTATGTGCTTCTTTGTTCTATTGCGTACAAGATTGGTCTTGGGTCCATACTTTATGGATGGCCGCATATCATTTTTAGACAATGTCTAATTCATAATAACATGATTTGATCTGTACAAAAATAAAATAAAAATGTGATATAACATGATAAAATAGTTTCGCATATACGTCAATCCTACAGTCAAGTATATGAACAGCATTGGATTATCTGGCACAAGTTAGCCATCAAAGCTCTCATAGAGCGAAAGCCATATGTTTATCTTTACAATTATTCAATCAGCCATTCTGCAATATGTGACAGTGCTGTACAGTGTTGACAGGGTACAGCAGTGATATCTTCCTGGGCAGTAAGGATTTCATCAGTGTTCACGCCCATCACACGATAAGAGGTGGGGTGGGGGTATGATAAGAGGTGGGGGTGGGGGTATGATAAGAGGTGTGGTGGGGATATGATAAGGGGAACATCTGAAAAGATGCAGTGATAAGCAGTCAGGCACGAAGTCCTCGTCTGTTAACCTGTTCAGGGCGGAGAAAACCTGGAGGTATTCCCCAGCATAGACGGCATAATGCTTTGAGGCATTCCCAACATAGACCAGATAATGCCTTGAGGCATTCCCGGCATAGACCAGATAATACCTTGAGGTATTCTGAGCATAGATCAGATAATGCCTTGAGGCATTCCCGGCATAGATCAGATAATGCCTTGAGGCATTCTGAGCATAGATCAGATAATGCCTTGAGGCATTCTGAGCATAGACCAGATAATACCTTGAGGCATTCCCGGCATAGATCAGATAATGCCTTGAGGCATTCTGAGCATAGACCAGTTATTTACAAATATTTCCGATATCATTGTTTTTATCAGGATATGATGAATCAATTCACATAAAACTTTCAGAGAATATAGTTATGATATCATATCTACCCCTGACGAAGGCCTAAAAGCTGAATCGTTGACCAGTATTAATTTGTTAAAGCTACGTACTACGTACTACGTGAAACAAAAAAAGTTTTAACATTATAAGGGAAAATTTGTAATAGGAATAAGGATGACGTGTCATATTACATGATAGAATTATGGAATATGGGTAAGGACGAGAAAAAGCCCGTCCCCTTGCGTTAAAACTGTCCCTAATACCCGTATCGACCAACGAGGCCCTGTCACAGTCCCCGTCTATACCATTCAGGGAGAAATTTCCAACAGGCGCGCATTCATGATATATTCCGGCATTTTTCAATAAATACAGATATAGTTTAAAGAGTTTGTTGCCTGGGGGCATTCATTATATATTTAGGATTTATTTTTAAATACAGATTAAGTTTAAAGAGTTTGTATCAGAAATGGAAAGGTAGTTGTGGAAATTGATACATTTTAAAACTGTACTTGAAAATATTCAAGTATGGCAGCAAAGACGTTTTTAGGTCACATAACAAATGAAACTTTGCTTAATGCCTCAATGCATTCTCGCTCACAGAAATCCTGGCCCCTGTAGCCACTGCTACCCACCAACCTGCTCGCCTGGAAGGGGTCCACCCATTCAGGGCGAATGATGCCTTAAGGCTTTCTCCAGCATAGGGCGAATGATGCCTTGAGGCATCATTCACAATATTTACTATTGTTTTGTCAAGAAATAAACATGGAATTAAATTAAAATTGAGATATTTTCAAGTAAAAAAGAATAAAAGAACTAGGGTTAAGTCCTAAATCACGTAATCAAACGATCGAATCTTAGTTCCGATGAAAATGGGCTCGCCCCCTAGTGTTAAACTGGTCTCTGGTACCCGTCCGAACCAACATGGATCTGCTACAGGCCCCCGTCTGTAAAGGGTTAACTAAAACAGGGAGGTGGGAATCAATTTCCACATTCTTATCATCCTTCTGGATGAGACACTCCCGGCACCCACTGAATACCCCATTCGTAGCTAAATCACTATGAAGAGACCGCGAATCACGTGGACATATTTCCTCATCTGCGCATGCGCTGATTTAATAAGACACCGTATTATTGGCCACCCAAAAGTTCCGACGGCTGATTATTCCATACCACTTCCGCCTGAGACATCTCCCTATGAGAATGATATCCCCGCGAAAGTTTCTTCCGTGCGACACCGGAAACGCAGAAGCGGAAGTGGCTGGGCTCATGGCGACGCCTGCGTACTGCCAACCACTCCTTACAGGTTCATATATTCTGAAATGCTACCTGCCTTTGCCCGACGCCTCGGAGAGCATGGAGGGGGAAAACGGTCCCAGTTGGTTGATTTACCAGGGTGTAAATTGGTTTCCGGGCATGCCCATCAGAACTGGGTCTGCTGCGCATGTGCAGCGGAAGTGAATCCACCACCACGTTCTCACGGATACATATCATACGTTGCCGAGACAACCGGCGGTGGGACGCTATCATATGGTAAAATGGAACACTCTCCATGCAGATATTTGTTGGCGCCTGGGCTTCCTTATCTCTGCCCCAAACCAGTCACATTATAAAGTCTCTATGTGGTCTATAGCAGCGTGCAGGATTCTTAAGCGCCAGATCCACTAACGCGATTTTCCATGCGAATTTGGGTTCGCAGACGTTTGCAGACGTTCGCAGACGTTCTCATTGACATGCGAATGCCTTGCGACAATATCTAATATATTGAATATTATCGCATGGGATTTGCACAGTTGCACGGATCGCAGACACATTCGCTTGGTCACAATTTTATTTTTACGATTACTTTAACGATCCGACTAAAAAATCGTTGCTCCACTAATATCGGATCGTATCCCTATATTTCTGCGGTATCGCTTATTTTTACCATGCGATTACGATACAACAATTCAGGGGCACATATTGAATGAGACAGGGGATGATTAATTAGATTTCTAATTAAATACAGATGGCATCACAGTTAAAACTGATCTGACGCCTGGTGGTTTGGATTGCTATTTCCTATAGGTAAAAGAACAAGGGGCGGGGGTTGGTGGTGCCACCATGGATCATTATTTGACATATCAGACAAGGCTGTATTTAACCTACAGCGATACGATCCGCAGTGCTGTGAAGGTCCACTTAAAAAGTATCGCTAAAAGTCGTATTTTACACGGCGATGCGCCTATGCGATTGCGACACGATCCGCAAAATTTCAGGAGCAACGTTTAGGCCCTCGGATCGCTATTCTGCGATCCGCAGCTCTGTCGTAATCCTGGAGCAACAGGGCCCAGGTGGGTGGGGAGAATGATTGAACCCCACTGGAGATTGAGAGGCGCCTAGCTGACCGTTCAGTGTCAATGGGTGCAACGCGCTCTCAACTCCAGCCGTGTCCGTCGGGACAGAGATATGCATTCAATACATAAGGGGTTGGTCAGATGGTCCGGCGATCCTGCTGGAAACTTCCGGTTCAAAATACCCTCCGAATTATACAAATTCCTCTGACAACGGATCTGTCCACCATCTTGTTGGTGACAATAAGTCACTGGTGAAAAGGTATACTAACCAACGTTCGTATGTGTAATCTGAACAGGTAATAGTTAAAATAGGATCATCCATAATATCCAGACATGATTTAAACTTGCCAACTCGAGGACAACTGGGTGTTTCGACACTTTCCTGACATTACTATTAAGTCTAAACTGAGGCGATCGCATAATCATTTGATCTGAAACGGCAAGGAATTCTGATTTTTTTATCTATAGATTATAACAGCAGATACAAGTGGTTGTCCCCTGACCACGGTAGCTCTATCTTACGATTTCCTGGCGGATGATGGCAGAACTAGTAATCAGTCTGCGGCCTACACAAGGATGGCGCAGGATCTATGCTTGGAGAGTGAAAATGGCGGAAACTATCACATTCCCTCCGCCACCTCCACATGCTAATACACATGCATGGAGGTTGCCCACCATGTCGTATTTCTGTCTCACTGGATTTGAATCCTAGAAGCAGATTCCCATCGTAGTGTGTGATCGTATCTGTGCCAGTCATGGCAATTATGTCCAGAGGGGAGGCAGTGGCTCGTTAAACCGTGTGTTTGTGACAGTAACGGATAAGAAACGTGATGCATGGTGATGTATTCAGCATAGTAATACCAGAAATGGATAGGAACATATCTTGTAGCTATATCGCCATCTGAATGCCGTATCATAGGCGTCTTTCGAGATAGGATGGCTGCAAATCTTGTAGAAGTTACTTTGCGAGCAAACTTTCATGATGTAAGCAGTTGTAATAAAGATGTAATAAAGATGATTTTCTTTTCTTTTATTTGTATTTTATTTTTAATTTATTTTATTTTTATTTTATTTTATTTTTATTTTATTTTCTTTTTCTTCTCTTTTTCTTTTTATGTTAGCAGATTTTATTTTTCTATTTGAAAGTGAGTGATCCCTAATCTCATAGGGACCTTTCGATTCCTTTTCTTTTCTTCTTTTTTTAGCAAGGATTTTATTCATTTCATAATAAGAGTACAAACGGTGTTTCAATTTAAACTTCTCAATTTCTTAAAGGTATATCAGACGATCAACCTTGAAAATTAAGACCCATGTCATAATCCTGATGATTGAATATGAAGATCTCAAAGACATCATAACTTAAAGATTATGGGTCACAGTGCTAGTTTTCGAATTAGACAGCGAATTTCTGATAATTCTATTATAGAATATATAAACATTCTTAACGATTGGTTTAGACTTAAAACTTATTTTTCTTTACACTTTCATAGAATAGTCCGTATGTGTGGTAGCATTTAAGTCCAGAAAAATACAGGTCACCATCTTTGTTTTTTAGAAGTATTGAAGAAAATCATATATTTCAGAACATGTTCAATTGCAGTTCCTATGTAAAGCAAACAAATATATATAGGCCTATATCACATGTCGGGTTGTAACAAACTGGATAAAACATTACATTTAATTCATCCGGTATTCGAATATGTCACAAGGAACCAGTTTTAACTGAGAAATCTGAACATTTGAAAAGCACCACAGTGAATTTTTTTTTTTTTTTTCTTGTTTATGATGTGTTTATTCAATTTCTCCCCGGAAGGGGAGTTCTTCCAATTGTACATAATGCTTTCATTACATTGCATAATCACATTATTTTACCCCAGAAACAGTGCAAGGCTTATGGATGAGGGTGATGGTGAAAATTGGTAATGTAGTTGTACCAATGGTTAGCTACCTCTCAGCCAGATCTATCCACCGTTCCAACTAGTTACCTTACAATTCAAGATTACTCTGTACGATTTATAATATTACAAGTTAGTAGTAACTACATATTCTTAACTGCCCTTTTGAACTCTTTTATGTTATTCGATAATTGCACCTCTTTGGGCAACTTATCCCATAGTTTGATACCTCAAAAGAACGGCCCTTTTTCATACTTACTTGTTTTATGCCTTTTAGCTATAAACTTTTTCATACCTTCACTTCTAGTGCTAACGTTATTTTTTACCAACAGTTTTTCATCATTGGACAGTTTATACATTTTTCTTAGTAATTGGGTATTGCGACGTTTATCTAAGTAATCTATCTCACATTTTTGGTGTAACACTGATATCGGCATTTTCCACACCCAACCTCCATGAATGATTCTGAGGGCCCTATTCTGTGCCAGCTGTAACATCCTTGTATCATTCTTGTTTACTCCATCAAGTGTAAAACCACAATATTCGAGAATTGGCCTTATTGTTACACAGTAAATTTTCTTAGCAACCTCCCGACTAATTGAACTTCTTATTTTACGTAGCTTAAATAGTTTATTATTGACTTCCTTAAGCGATTTATGGATATGTAGTCCAAAATTTAATTCCTCATCTATTACTATCCCCAAATATTTGTATGACTCTTTAGATGACAGTATACCTCCATTACAGTCAATGTCCAATTTGGGTACATATCTCTTCTTGGTGCGGGGGATAAACCAGCAAGTTACCGTTTTCTCAGTATTTAGGTTAAGACCATTTATGTTATTCCACTGAGCAAATCTTTTGATGTTCTCTTCTAATTTTAGTTTAGCTACTGCCAGGTCAACACTACTACTATAAATTACAATATCATCCGCATACTGTATATATTTTACATCTCTCAAGGTATTACACATATCGTCAGCAAAAATCATAAATAGTAACGGCCCCAAGACAGACCCTTGGGGCACTCCCGTCTCCACATTACGAACACTAGACATGACTCCGTTAACGATTACCTTCTGTTTCCGGCTTGCTAAATAGTCTGTTAACCAGTTTACCAAATTTATCGGTAGATATGCCAATCTCTCCAACTTAGATAAGAGAAGAGTATGAGGTACTGAGTCGAAGGCTTTATGCACATCGAAGAAACAATAGGCTACTACTTCTCCATTATCCCTTTTATGGTAAAGATCTTGCAATAATCTAAAAACTGCATCCTCCGTCCCCATTCCAGGGCAGAAGCCATACTGTAAAGGTGTCAGGAAATTATTTGCCATTAAGAAAGAGTAGATTTGTCCATGAATAATTTTTTCTTGAATTTTTGAGGGCAGAGGTAAAATAGATATCGGTCTCCAGTTAGTGATTTTATTGTTGTTGCCACCTTTCTTGATGGGTGTTATTGTGCTTTCTTTCCATTTAGAAGGTATAATACTAACCATAAAAGAAGTATTTAACACATGTACAAATTCTTCTATAAGAATCAGAAGAGTGTGCTTAATTACTTTATCAGATACGTTTGTGATGCCAGAAGACTTATGTTCAGAAGCCTCAACAATTAACTTACGAGTGTCATTTATGTCAATAAAAAGATTCATGGTATCCATGTTTTTCGGTTTATTACCAAGATCAGCGATTAGGTCCATATGACCATCCAAGTCACAATTTAAAAAGAGTTTGTTTCCGATGTCAGAAAAGAAGTTATTCACGTAATCAGCCGTTTGTTCTTCGGGTATTTGTTCGCCAGTTACTGAGTCCATTAGTGTACATTTTTCTTTATTTGATCTCCCGTTTAACATTACCTTTATTTGACGCCAGAAATCATGTGGTTTATGTTTAGTTTGTTCTAGGATTAAATTACAGTATTCATCTTTCGCCTTCTTCAAATCACGCCTAATTTCTCTTGAGAGTTTACGTGCTTTAATTAGAAGTCTAGGATCCTTTCTCATTTTATAAGCGGCCAGAATATGTTCCCTTTCGTCTAATTTTGACAATATCTGGCCAGTAACCCAGTCCTCACGGTGATGTTTGAATTTCATTTCTTTATAGGGACATTGGCTGTCCAAAAAATCTTCTAAGTTCGTCATTATAAGGTCCCATTGCATATCAGGATCTGTACTGTTCCACAAGTCCGTCCAGTCAGAATCTATAAGGTGGTCTGCTAAAGATGAATAACTATAGTGTTTGTAACTCCTCCAATAAAACTTTATGCTAATCTTTGGCTCCTTTTTCTTTTTCCTAGTAATATATATTAACAAGTGATCACTAAATAGCTTATTACTAGCCCCCCAGTCCACTACGTATTTGGAATCTGTATAAAAATGATCTATGAGCGTTCCGCTATTGCCTGAAGGGCGAGTAATGGCATCTATGTACTGTTTGAGATTGTTTTCTCTAGCAAAATTAACTAATTTTTAACATTACAGTCAGTCCTATCATTTAGGTTATTATTGAAATCCCCTCCTATCCAGGTTTCGTGGTTTTTTAACTCTTCGTCATCCAGTACATTTTTAAGCTTAGTAGAAAATTGTCCATGTTACCACCATGCGGTTTATAACAAAAAATGATTTTCATACTTTTATTTTTAGGTTTTTCTGTTTTCAGTGTTATAATTTCTATGTCGGTACTACAAAAGGAAAAACGTTCAACTTTGTGTGTATATCCTGCAAGACGATCTGATACGAAACAAGCCACTCCACCTCCAATTTTCCAATCTCGGTCTACTCTAAATAGACGCTTATTTTTAATTGAAACCATGTTGTACGATCTGCCTTGAAGTAACCTTTCTACATCATACAAACATCCATTATAATCATGTGCAGCCTGCTCCTATTTATGCTATCATTCGTGAGAAGCTACATACTGCCTTATCTGAATCTGACTGACTGAACTCTATCATCTGTTTACCTTGGATTGTCTGCTTTGCATTCTGCCTTGAGATGATGAGATGTTCATCTTACAGATCATTAGGTAAACAGCATGGTATTAATTATCCGCTCTAGATTGAGCAGGAACTGCATCGAGATCCATAGCCGCTGAAAATACGCCATTCATTTTGGTTATGAGGTAATCTCACAAGGCAAACAGGGTGAGATTACGTAGCCAAACAAAATGAATAGCGTATTTTCAGTGGCTCTCACTAACCCCTATCAATGACTGATTGGCTAACCTAATGATGTTATAGCCCATTGGTTTCTAAAAAGTACTCTATCGGCATTGAGTAGAAGTTCGCAATGTTAAGCCTAGGGAAAATGAATACTAGAGGTGAGATAAACGTAATTAAAACGTATGCCTCATATCAACTTTGGGATCACTCTATATGATACTGGATGCATCCCACGATATAAATGCGTTCAATAGTTATATGCTTGTATACATTTCATCGTTCTGTAGAGGTTAGTAACAAACTTCATGGTTGGAAAAAAAATTTGTTTCAATAGTTATATGTTTGAAGAAGCCATCTGCCAAAGCCATAAGGTTGTATCACTGCATTCAAAGAAGCCATCCATGAAACCAACTTTGAGTGTTGCCCTTTTTAATCTATACTTGAGAAATAAAGTTGGATAAGATGAACCTATGATTTATTTCAAATATGCTAATGATCTTTGCTCAATAGAACTTCTTTTGTGAGTGGTTAGACAGTTTTATTAAGACGGTAGGTAATAGATTAAAGAAGAAACCAACAAGTTTTGGTAAAAGTCGTCCTTCTTCACGTGTTTGATGCGGTGTGATATGAAAGAGGTGTCAGTCGAGTGAATATCACAAAGTGTTCAAACGAGATGGAGAATGACTTCTTTGACCAAAACGAGTTGCTTTCTGTATTTATCTCACGCCTGTACACACTAAAAGAATGGGCGACACACAGGAGATAGACCATGGAGAACGGACTGTAATACTTGTAGGGGCATGGAGAACGAGTTCCCAATGTTAAGCCTATAGATATTTATTCCAGGGGTGAGATAATGAGGTATCTTGCGATGACAGCTGGTCCTTGGTAACGTCCCTTCTAGATTTTTATATGTAGTTTTGAACTGTCTATCTTATTCCAAATTATTATAGGAATACAGCAATTTCACTCCACTATTTCACTAACTAACAACTGCTCGAAAGAACTTAGTCGGCAAGCTATGCACATCTAAAGAACCATTTCGTTTCATTCAATCTGAAATACAAGATGGAAACTGAATCGAGGCATCTGAGTAAGAGAAAGCATTTACGTATTTCGAATATTCTGTTATGTTATCAAATTGCCCCACAGCAGCCATATCTATGGTATAATATCACACCACCTGATAGCCAATCAAATACCAAAAACACCAATGAAAGCTCAGGAAGAACAAAATCACAAACAAGCACGGTATCAATCTTTCATCTCATGGATAACAACAAAGATCAACATTTTAGAGAAAACCTGTAAAGTTTAGGGTCAGAGCTCATATCCAATCGAGTTTGAATCGCGTAATAATTCACAAGGCGAGGCCGCATGACTTATATAGTGATTCAAACGAGATTGGATCTAGATCTGACCCTAAACTTGAATAGGTTTCTGAATTAATCTCATCCTTCACATTAGCTAATGGGCTAACATTTGTGGCATAATCCCCCATTGGATATTTTTTCCTAAATATCTCATGGGTGATGGATATGAGTTCCCAATGTTAAGGCTTTGGATAAAAAACACCAGGGTTGAGAAAAAGATTTGGATCAATTCAGCCAGTAAAGTAATAAGTACAGGAAAAATACTGTTGCCCTACCTCCTCGTGAACTGCATTAATTCATATACAACTTGGATATTAATCACAATACCATAACAAAGTTTAACTACAATAGCCAGCGGTGAAAACAAGCTTTCGGGGGAGGGTTACCAAAGTGGTTGCTGCTTTTCAAACACAACAGGCAATCGAGCATTGATTAGGGCAAACTTGAGGGAAAATGAGAAGGGATTGGCGGTTGATTGAAGTGTAATGGGGTATGTAGCCCATGTGATGAAGCCACTAATTAGGGTACTGTCAATCACCACGGTGAGAATCAATTAACCACGCTATAAGCGGCCTCTTTATGCATCACCTTGGTGGAGTCCAGGGACGAGTCTCTTTTTATGTGTGTATTTGTTAGCGTGAAATACACACGCGTGAAATACACACGTTCAGGTACGCTGCCTAAAGGTTTGATTCCATATTAGCCGATTTCACTCCGGATGTGGTAAAAATCTACTCCAGTTTTGCCGCTGCCAGCATGGAGTTGTCCCATTACCTTAAGTCCATATAAGGAATAAAGTAGACCGAGTAGCCAATGACTGCATTCGCAGCAATCCCCGACCTTCACCCTGACCTCCTTACATGATATTTTCTAGCGCCTTGGGCGGGCTATACAGTCGAGAGTTGACCTCGAATCTTAGGGGCCACAACCACCCTCCTGATGCACACATACCCTATTCCATTGCACCGATGTTCTCCAGACAGAAACCAGACATGAGCCAGTTTTGATAGCAGGATCTAGACTGGAGTGCATCTTGACGATATCGGGATTGAAATCGGAATCGAGCCTTTATGGTCAGAGAGGTTGGAAAGGTTACATAGACTCCGAGCTCGCTGCAGAAACCTATCCCTTTACCATCGGCGTGCCAACTCTGTGACATTGGGAGGGTGCGAAGGATTAATGTTTTAATCTTGTAGAAATGGCGCCAAGTGGGTTTTTAAAAAAAACAATATCCTGAATAATCCCTAAATTGTTTAGTTGTATTTTTTAAATAATTTCAACGCTCATTCATTAAAGATAAATATACAATTTATTCCTAGTTTAATTACTGCGGCATTCATTAGAACGACAAGTCAAGATTTCCAGTTCAATGTAAAAGGTACTGTTTTTAAGCCTATATTGATTGGGTTGGAGGACAACACTTTTAGATATGATTATCAAGTGACAGCAGTACATGTCTTCTAAATACTAACCGATTACATTTATCTAATATAAAGGTATATGATGATCTACCTAAGATGGTCTCGTAGAATCTCTCATAAAGACTGATTATCTTAAATAACAAGAACACAAAGAAAGACCCTGATATAATCAATCTTTTGATCGCTTTTTCTTTTAAAAAGTCACACCATTTCTTGAGTTCTGTTGTTTGTACATTTTAACATTCGGTCCTAAAATGTTTTGCATTTTTTTTAAATATGTATCATTTATTCAATTGATTTCATTTTAGGGGGGCATTTCCAGCTTGAATATAATCCATGAACCATGTTTAGTTTATTTCAGTGGTTTGTGCATTTTAACATTCGGTCCTGAAATATTTTGCGGTTTTTTTTTAAATTTTTATCATTTATTCAATTTATTTCCCTTTGGGCTTTAACATAATCCATAATCCATGTTTATTTTGCACCGCTAAGTTACACACCTCGCTATATGAGATACATTTGTCTCTGTAAGCAGCGTGTTCTGCCTAGTGAGGTTCTACTGTATGTGTACAGAATACGAAATTTCCATCGGCAATAAATCTCGATAGAAATGCCCATAATAATGACAATAAACTCTCTTCTAGTAGACGATGATTTCCTTTATGGAGAAACCTTTCAGAAGAAGATAAATGTTCCCAGTGAAAGTGCCACCGTCTGAGAAATAATGACTTCCTGGTAACGACCGACTTAATTGCTTACTTGCCACTCCATTTTAGAAATATTAGCAATGAGCAAGATTCCCAACATGTATTCTATGAAGATCACTTTTATGATTTCGAGATAGGGTCGGTAGAAAATGAAATAGAATATTCACTTTATGATGACACTAGTCTACGATATGTTTATGTTTTTGGTGTTTTTTTTTTTACAAATTTATGTTGCTCTCATTATTATTATACACCTATGGCCGAACATGTATGAAATACTACCCGCTGCTGGGGGTGTAGTATAAATAATGCTGTGACAACGGGCTGTAGTGAATTGCAGTAGTCTTTATGCTCTTTGTAAAGTTAATACAAGGGCGTTTTAAATGATTGTGAGGTGTATAATAATAAGAAAACATAGTGATTGAACCTGTACGGTGTCCGTTCTCGGTCATTTGATGAAAAAATACGGCCCTCCCACCTGTGGTGTCGGGCTGTTTTTCTTTCATCAAATGACCTCGAACGTCCATCCGTACGGGCTCAGTAACCACGTTTTCTCATATCACGTGGGTATATCGTTTAATTCAGATTATTTTACTCCTTTTTACTAAATATATCTCGTCTCCATGAATTACTTTCCAGCATCATAATCATAGATTCAAATACCAGATGCAATAGCATCATCTTTATTTTACATAACACTCCTCCCATTATTACGAATGACTAAGACCCTACGACCGTTCTAATAGCTCCATAGAATATTTCTCAACTCAGAGAGATACGTTTTTATTTGATTCATTCTTCCAGGATGGCGATTATCTTTTTTATCCACCATTTATCCTGCGCTCACAGATAATATGGAGAAACCAAACAAGAGTTAGTCATGTTGTTGTTTATTGCACGATGGCAAGATCGCGTATTACTGCGCGTGGCGAAGCCGAGAGCAGTAATACGGGATCTTGCCGGAGTGCGATGAAGAATAACATGACTAACTCGAGTTTGGTTTAGTATTTATCCTACCCCGCCCATCTAAATTACTTCTAGAATAACAAATGTCAAGTGTATCCCACTAGAGCGATATTTTTCATTTTTCTGAACTCCAGACCGAATACAGTGACCCAATCTTAAGCCTATGGAGTTTTTTTATTAGGGGTAGGATAATGCGATATAACAGGCCTGGAGGACAGGGCCTGACTCATGGATACAAGGAGCATCCCTTTGTCCGCGTCAAACAATCGGCCTGCCCGTGGAAACAATGCCTGACTAATTAGACCCTGAATCGATCAACGTTTCTCATTAGCCATGCCTTCCATCAAGCATAGCTGACTGAGTATCAGCTTCAGACTGATACGGCACACGCAGACCCGCCCCACCAACCTTAATCTGCCAATAGGCCCGTTTCCATTGGCTGACGAAAAGGGTGGAGATTTTTTTGTGTACCTAAAAACCCATTTCCATTGGCCATTACCGATATACAGTCAGTCAGGACCCACCGACGGCCCTTTGACACAAAATGTAAATACGCTATTCGGAGAAAAAAAAAGTACTCCGTTTTTTTTTTGTCAATGAAAAAGGGCATTATGCCTGATGCCCAGTTTACACAGGATGCTGGACTACGACGCGATGCTAAGTAATGCAACATAACACGACGTGTCAAGACAGATTTTCTTCTTTTTTTTCTAATTGAAAAAGACCCAACTTTTCTGTTGAATGAAGATACTAGTTTATGTACTCTTCAAACCAGATGCTCTTCTTTACAGAGCATCACCAGGGGAACATTATATAAAGTGTCATAGAGGAAAACTATGAAGGTTTAGGGTCAGAGCGCCTAACTCATTGAGTTTGAATCACGTAGTAATTCACAAGGCCAAACCGCATAGCGATTCAAACGAGATGGGATCAGGCTATGACCCTAAACTTGAGAAAAAAAAAGTTTCTGAATTTATCTCACCCTTCACATTCACTAATGGGCTAACCTTTGTGACATAATTCCCCATGGAGTATGTTTTCTAAACACTCCACCTCACCGCTTGCGACACACCGCCACATATCTCCGACATTAAATTCCCGAGTGCTTTGGGAGCTCGTGGGGTCGTGGTCTTAAAGGCATATCCTACAATTTTGGAGCCACCTGGTGATTTTTGAATATTGACATCTATCAAACCAAACTGGATCCTTGGGACTTATTCTGATATTATATGAATGAAATATAATGTTTTGCTCCAACCCAAAATAAGCCCGTTTAAATTTGTCATGATCTTAATCTCTAAATCAAAAACGAGCACTGTGCCCTGCAATTTTTAAGGTAGAAATGGTTTCTCAAAAACCATGAGATCATCATATTAAATATTCAGGGAAATGACATGGGTTTGAATTTGCAAGGCATATTGTCTGATGTAGCTTTAAAGGCATATCAGACAATTTGGCCTGAAAATTAATACCTATGTCATTTTCCTGAAAATTGAATATGATGATCTATAAGTATTGTAGAACACATATCTAACTTAAAGGTCGGGGGTCACCGTGCTAGTTTTTGATTTAGAGATCAATAATATAGTAAATAGAAATTAGTTGTTTTCACATAGTAATGCCCATGTCAGTTTCCTCAAACCTTCAAAGAAGATAGTAGATGTATAGTACTACACAGATAAGTTTTAAAATTTATAGATCACCGTCCTTGTTTTTGAATTTAACTTTCAGTACATTTCTTATATTAATTGGCATATTTTACCCAATACAATTAGATAAACTGTATACAACATTAAATCTACTCATTTAGAATTATCATAAATCAGAAAGAACCAGATTTAAGTCGAAATTGATAATATTTAAGAATCACCAGGTAGCGCTACTGTGAATTGTAGGATATGCCTTTAAGGCATGCTGCCCCGAAACGAAATAGTCACGCAATAATGATGAAGGGTTCAAGTACTGTTCTGATTTTAACTAGTATGACACGTACGATGGAACGGTTCTTAAAATCGGACCGAAAGAAGTAAATCAATCAGTACCCAGCGGTGTTTTATTTATAAAGAACGATTAGACCTTAAGGAAAGAAAACCTTCGATAAAACATTCCAGGAAATGGAATTAAATGGCGAGAGGTGTTTGATAGAACTAATTAATTAACTCATTTAAATGAATTTTCTTTCGATGATTGTATTGCATATTACATCTTCGATGGTGGCGCCATTCAAACAATGTAGTCACCCCCCATGAAAATGATTAAGTAGATTAAATTGAGCCCTCGTTTGTTTGTTTTTTGAATATTTTTTATTGAGAAATTTATGACTTTACACATTAGATACTTCATCAGTCTCACAGCAGTTCTATGTTGATACACGTTACCAATTCTCTTCATTTCTGTGCCCAATGCACAATAATAAGTGTTTGGAATACCAGCAGGGGAAACACAAAATTAATTATTAGATTAATTGTTATCATTCATCTGTACATATCTCATGCTTCGTTTGTTCTGTTAAAAAGCCATCCTGGTCACCAATAGATAATCAACTAAGCTCGATTACCCGGGCTTTTACCGGGAAGGAAAAACTTTTTTTTTTTTTAAATCACGAATCCTTATGTGGCCAAGGGAGCCTCCCAAAAAGAGGGCCCTACTCCCTAGTAGATCCTCCAGGATGAATAAAAACTGGAAAATAATTACTGGACTTAGTCAGAAAGAAAATTCACTCGAAAACTAAGGCTACACAACTATGAACTAACGCCATATTGTCCAGTAGCTGCGCAGAAGTAACAGGGCATATGTTAAATGAATATTTGTGGTAAACAAGATTTTGCTTTTTTTTTAAATGAATATTTAACATTGTTTTAAACGTGTAGGGTGCATGTCAGAAGAAGTAGCGACCCTGCATTGAGTATCAATATTGAGAGCTTACCAGGGGAGTGTTTAATAATCTATGATACTATATGAAGACCCTTGTTGTACCTCGTACAACAGTTATCACTTGATGATATTTGATTCTGTTCGCCAAGACAGTCTTAGCCGTCCATAAGGTCTTCCGTAATTGTTGAATAAAGTTGCCCAATATCGTCCGTGGGTGTCTAACCCGGCGTTGACACTAGGCCTCAGTCCCTGTATCCTACCCCTCCACCTCAACTGAGTGACACAGGTTTGATTCATGGGCCAGTCAGAGAAGGACACATGCTATAATGAATTATATTCCTATTTCCTTTAATCATTTAATGAATGTACATAATCAAAGACTTGAGCAAGTCTAACTAGACGATTACAGGCGGCGATTCTGGCATTTTGCACCACCTGACGACTATCAGCTGTAAATGTCCAGAGATCATGAAGTCTAAACACTGAGTGCTTGGCGACTGCAGATTGTGTGATTATGTCTGATTATGTCAATTTGACACCACCTGACTACTATTGGACATACTCTAATGCCGGCGACTATTTCAAGCAGCATTGAATTCGCCATCTAGACAGGCAACGATTCTCTGAAAACTTAGTAATGAGTGTAAACGCTCGAGAACATTCTGAGGTCAATGACTTTTGCAGTGGACATTGCCACCACCTGATGACTATCGACCTGACGATCTACAGTCGCCACATATTTAGTCGGCTGTCTAAACGCCAGGTATGGCATACAGGAAAGGGTCTACATATGCAATCCTAGATTATTAAACGGGCCCCAGCCAAGAAAATTAAATCAAATTTAAAAAAAAACACATAAAAAAGCGGGCCCCAGCCCTGTTCAGACAGGGCTGGTTATACTGACTAGGCAGAGTCATGTGTACACCACCACCTCTGTGGTTCGAGTATATTCTGAGGTCGATGACTTTTGCAGTGGACATTGCCACCACCTGACAACTATCGACCTGACGATCTACAGGCACCCCTCTCATAAGATCTCACACTCTCTAAGTCGGATTATGTACTCTCACTACGCTCTATGGAGAAGAATTCTTAACGAACTAGGCTTAGAGCCTTTAGAATCCACTGACCTGCCTCCCGTGTTAAAATGTAATGTAACCAAAGATTCTTATAATCTCAAAGATGCCACCTAGCGGAAATTCTGTTTGCGCAGAGCGCAGTGAGAACCTTGTACAGAATACAACTTGGAGAATGTGAGATCTTATGAGAGGGGTGCTACAGTCGCCACATATTTAGTCGCCTAGTCTAAACGCCGTGTATGGCACACAGGAAAGGGTCTACATGTACCATCCTAGATTATATTAAACAGGCCCCAGCAAAAAAATAAAATAAGATAAAAAAATAAAAAAACAACGGGCCCCATCCCTGTTTAGACATGGCTGGTTATACAGAGTCATGTGTGCGCTACCACCTCTATGGGGAATTTCCCAGGGGCCAACGACAACCGCGGGTCACCCACAAAGCATGCTCCTGCACCTCCACTTGCCGACTTCTACGACTCTCCAGGAAATAGAGCAGTGGTCGGGCCGTACTAACCCTGAATCTGATTTCCTGGAAGGCGCCCACAGAGGCCCACCGGTGGAGTTGTATGTTCTAATGAAATGGAGGGAATACAACCGAGTCTGAAATTGGTGTGTGTATTGTGGAAGCTCTTCAGAAAAGCACGCATGTGGGGGACGTATACTGTACTTTAGACTTGCTCAAGTCTTTGATTATGAACATCCATCAACACAATCAGAAAAATGTTCATTATAATATGTATATTTCTCTGACTGGCCCATGAATCAAAGACTTATCCACTCTGACCAGAATCTTCTGTTTATGACCCCAAGCCGCCCCCTGTAACCCTACACTTCCTCCTACCCCTCCCCTTCCCCTCCTCCAGTTCTCTGGCTGCCTGTGTTGTCATAGCAATAAATTTCGTCTGCTCCTGATTGAGATCAAAGAGAGCGACTGGGAGCCCATGGGAAAAATAATTCTACTTCTTAGACCCTACAACCACATTCTATGTTGGTATTACAATTATATGGGCCAGGTCATCATGGGTATCAATCTCCCAGCAGATATCCCGACCAGAAGCTTGGGACTTCAGCTTGGAGAGTGCTGGCGCTACATCGCACCAGCCTACACGGCCGTTTAAGGATTATACCAGTCCCTGTATCAAGCGGGTGGAGGGGTAGGGGCGGTGCGGTGGCTGTAGGATAAAGGGACTGAGGCCAGTCTAACTGTACTTCAGTAGAGGCCTGTCATGTAGATCACCCTCCACCCCGGATTTAAGTAGTCTGTGTTTCAGGGTGGGTAAAGCGTATGATATAGGGAAACTAATTGTGACTAATGTCAGTTTGTTTCTTTTTTCTTCTTTTAAACATTATTTATCCTGGGTCGGGCTCAATCTTAGGCCTGGCGTCCACCTAGCACGATATGGCTCCGATATGGTCTACGATGAACCTCCCGATGAAAAATCCAAATCGCGTCAGAAGGTCCCCTAATATCGGGGCAGTTGACCACGTTTCTGCAATTAGACACCGATAAAACCCCCATACAATGCGTGGTGGATTAGCATGTCTAGATATATGTCTACGATTTTACATCTTCCCGATATGTCTCCGATATTTCTTTTTTGTATCAGTGCCATATCGGTAAGTCTAAATTTCTATCGTAGTAGGTGGACGCCAGGCCTTACGATGGGTTTTAATGCAGGCCCAGTGATAATTATTATAATACATATTCCTCATTTTGTTTATTGTAGTGGCTGGGTGTCGGGTACAGCCGAAGCTCCTCCCGAGCACCACCACGGACTTGGTCCAGAATGCCATCCCGGTGCTGGTCCCACCCGCACACCCACAGCTGTGTTTTACCACAACCACCCAACACCGTGGCTCTGCCCTTGAGGATCACAGGGTGAGCCCCGAAGGCGTCAAATCCCTGATCTCATATCAGGACCCCAGAACTCTATCTGGAAAGGAGACCCGATAGTCAACCTTCTCCTCCTTGAGAACCAGGACTCTCTGACTCCAACACCAGGGGACCCGAATGTCAAGCCTAGACCTGAAGGTCTAGCGCCCTTGGCAGAGAACAGAGACAGAGCCCTGTAGAGGGACTGCACGTAGTCCCTCCACACCCCAGTGTGTTCAGCTAAGCTTCAGCAGGCTTTATATAAATACACCCACTGTCTTCACTGAGCATGTGCAGAACCCTGCTGGGTCCCCACTGGTGATTCTATGTGAATCTGTTACCCAGCTCACCAGTCGGTCCCGCTGGTGTCTTCATTAAGCCGGATGCCCATCTACCGATTTAGGGTTGAACGATTAGTTCCCAAATCGTATAGGAGTCGGTCACTTTGTTGCAGGCAAATTACATAACCCATCGCTCGACCTGCACAGTGATAAAATCAGTGTATGGTCCACTAATCTCTGGGGGAGGGCAAAACCCAAAGAAACCGAGTGTTCACTTATCGCTGGGTAGCCTTGCCTAGCTGTCCTACATCTACTGACTCCGTTAGGATGGCTTTGCTGAGACAAATTGCCCTCCGTTTGTCACCGACAAACGTATATAAATGTTCCGAAATCGGTAGATGGGCATTGGGCTTAACTTTACAGAATCAGCCCTCTCTTATGGGCATCTGCCTGGTGTCCAGATATCCCAGTTAGACCAGTTCCAACATGTGTCAATAATAGCAAGCGGCTTGTGGCCTCACAGGTGGCTGGTAGCAGGTCACTACAGACCCGCCACACGGCACCCGCAGCACCCAGACTGACCACTGGTCCCTTACAGGAGCATGTCAACAACATATAGTTTAGCAAGATTTAGCCTAGCTAAATAACTTTAGCCATCCTAACCAAGCAATTTCGGGGTTCTTTCATCAGGAACATGTTTCTCTATCCTCTATGTACCTTCAAATAGAGATAGAAATGGTGAATTCTTCACACCACAAACAAGCGATTTAGATAATCTGGTGTGTTGTCCCCCCTCTGCCTTCTCGTACATGATATTCCTATATACCCATTGCTAAACAATTTATAGTTACATATTGCTGCTGCTGTACAGTAATTATGAGTTTTCGTCCTAGGCTGACGTTTTCGTTAAAGGCTGACGTTTTCGTCCAAAGCTCACCACGTAAATTTTATGGACGATATGATTGACTAAGGCACCGTATTAAAAATGGCTTTTTAAAAAAAATCTTATCCATATTTATAATACAGGCCTTCCATTTAGAGTGTGCTTGGCGTGTTAACCCTGGTTAAGGGGTTACCCCTTGTTAGCGGTCACCACACTTAAACGGACATATATTTCGTTACACAATGCTCCTTAAAGACCAACACACACTAGGCGACTTTTTTCCTTGAGATATGCTTGAGACTTTCTAGCAAAAATATCGCAAGGGGGGTGCAATAAATGCAGCATGGGTTAGGAAAAGTCAGCGACAAATTCTGTTCGGGCATCGGTCACCCCAGCAGGAGGTTACCCGAAAATCTCAAGGCCTATGCATGCACACTTTGAGACTTTCCCTGAGACTTTCCTTGAGACTTTCCCTTTCCGAAAGTCTCAATGCTGGATAACCGGCTTCCGGTAGCGAAAAACATTCTCATGGAAATAAATAACAATCACTTTTAATTCGGGGCATGTATCATATTCAACCTATTATTCAAACACATTATTTGTAGTATGAAAATCCACACATGGGGTCCATGAATAATTTTTGAAAGAGAATAAATAAGAATAGGAATACCTGGCCACATGTGCCCGAACCCCTGCAATGCACTACAAAAGTAAGAATAACTAATTGGTAGGGAAAAATACCTGCTGCAAGAAACTTCAAGGTTATGCTCAGCCTTTCTTCTACGGTTCACCTTCTCCTGGGACCCACGGGGCGGGCCGACGGCCCACCCAGCGGGAGGTGGCGTCCAAAAGTCAAAAGTCGCATGCGATAAAATATAACAGGTTATATTTGAAAGTCTCAAGGAAAGTCTCAAGGGAAAGTCGGCGACAAACCCAAAAACAGCGGGGGGCAAAGGGGGTGAAAAGGGGGTGCCTAATGGGTTCCATGGCACACTTAGCGATATTGTACCGTAAAAATGTCTCAAGGGGGGTTTTACGGCGACTTTTCCGCTAAAAACGGGAAAAGTCGCCTAGTGTGCGTTGGTCTTAACCTCAGTTAAGGGGATACTCTAGAGGTACACCTTGCTCCGAACAATTTATGTTGGTTGGACACACTTCTCACAGAGAAACGTAACCTGATGGTCTAGCAATACAAATCGTTTATTCATGAACGTTTGAGGCTATTGAACAGGAGACTCATAAATGATAATTGAAGGAAACTAAAAGGACTCACAAAACAGGACTTTTACATCAATTTGAATAGATAAAAACCTGATGCTTGTTTTTTCTTGGAGTGCAAAGTGGGACTGGAAAGATAATGAGAGTTATAAGATTTAAAAATCTAACAAGTCCTCTCCTCAAATAATATCAATAATAACTATAATTGAATCCCATAAAACTGTAATACTAATAGGTCAATTTCATTTTGCCTTTTGGCTTCAAATTGGACTTAAATTACTCCTGAATTAGCCCTTCCCTTATTGGGCATTGTAACAGGTAGAGATCATTAAATGTCACACCTGACCACCTTTCCAATACAGTGAGTTTTACAATTATTCACAAATTGGATTGTTTTCCCACCTCATATGAAATCGTCTGTCAGCATTTGCATGGAAATATATCATTTTCCCTTCCCTAAAAGGCAAGGAAGCCGAAGCTGGCTTGGGTAATAACTTTTTTTTTTCGTAATTAATGAATCATGTTTTTGTATTAAGATATAATGTATATCAATAAAAAATCAATTAATTGTTATTATTGATAATGTCTTATTGCCTTCTACCCCGTTTTTGTTTTTTTTAAACATGTATGAATTATCATGTTATCGGAAGTTCTGTGTATTTTAGGTTGATCATGTATTACTAGTTAATCTTACCACTTATCATCTACTGATGTAATGTTTTATGTGATTTGGACTTGACGACCTTTGCATTGTAAATAGCCCGGATTCTGTATTCTTATAATGGAAGACCACCTATCCTCAGGTGAATTATATGTGAAATACAAAAATGATAATAATAATAATAATTAAAAAAATGCTTTGGATGAAGTAGGTGAGTTGAATTTTAGGGTAGGTGGGTGGTAATTTGAAAATGCCGGAGGCCTGTGCAGTGTTGGCGTACAGATACCCTGGACGCCAGAGCTACACTGACGTTAGCTCCGGTGGAATCCGAACAGAACAACCTTGACTTGCACTCGCCTAGCTGATCTTCCTACAACCAGAGTCAGAATCTCTGCTGCAAGAGTGGATCATTCTGCCAGCAGATCTTTTGTCGTGGTAGAATCTTTCACAACAGGCTAATGTCATGGTTTGAGATTGTAGTACTCTCGAAGCCCCTTGTCCATATTATTATTTTTTGTGTATATTGATAAAGAGACCATGAAGTTAGACTTTGTTATCAATTACCTAAGTTGATGAGACTTTTAAGTGAGTATTGATAGTTTATATTCCACTACATAGGAAAAGTTTACCCTGCTTCGAGATAATTATCTCAAGCTCTCTGGCCAGAAAGTGATCAGACCAAACCAAGCCGTAAAGGCTGTGTTCCATAAAGCCGAATTGACCCACAACTCACCCACAACTCACTACATCCCAATTTTATTTTTAGCCGACTGGTGTGTGTCTGACCCACATCTGGATGCATGTTGTTAGAATGGAGCAGGTCCCACCGCCACTGCAGCATATCGGGCCTGGGACTGTAGTGTGTCTGTAGTGCGTCGGCCCACCTGGGTGAGGGGTCCAGATGTTGACCACCCCAGTCCACTTTGACTGCAGAAGTACTGGACTCTGTGTGCGGTGCGTTGTGACTTAATCGCCGGTGTCACTGTGGGGCGTTCTGCGGTGTATCTTTTGCGCCATCTGGCTCTCTCATCCATTGCTCCGACTAATGGTGCAACACCCTATCTACCTCAGTGACAACCGCCTACCAACATACATATATCCCAGTCCAGATGTACTCCAGTGTAAGTCTGCAATACAGATATTTCCTAGCAAAACTGGTGCATCTTCATACCGTCTTCTCTATGTATATTCTATGTATATCTAGTCATTACCTCCCGGGACCTATTGCCACAATTAATGGATCACTCTTCAAATTATATTTCAGACCATTTTCACTTCCCCCCTCCAATAAATAAATAATAAATACTAATAATTTGATGAATTGTAAATGGTCTTTCATGTCCAGTGGATTGCTGTACATCAATATATTAATTTACTACGGGCTTTTTCTATAGCAACTTCAACTATTTCTTAAGTTTACACTATTTTTTGTACTAAAAGAAGTACCAATATTTTAATTATTAATGATTTTAAAGAGGTTATATAGACCTCAGCATGCTGCACACATTACCCCTTCACAATCTGTATGCCAACTCTGTGACAATGGTAAGGTTTAGTGCACCGGTGTCTCAGTTTCTTAGAGGAGTGTCCAAGGGATTCCAAACTCTGTATTCATTCTCTCCCTTACATTTAGTGTACATCCCACAACCATATCTGCGCCCAAGGCACCCCCCACTTATTCCCCTTTCCTGACTATTTGGTATGAAAATGATATTTCTCTAGCCGTACATGCTTAAATTGTCAATAGGACAAATTTATAGAGAATATCAACGAAGCTCCAGTGTTTGGAGTCTCTTGAAGCATGGTAGTGGCACCATTAAAGGCATATCCTACAATACACAGTGGCGCCACCTGGTGAATCGGCAAATATCAATCCAAACCGGTTCTTTTGACTTATTATATTACTAACTGACTGAAGTATAACATACTATGGAGTTTGTCCTAACCCAAGAGGTAAATCAATTTACGTTAGATTGAATAAGATAGGAAATGTACTAAAAAATACGGTTTTCTTCAATTCTTTCAAAAACAAAGCCGGTGACCTATAGTTCTTAAATCTATCGTACTCCACAATAGCTATATCCTGTGAAAGTTTGAAGGAAAATACATTGGTTTTACTATGTGAAATCGACCTTTTTGAAATTCCTCTATATTCTATCATAATATCATCATGATACCAATCTCTAGATCGAAAACCCACCAACTAGCATGGTGACCCCCACCTTTGAAATTAGATATGTGTTCTACATCACCTTGATATTATCAAATCCAACTTTCAGAAAAATAACATGGGTTTTAGTTTTCAAGGCAAATTGTTCAATATGCCTTTAGCCGTCGAGAGTAGATGAAGAATATATCCAAGCAAACATTGTTCTGTGCCAGTCTAAAAGTAGATGTGCAGTCAATTAACAAATCAGTAGCGAACCTAAAGGAAGACTGTTTCTATACGGGAGTATTCTCCGGAGATGGGTATTTGTATCAGGAGGTTGTTAGCTGAAGAGAACCCTTGGCTGGCTGAATGATTTAGCAGGCAGGACGTTAAGTGGGTTTCACACGGTGGGATTCACGTACCTCACAGTCCGTTTGTCTGAGACAAATCCCGTTGAGATTCGGTACTGGAACACAATCTCCTCGTGTGAATGACAGAGTTCCTTTTTGATGAGACAATTTTTTTCTCTTGCAATTGTCGGCTACAATCACCCCAAACAAGGAAGAGAATCTCATGAGATTTTGACTTTGAACAGGTTTAAAATTTAGAGGGGCATTTTGGAGAGACGTATGTATTTCGCTTGTTTTCCCCAAATCTGTGAGTCTCAGTGGTCTCAAATAACACCTATTCACATGGGGAAGTACCCTGAGTCGGCCAATGTGTACCTTGTGTCCCCTGTGTACCCTGTGTAGGGGTGTAGGGGTGAGACTATGTACCTGTTAGGTCTTCCCATGTGATTTGAATCCGCCATGTTTCCCTGAGACTGTAGAACACCCCAATCTGTGAAACTTTCTACCCAGCTGGAAATAGTAGTCGACTGGTGCAAAGGTGTGAAGTACACCAGTCTCAGGTCCGTTTGTCCTATCGTGTGAATCCCACTTTGGTGAAATGTGTTCACTCTGCTGGGGCTTCCTCTTGTACCTTGTTTCTTTCAATAGAAATATCAACCGAGCTTTGTTGACAGATTTCATTGACCAATAAGAACGGAATATGTCATGTAATATGCATCCATTTCTATTGCAGTTGTAAATAAATTATATGCACCACCTTCATTATAGTTATATCTTCTTTCAAGTAGATACATCTGTTAGTTAAAGTTCAAACAAAATGTTTAAAGTTGCAATGTTCATGAGATTATCATTAAAGAAGAAACCAACAAGTTTTGCTCTAAGTATTAGTTCCCCACGAGTTTGAAGCGGAGTGATATGAACGAGGCATGCCGAGAGAATATCACAGCGTCAAACGAGTTGGAGAATGACGATTTTATCATTGAGTCATCTATCCCACCCCTGTACATACTAAAAGAACAGACAACACACTGGATCTATGACATCATAGACCATGTAGAACAGACTGTAAGGCCTGGCGTCCACCTACTACGATAGAAATTTATACTTACCGATATGGCACCGATACAAAAAGCAAACATCGGAGACGTATCGGGAAGATGCAAAGTCGTAGACATATGTCTAGACATGCCAATCCACCACGCATTGTATGGGTTTTTTCCCCGGTGTCTAATCGCAGAAACGTGGTCAACTGCCCCGATATTAGGTGACCTTCCGACGCGATTTTGATTTGTTATCGGGAGGTGCATCGTAGACCATATCGGAGCCATATCGTAGTAGGTGGACGCATGGAGAATGGGTTACTAATGTTAAGCCTATGGGGAAAACATACCAGAAGGAGATGATGAAAAGTGCCTTTGTCCTCTTCAAAGGCCTGGCTAATGGACAACTGAGTGCATCATTGGAAGAAGTGTTCTCAAATACTCTAAATATGTGTTAAACTACCTGAATAAACCTCATATTCAACAGTTATCTTTTCCATTTGTCTTAAATATCCAATGCCCAAAAGGCTATCCTGTCAGCTCTGAATCTGAGTAAATAAATCGATCACAACTTTAAAAACCGTTTTTGCCTACCATTTGAGTACATATATCATTCGCAACTTTGATTTTCGCCTACTTCGTTTACTAATAATAAAATATAGTGAGTGTGTCTGAATTATATATGTTTCTTGTTGTTTTAATAGAAAATATTCACCTTGTTCTTCGATCGGTGAATTGTTTCGACACAAAACAATATGGAATTGATTCCATTCAGCCACACTATGTCTCCCGATAATATCCAAATTTTATGGCAATTTTTTTTGTAAACAAACCAACTCACTCCTCTATTCTGATCTGTGTTTTTTGTGACACAGATATTTTTTCTCAAATTTGAATCAGGTCAATGGTTGTCTATCATATCTTTTTCCATGTTTCTAACCAAACCCTACACCGTGGTTTGTAGGCGGAAGTACAAAAACATGTTTCGTTTGTTAAAAATACCTCGGGGTTTTCTCAATGAGACCTCATTGTGGTAGCGGCTCGACTTCAATTCGATACTTTTGATGAGGGAAACGTGGGTATTTTATCAAATACAAGGTAACTAAAGCTGATCACTTTGTGAAGGTACAAAAACACCACCCGGAAATCCCAGCCAATCGGAAAGGGAATTAGCTCTGTTTCTCCGTTTTGTCACAGACGAATCCACCTTTTACTCTCTGGGGCTGGAAGGCGGACTGGTTTGCAATATTGACGAGAATATGAACCGTTTTCAGGAATTATCACACTGTTAACCCTTTCAGAATACCTAGAGGTATTCGTCTAGCAGATCCTGATGAAAGCTCCAGGCACTTTGGGAGCATATGAAAATGTGGTTTAATTTATTTCACCCCACAACACTTTATGTCATACCCAGTGACATAAACAAATCCCATGTTAAGCCTATGTCCTTTTTAATTAGGGGTAGGATAAAGGTTTCCAGAATATATCTCCTGACAATTTTCCTTCAATCTCGACGCGTTGACTTACTTTCGCTCGGATATTACTGGGCATCAACCATTCGTATATTACAGCCACACGTACACAAAACCAGTCATGATTTTGTATGTAATTGCCACAACCCTCTCATCTTGATAACTGGACCAAGTTCGTGTATCCCTCAGACAATTTACATTATTGAAGACCCACCCCCACTTGGGTGTTGTTCATCATCTCGAACAAGCACCCGTTATTCAACTCTGCACTCTCCAAGCATATTTACCCTGCCTGTTTGAGGAAGGATGGAGTGTCAGCCTCAGCTTGGCCCGGGCTGGGGTCAGTGGGTGCATCATGCGGCAGGGCTCTCATGTCTACCAGCATGTCATGATTGCCTGGTCAAATAGACCCCAGGCAAGCCATAGACGTGCGCCAGTCACACTAATCAATGTCACCATCACAGGATCTGCTAATGTGGTGCTGATTTTATATTTGCCGACAAAATATTAAACCATGTTGGGTAAATATCCGTGAAACAATCACAAAACAGGACAAGAATACACACAGATGTCGGCGTCTCTCTGGGTTTTTTTAAATGCTAAAATGTTGGTAGGGAGCTCCCGATTAATTTATCAGAACTAAAAGTCGGTAAGTGAAAATTTTACTTTACACTTGCTGAATGTGCGAGTGCCGTCCCAATTTTTCCTTTTTCCTGGTCGGAGTCATAAAACATATTGTTGTCATGTTTGTAAGTGTCTTACCATATGCCTTTGCTGTATAAGTGCCTGAGTAGCCTAAAGCCCGGCGTCCACCTACTATGATAGAAATTTAGACCTACCGATATGGCTCCCATAGAAAAAGTCAATGTCAGAGACATATCGGGAAGGTGCAAAATCGTAGACATATGTCTAGACGTGCCAATCCACCACGCATTGAATGGTTTTTTTATCGGTGTTTAATCGCAGAAACGTGGTCAACTGCGCCGACATTAGGTGACCCCCCGACGCGATTTCGATTTTGATCGGGAGGTGCATTGTAGACCATATATTGGAGTCATATCGTAGTAGGTGGACGCCGGGCCTTACTTTGCATCGGTTATTATATACCCATGATGCTGTTTCAACCAAATAGACCTGCTTTATTGGTTATTTATTTACTAAAACCACCTGAAACCAAAATGCATGTCTGAAAACCACCAGCACTACTCAGACATTAATATTTTGTTTTATGTCGGACATATTTGATTCGCTGCCAAAATGTCACAGAAGAGTTAAAAATGTCTACAATTATTGCCAGATTTGAAAGTGTAATACCTTAGATTTAGGGTATTTATAGGTAAAGGATGGAATGGGGGAAGTTAGAAATAAGATTTGACTATTTGTAATGCTGCAATGTTTCCTTAATTGGTGAATCAAACAGTAATCTTATCTCTGTATTTCTCATTTATAAGAAAATTGAAATACGAATCCTGAGCTTACTAGTCACCAAATCACTGCCATGTTACCATATATATATAAATATATATATATATATATATATATATATATATATATATATATATATATATATTCAAATTGCTGATGATGTGATGTCATTGGAATGTATCGTTTAATTGATAGAACAAAGTGCATCACGTAATTCGGATTTGTCGTGATATAAATATATAAAACAACTGAGAATATATATTTACGCTTCATGAAAACGGATGGCCTTTTACATATGTATGCGGATTACTGACCTTATATTAGTATCACACGAATTACATTCACAAAATACCTGTGGTCACGCCAGAAACTAGGATGTACCCCTCCTGCTATTCCAATAAACATGTACATGTATGTAAAGATATATGATAGAATATTTCTGATGTATTTTTGTTTAGATTAGACATGAAAACGAAATGCTGACTATGTCCCACAAGTATGGCGGATTCTGCGATAGACCATGACTGCTTCGGGGAAGTAACCACAAAAATCCATTTGGAAATGAGCTGATTCCAGATATTCTTAGATCTCAGAAGTGAAATGAATGCTGAATTACTCTTCATGTTTTTTTACGCTTTCGCTTAAAGCCAATGCCCATCTACCGATTTTGGAACATTTATGTACGTTTGTCGGCGACAAACGGCCGGTGATTTGTCTCAGGCAACCCATCCTAATGGAGTCGGTAGATGTAGCATAGCTAGGCAAGGCTTCCCACCGATTAGTGAACCACCACCTTCCGACGTCCTTTTGTCCCGACAAGTTGTGGTTTCAAAGTTCTAAAATCGGTGGGGATCAGTTTATCAACATGTTGATAAATGTTGTCGGCGACAACGGAACGTTGGGAAAGGAGGCACTGTTCCCAAATCCTAACTCAGTCGGCTGGGTGCATAATCGTATCTCTGTCGGTAGGTGTAGACTGATTTGCTTAGGACTAATACCCTCTACCCCCTGTCCTCGAGGGTCGCGGGTCGAGCGAGGTATTACGTAATTTTCCTGCGACAAGGTGACCGACTCGTATACGATTTGGGAACTAATTGTTCATACCGAAATCGGTAGATGGACATCCGGCATTATAGTTGTACATCCTAGTTGCATTGGTCCTAACTATCTTTTTGTGGAAGTGTGATGGTTATTAAGATATGTACGACAATCCCCGAATGTGCAAATCCAGCAAATAGCACAAATTCAATAAGGTCTTTAAAAGAAACAACGCTCAACCATATTCGTCCATATCAGTCTGGTCAGTAGGTTTCAATTGGATCACATTCTAGATAAATCTACAGGCAAAGTGAATGTAAAAGCACAATTAAGCACCTGCCTCAGTCCCTGTACCGCTCCACCTCCCCCACCCCTCTTCTCCTTGATTCCTGGACCAGTAACACTGCAGCATACATATATCTTAATTTTTTGGAATCATGAATGTCCATAATCAAAGACTTGAGCAAGTATAACATAATACCAAATACTGAAGATGTTAAAATGTAAGAAATCTTTACATAATAGGTGCCATCAGAAACAGCAATAGATTACTTCATCAACTTCCCATCATCACAATATCAGTAGGATGTAGGACAAAATGAAATATCCAGTGGTAGAAGGTTGAATCCGCTTTTCACTGGACGGATAGACAATGATTTATTTTCGATGTATAATTCACACGCAATATTAACTGGTTTCAAATGACAGTGGCCATATTTTCCAATGAGTAGAAGTGTAGTTATATCTAAGATATTGCTTCAGGTTAAATCTGAGGAGAATATGCCCATGAGAGTCTGAAACCAGCTAATATGGTATCTAGGATCCTCCTTAATATATTGTTACACATTCATCAATGATGAATATGCCATTTGCTGCTAGTCGTGGAAAGGGTATTCCTATATACCCATTTCCGAAACCTCTATAGTTACATACTGCTGCTGGGGGTGCAGTAATTATAAGTCATGTAGCGAGGCTGACGTTTTCGTCCCGGGCTGACGTTTTCGTCCCGGCCTGACCACGTGACATAAAGAGCAGCGGGACGAAAACTTAGTTATTGCAGTTATTCGATAAGGGTGGCCATTTTTCTGGGGCTATCGCTGGAAAAGAAATGATTATTTTTATAGATATTTAAAGGTATATAGGAATAGGGAAATCAAGTACCGGTGATCAAAAGTCAAAGTTATTTGGTAAGGCTCGGAAAAATTACTGCCCGCGCCCAAGGCCTTTGGCAGTAATTTTTCCGAGTCTTACCTCATGACTTTGAACTTTTGCTCACCGGAACATAGTTTCCCTCTATTCCCTGTTTCTGATAAAGTTGAAGGAAAATCCACCAAAAAACAGACAAGTTGATTTTTAGAAAATTGATTGGTTTTATTGGGATGTTGTAGTACATCGAAATGGGGGGGGGGGGGGGGGGGGCGGGAAATTAACTTGGTCGCAACGTTATGTCACAATTTTTTAGTCCTCTTCAGGCAGTATCATAAAGTAAAACTGATAAAGAAAACCCAGAAATCATTCTAGTTTGAGATATTAGAACGAGATTATTTTCCTGACATGATAGATAAAATCTGACATTGCCTCAGACTTGAAGAACAGATAAATCATTATGAGTCATACCGAGTGCCTACCACCATCCACTCTCCAGCCAGAACCTCCGTCATAAAAACCTATTAAAACTCCCTTTGTTGCCACCTGTAACTGCTTTAACAACTTCCATGCTGGAGATTTCATTTGACAATGTGCGTGTGTATCATGGCTGGAAGGGGCATTCCATATGATTTAATGACAACCCGTTCCCACTCTAACTGCCACCGTACCTGCCAATTAGTGTCGGCCATCTTAAAAGCAATGCCAAGGGTCAGCACCAACAGATAACTTATGGTAATCGCTTCAACCCTCGGGAAAACGCATATGACCCTCTGATTTTGTTGCTTCACTTTAAGCATTTGAACCTACTTTCAAAATCTATTTTTCTTTTGATGAATTATATTTGTCATGAATATATTGCTCAGTAAATTTGAATTTGCATTTCATTATAAGTGCTATTCTTTGAATTATTGGCATTAATGCGGCATTGTATCATAACTACATGCATCAACAAATAATTTCTTATGGTCTTGTCAATTTGTCTTATCGTTGTTTATAACCTATGTAAGGGATATCGTTACTTATGGTGGTGATTGCTGAATTTTTTGATTGAATACTAGCCTATGAATGTAGAGGATTCGCATACATCTGCTGAGCCCCCTAGCGGACACCCAGGAACCAGCATATTTCTGAATGGGTTATCATTAGCCTGGAAGCCTGGCCTAGTTAGACTATAGGCCAGGTAACGGGTTCCATTTTTACAGTGCATTATTGGTAACGCCTCCTGGTTCCCCGGTAGTCCGCTAGAGGGCTCGGCGGAACTAGGTGTATGACAAGCGGATACCAGCCATACCACAAGGCTGCTTCCTGGGGTATCCCCTAGTCACAGGCGGGCACCAGCCAAGGTTGAAGGTCATGCCTGTGGAACCCGTTACCTGCCCCTTATTCATATGGGCAGGGAACCAGTCTAGGGTTATCATTTGCCTTGAAACAGGTCAAATCTCGAGGTGTCTGTCACGGTAATGAGATCAGAAAACCACAGCATTAAATTCTGTTTTCGGCATGGCTAGACATAAATTATACGAGATGAGAAGGAGAGCCGAGTTCAAAACTACAAAAATATAACAACAGCTTCAAGTTAGTCTCTCTACGAGATTCTCACTCTCGTGGTGCCTCACTCTCCAGGCTTACGTCTGGTTCACTCGGTGTCTATGTGCCGGAGAAACTCCAAGCGGATCCTACGAGAATCATAGTTTTTTAGATATGGTAGGTAATAAAAGAGAATTATAGAAGCTGAGCATCGAGATGTAAAAAGAACACACATCACTGAAATGTTGGTTTATTGAAATTTATAATGTCGTAGATTCTCGTATGGGTTCTTCCTACTAATGTTTTCCTATAATTATGCCCATATTGGACGCTGGCGGAGACAGCATATAGAACTTATTTGACGTGAATGTATGCTCCCGTAATGGCTATGGACATCCAGCGTAGATACATAGTTACGGGTAGCTATATACGCGGGTATATATTTATATAGAACGACCTGAACATGATGTACAAGCTACGAGACGACATGATATTTTACGGTTTGTAAGGAATGAGACATGTATGCTGTGTTCCGTTCATACCGTAAATTATCATCGAGTTTTGTAGTTTGTACAACCATATACCCTATTGAGGTATCCCGTAATTCAGTCTATTAACAAGTTCCGGTGTTCGTTGGTTGCCGACGTTGTATGGTGATATACCCTTGAACCATAACCCACAATTGTTGCAGTTTAATGGTTTTTATAAATCATCAAATGGGAAATCTGATGCCAGAAATGGAAATTTCAGCTATTTCTACTTGTAAATCCGAAATTATATTCAGTGTCTCCAAATATAGATGGGATAACTGTTTTCTTACCCGGGGCGATAATCAGGAGTTTAGTAAGCTCTGGAGGGTCTATGGTGTGTCGTTTCATATTTTCTATATACCCGAAATTAATAGGGGGAAAAAATGATCAACTTTATTTGGTCTAACAATTAATGTTTCATTTAAGACGTACGGAACAGTGGTCCGTATTTTTCCGTACGGAACAGTGGTCCGCACGGTATTTTTACGTTATATGTCGAAACGGTGCGTATTTACAATATATACGGCATAGGTATCTATTAAATGATTATACATATAGATGAAACATTCTAAGAAAATGTTTACCCACAGTCCCCTGTACATAAATGATCAGATAACACACTATTCACACCAACAGAGCAGCCGCCACCGTAGCCACTGCATATATTATGACTCCAACTGGCCTAGGGTGGAATTCGCATTTGCGTATACAGAAACAGGCGTATATATATATGGCAGCAAATATAGAAGACCTTTTTTATACCCGTGGAGACATATACGCGGAAATTAAAACATACGAATAAAGAAAGTTTTGTGTTATGAAATTGTCGAACGATGAGGTTATATTTGTTGGTGTTATCATATTGATATTTTATTTTGATTTATTGCTTACCAGAACCTACCTATATGTCTGCCCACTTCATGGTGGAGAGGTGGTGATGTCAGTGACAGTGACAGCAGCTGCCACATGCCTAGAGGCAAGTCCTGACAGTTTAACTACAACATGCCTCACTGATAGAACAATGCTCAAATCGAGGTCCATCTACGAGCAAAATGGAGTCAGTCATGCGCACTTTACGTCCGTACTGGTGACAGACAACGTGTAGTCAAACGTTCATCCTATACACTGCACGAAAACCACCGTTTTATTCATATATACGCCATCACGGAAGTGCATGTATTGGCTGAATATTGACTTGTTTTCATTTATATACGCCCAGGCCTTATATATGACAGACGCGTATTGGCTGTATTTCACACCCGGCGTATATGAGAGAAAATACCCTCTGCCCCCGCCCCCTCCTGCCCCTTTGTGTTGGTAGAAGTACAGGTGTCCTCAGTAGGAAGCCCTGTTCACTGGACGCTTATATACGCCCACAGGTGAGGTGTATACACACGAGGATTAAGATGACCTTATAGACGCAAAATACCTACTTATATACGCCGGGCGCATTCATATGTAAAATGATGGTTTTTGTGCAGGAAGATATCACTTTATCCTACCCCTCATGTGAATCTCCATAGACTTAACATGGTGTGACTGTATGCCACAGTTATGCCATAAAATATTCTCTCTCTTTTTTTGAAATTGATCTTTATTCTGGAGGTAATGTAGGCTCAAGTAGTGCCTATTTCCACAGTGCTCCAGGCTGGAAATTTACATGTGCTACTCTAACCCATGACATATACATGACATATGACATTAAAAACATGTGACTGGGTAGGATAAGATCTAAATATCACTCAATTTCATATAATTGTTTACATGGCGTTCATTGTCTTCTGCCACAGATATTACTCAGCTCCTCTTCCTGATATCATTCCACAAAGACAACTCATGCCATATAAACAATCATATGAAATATCGTGACGTTTCTTGAAAGTATTGTAGACAAACAAATACTATTACTATTTTTAAATGGGAATCATAGTACTCACATGGTAAAAAATAATTTTTAACGAGCTTCGCTTTTTATCATTGAGGATAATAGCAAGCAGGACAATATTTTTCTTTCTATCTCAGCTTCTGTAGAATATCCTCTGTCGAAGTGTAATTGTATAAACATATATCAGTATAATACTCCCATGACATCTACATTAAATAAATGCAGCCCATATTATCATTTGCTGTACAAAATTCGTGAAGTATCATTGAACATTGTCCAGGTATCCCTATGAGCTTTTGAATGGAGGCAAATGTGTATTTTTACATGAACATTAATGAGAACATTGCCTGATTCTATACCCAAAACTATATCTCGACAACAAACTTCTATCTTAGTGATGAATAATAATACAAATGATAGATCATCGTAATCCCGTCTGTATTGCTCGAGAGATGAGGCGAGAGGTGACAGTAGTAGCCAGGGGGATGTGACAGTTATACTAACAGCCAGTTACAATGTCACTGTCAACTGACAGCTCTCACACGCCCCTCGATAGTCTCCCAGCACATCCTGCGTGCGGCTTGGGCTTATTTTCGCCGCAGGGTCTCTGCTTGGAGATTGGTGACTCGCCTGTCGTCCTGACTCTACAGGTCAAACGGAGGTCACGGTCACAGAGGTGGCCTGGATCGCTGACATTGTGGGAAATAGAGCGTGACCGTCTTAATATGAGAGGTGTGGGGCTTGAGATTCTTTTTAGGTTTTTTATTTTTACTTGGGGGAACAGACTGCCCCTATCTTCCACAGGCTCCAGGGGGCCGTTGAATAAACTACGAAAGACAAAAAAGTATCTTGAATTGTCTTTAGGGTCTTAGTGTTGTATAGAATAATGTGTTGTGAATACAGATGTTGTGATGATAAAAGTAACATAAAGCTTTTACAAGGTGTTGTATACAAATACAATATCTTCTGTCTTGTCATTCAACACTGAATGGATCAAAATCGTCGGAGTTATCGTATCGTCCAGTGCCAGCACCAGAAATGAACGAGCTTAATTCAACAGCCCCCAGTTTTGAAAAGAAGCCCTTGAATCAATATTGCCCATATAATAGGCTCACAAGCAATGGTGGGCTGGACTCATTCATACAGATGATTTGACAATTTGAACAAACGACAGGAACGTATACAATATAGTAAATTGGTCGGTCAGTCCCGTCCTGGATAAAATTCAGATAATTATTTTGTACAAGATCACATCCTAGCTTTAGACAGATGGAGTGGAGATAGAAAATAGCAATCGGGTATAAGTTTGTTTCCATTGGAATATGACGGAAATGTCACTGACATGTTCGATTTTGTCGTAACCTTGTCGGAAGGCCCCCGACAGGCCCCTGACAAGCTTCTAGTCGCAGCCTGTCGTGGCCCTGTCGTAGCCTCTTGTCGGGAACTAGGGTCCACCAACCACGACAAGGCTACGATAAGCCTTTCAATCGTAGGGCTGTCATGGACCTTGTCGGAAAGCCATTGTCATAGCCTTGTCATGGTTGGTGGACGCCCGCTTTAAAAGGGGTATCCCACTATCACGATTTGAGCCTCCGACCCACTACGATAGCCTTACGACAAGCGTTCCGATGAAAAAATGAAATTTTTATCGGAAGGAACGGGTCCATCGTGAAAGCTAGACTCATTCCTTCTGATAAAAATTTCATTTTTTTCATCGGAACGCTTGTCGTAAGGCTATCGTAGTGTGTCGGAGGCTCAAATCGTGATAGTGGGATACGCCTTTAACTCTAGTCACTGCTACCGACAGACATGCCGCAGTGATTAGGTCTACACTGCGGATTTCAGCGCGGATCTCAGAGAGTATGAAGTAATAACCTCGTAATCACATGTACACGGGGATGTGGTCGAGGCATGCTCGTGGCAATAACAGTGGAAACCAATTTGTTGTGGTCTTTTTTTACTTGTATCTGTTTTTCCTGTTGGAAATCCATGCATATTATGGTAATGCGTGTGTCTGTATCATTCATCATTTCACCGGGAGTAATGTATGTATTAGAATCTGTTTGTTGCATGTTCCAAGCATTCAGAGATAGCAGATATGATGTACGCAGTGGATGTGATTACCTGGTGCTTCATTGAAACCATGTATATACAGACAATAATCAAAGTTTTTTTTAAATCAAGAAGAGAAGTGAGACTCAGAAATGCCTATTAAATGATACACAGGTCTGATACAACATTAACGAACATGTGCAGAGACGTCAGAACATATCAGATAACTTTAGCTTTGTAGTTGTTTCTGTTTAGTTCATGCGTATTATGCTTATATTGGTGTATAGCAAGGTATAAATTCATGGTATGTTAAAGGTGTTGTGTATGCTGAGTGAATGACTGGCATATTTGGACACCTATGAGGAGAAGATCATTGGTTGATGTCAATTTACATGTGAAATAAGTGAAAACATAGACCTTATGGAGCAAATAGGGATAGCTGTTCCAGGTTTTTTGTGACATAAGATACGTCCTAACAGCGGAGGTAGAGGGCTTTTTTAGTTTTTTTATTCAAAGAAATTTAACGACATTGCATGTTCATTGGTCACCCAACGATCTTCCACGCGGCAGTCACATTAACTGTACATTATTTGAAAAGACGTGCGATCGGCGAGCGTTAACTGTACATCACACAAAATCAACAAGGACACTTACAGGGCATTGTCAATAATTTCTACACTCTAAATATTTCAAATATACTATTGGTCTTTTGGGATGGATTTAATATTACAAGAAACCGTAATTATCACATATCTAATATCAATGAGAAAATACTATTCCATTCACTTACTAAATCATATATTCATGTTCATTCACTACGGGCACAGTGCGCCAAATTAATATGTTACCCCCAAGAGTAGTATTTTCATAGATGTTTGGCCATAGGCATAATAATAATTGAAAATATAAAGAATATTTGTGGGTAATAGTCTTCCAGTTTATATCAGGTTCAATATAAATATTTTTCCTACCCCTAATAAAAAACGCCATAGGCTTAACATGGGATTTGCTTATTTCACAGGCGTGACATATTTAAAGTGTTGTTTATGCCACTACTTTCTGATACTGAAAAAATATGGAAACGGGGCAGGATAAAATCTAGACGCCACTCGTTTGAGTTTGAGCTTATTTATGTCACTCATTTTGTTGGTTCCGTAATGTCACTCGTCTTCGACTCGTGAAATTATGGAGCCAACAAAATGCGTGGCATAAATAAACTCAGACTCAAACTCGTGACGTCTCTTGATAATCCCAATAATGTTCGTGACAGTTGATATGCTAATGATAACTCTTGTTATGCAAATATGACTAAAAAATATATCACTGATAAAGAATGTCAGCCATGCTGAAGGCAGTCATTGAATGATTTACATACATTTCGCTGTATCCTGGAGAAGTGTTCTTATGTGTATGTTTCGGCCACATTTCATCTTCCCACAGCACTCGGTCTCTATCACTCTCACATGTTTTACTTTTTTTCCCCCATGTCCCTGTCTCCACCATTGCTTTTTATAAATTTTCCTCACACAAATTCCTGAAGTATATACATAGAAATTTTACTGATTGCACATGTATTTATCCTTAAACAATTTCCGATGAATTCCATTAGATTCCCAACTACTAATTTGGGAAAAACTAATTTCGCCACAATCGCAGCATTCATTGCCTTTGGAAATGTGCCTGTCATATTACCACAATGATGTTTGGCAATATATGTGTTTGTTTGGTTTTTGTAGCAATATATTGCAACTCAAATTTCATTGAGATAAAATATCTACCATCTTTTCTGTCAAACCTGATGGAAGGCACATCCATGGGAATAACAGCGCTGGGTGATTTGAAACCTCCATGTTATATAGGTTATGTTTGTACAGGCTTTCTTCATCTAAGATACATTTTTATATGTATTTGGACATTGTATTACATTCACCGACATTTCTATACTAAGACCTACTTTCAGGCTTAGGAAACTCTTATAGTAGGTCAGTGGAATATGTAAACACCCTGGGATACTTTTTAGATTCCCCATAAGAGCAATATCTGTCAATAACCAAACAGCAATATCAAGGACAGCTATGAACATAATGAGAAAAAAAAGCTACACAAAAAAAAACATAGTATATAAAACACATAGGACAAGCTAGGAAAGAAAGCATCTTCTAGTTCGCATAGGATAGAAGAAAATGGGTGAGTAAAAAGTACTTTCTTGCAGATGATGAAAGAGGCCGAAGCTGACACATAAGTCGGGTTCGGAGCTCTACTCATCGCCATTTTAAGTGTCATGTTGAGTGCCAAAGGGACGGCCCTGGACCTGGAGTTCTACGAGGCGTCTTTTAGCGAAGTGGTGTTTTCCTTCGCTTGACTGACTTCCTTGAATCCTCCTTTTTGTCCATGGAAAACGCTCGCAATCTTTTTTTAACACTCTTTAGATTTTAAGCGACGTGGGAAGCAGACCATGGTGGCCATTCTCGTTTGATGCATTCCGGGAACAAATTTTCTACACAATTTTTTTTTATAGAGTAAAAGGTATGTCTGACAGTTTGCCTTGAACAGTAAAACCCTTGTTATTTTCCTGGTAGCTGAGTATGAACGTGATTCAATAGAAATAAGCTTTCTTCATTGGATTTTAGAAATGGGTCAACCAAAGTGAATATTGACCATAATGTCTATGATAACAATGATTTAGTAAAAGTAATATCAGGCAATTTGGCCTTAAAATTAAAACCCATGTCATTCTCCTGATTATTGAATTTTATGAGCTTAAAGGGTTGTAGAGCACATATCTAAATTAAATGTCGGGGTCACCATGCCAGCTTTTGATTTAGAGATCAATATCATGTGAATATTATGAAATAATATACAGAAATTGTAAAAAGTTGTACTTCACACAGTGAAATCCATGTAATTTTCCTCAAACTTTCACAAAATATAGTGAATATATAGTTTTACACATTTAAGTTGTATAATTCGTAGGTCACTGTCCTTGTTTTTTAAAGAATTGAAGAAAACCTTATTTTTATGTTTATTTCCTCTGTAAATCAGACAAATGCAAATTGGCCTATTTTACCTATTCGGATTGGATAAACTGAACAAAATATTAGATTTACTCATTTAGAATGAATCCCAATAAACCAACTTTCACTGATAATTGACATTATTAAAAAATCACCAGATTGCACCACTGTAAATTATAGGATATGCCTTTAAATCAGACATTTATACCATTGAATATGCTTCTTGAATATCATGTTTTGTACATTTTCCAAAATACAAATAGAAGCAAATGGTTAGTATTCTGGGACAGTTCCTCTCACCTTCAGAATCTTCTCAGATTGTTATCATTTTCTCTATATCAATAGTTTGCTGAGAGTATATCTTGCATGCGGGATCAATACATTTCAATAGATGATAATGTCATTTATATCGGTTCTATGTATTTCAAATCGAAGCGGTATATATATATACAAAAAGAAAATACGTAAGAAAATCCACAAGAATAACATTTTTCTCATTAATTTCATGAGAAAGGTTTTTGAACATGATCTGGCGTAGCTGTAATGAGTTTCATTTTGAACAAACAAGTCGCGATAATTATCCTGATATCATCTGCAGGGAAGTATATATGTGGCCTAATTAATGTCCACTGATATATCAGAGTATAATGACACTTATGGCGAATATCGCAGAGAGACTTTAGATCAGAATAATGGCCGTCCATGAAGCTCCTAATGAGGTGTCTAGGATGTAGCTCTCATGATATTCAGAACCTCATAGAATTTGTTTTTCATTCATTTATCTATCTTGGGATGTTCTAGGCTCATGGCCTGTCTTCCTCACACCCAGTGATAATGTAGAAACCAAACAAGAGTTAGTCGTGTTGTTGTTTATCGCATGACGGCAAGAGCACATATTACTGCGCGAGGCGAAGCCGAGAACAGTAATACGTGATCTTGCCGGAGTGCGATGAACAATAACAGGACTAACTCAAGTTTGGTTTAGAATTTATCCTACCCCGCCCATCTAAATTACTTCTACATTAACAAATGACGTCACTTGTCAAGTGTATCCTACTAGGGCAATATTTTTCATTTTTCTGAACTCCAGACCAAATACAGTGACCCAATGTTAAGCCTATGGAGTTTTTTATTAGGGGTAGGATAAAGGGTATGTTCAGCGTCGTTTTCAGGCTATACATCAAGTAACTCTTTGCGTATAACGTAGTAAAAAAAAAGAGAAAAAAAGAGATCCATTAGGATGAAGAAGAAGAAAGAAAGTGAAAAATTACAAGAACGGTATAAACAGACATACATTCAACTACAAATATATCAAGGTGATGAAATGTTTGGTAATCATAACAAAATGACGGGTATATTAGTACATAAACCCGGTAGTATGTATACTTAAGATGATAAATGGATTAATCACTATTTCCCTGTAATTGACTACATATTACTGCCACTTTTGTAAGTCTACTAGTTAGACATCTGGTTTCAAGGAACTACCACTGGAAGGAGTGGAAGATAGGACGGCTAGTACGACCTAACTCTATTTCAAGGATAAATAAAACCCTTAAAAAATAAAAAAAAATGTGTGTTGATCCTGTTTTCGATTTTATCATGTTACACTCAACCAGACGTTAGTAAATTCTATCAATATTTCTGGCAGTATGCCTGTGACCCCGTTTTCTAGTGTCATAGATCTACTACTATGCACCCATGGCGCATATACTGTAAATCTTCAACGTTTTGCGATATGATATAAAATACCGTACGGAATAATATGGAACACTGTTCCGTGCGTGTCGTATAAAACAGCAGTTGTTAGGCCAAATTAAGTTAATTATTTCATTAATTTCGAGTATATAGTAAATATGTAAAGACCCACCATGCTTGCACAAACTACAAAACTTGGTGACAAACTTCTTATCATAATATGCTATAATAAAATAAAACAGTAAATAAACCACTGCCAACGGCTTTGACTATTGAGAATAAGTTAAAGTCCCTAGATACACGATCAAAATGTATTCATTGCTACATCGGAAGGAAATAATCTGGATATATAGCTTACATTCGTCTGAATAAACCGCTTCATATAAAAACACAATGGTTATACATAGATAAACCATTATGGATATTGAAATATATCACAAGAAATTCGAGGTTCACGCATTAAAGTATACATACATGAGTACTAGTTCTGGTTGTTTTTGTTAAGGCCTGGAACCCACCAAAAACGATGCAGAAATTTAGACTTCTCGATGTAACCCGACGCCTATTCAATTCAGTGCAATTATGCGTCGTAGAGCGCGTCGTAAGGCGCGTCGTAGAGCGCGTCGTAGAGCGCGTCGTAGAGCGCGTCGTAGAGCGCGTCTTAAAGCGCATCTTAAGGCGCGTTATAGGGGGGGTTGTAAGGCGCGTCGTGAGGCGCGTCGTGAGGCGCGTCGTAAGGCGCGTCGTAAGGCGCGTCGCAAGGCGTGTCGTAAGGGGTGTCGTGAGGCGCGTCGTAAGGCGCGTCGTAAGGCATCGAAAGCCCGGTTTGTGGGACCCTACAGCTGTGGTAACATGTGTATAAATGTGCCGCAGTATAATATAGCTCTATGTCCATCTAAATCATGCAACAACTCCAGTACAGCATGTTCGTATAACGCATGACGACATGACATTTAGAAAGAAATACCCCTCCAGGTTATTGCATTTGAAATCAGATAAACGTCAATCAGTTCTGGTGAAATTGCTTTTTTACGTATGATATGTATACCCCCTACCAGAGTAATTGTGTTTGATATCATCATAATCATGAGGATGTATATAATTATCGATGTATAGATTGTGGATGCACTGTCGATTTAAAAAGCAGTTAGTAATGATGTCCTGAGCGGAATTAATTTAGCCTTCAAAGTGGAGGTTACCGATTATCAAAATGTATATCATATATTCAATGCACCTCTTTAATCTCAGTGAGGGTATATATTAGTTTGACTATATTTCCCATAAAAACCATAATATATACAACGGACATGGTAAGTAATTAATGTTATACGAGGGAGGAAAAAAAGACATTAAAACTCCGAAAAATCATAATCAGATAACTTTAGGATATATATCATAGCCCAAGCCATAATCATCTCGCGTATTATTATATACCTGTGGCAGTATATCTTGCACATACTGCCCGCTCCTACCCATATCGTACTTATACCCGTACAACACCTAGGTGTCACATGTTATCACATGACTTGTTAATGGAAACGGAGCAAAAAATTAACAAACAAAATGGCGGATGTTTCTCTTATCCATTCTCCGATCCGGCCAGGAAGTAGGTGGCGCTACGAACCCCCTGGGCGGCCATTTTGGAGGAACCCCTACGCAATACTAAGCCTATGGACCCGTTTGGATGTCCATTTATCATACTATTTGATGTGTGAGGATGTTTTAAGTACTTCTGAAGAATTCTCTTAGTCAAATTTAGATTCTCTGCAATTTCAGATCAAATGAGTATGTGGTGGCCCTAGTTTAGACTATATATGCGATGTCAACAAATCGTCGAAACAACCGTTTCTCTTTGAGCAGGCACGTTCAAATTATTTCTGAATAATGTAAATAATCCTATTTAAACTATTTCATATACAAAATTCACAGGAGAAGGTAGATTATCATAGTTTTTCGCCATTTTAAACTCTGACAGCGCTTTGTATTCACCAGCAAAGATGGCAGATCGCTCCGTTGTCAAGTGAATTTGCATAATTTGTAGGGTATTTTGAACCGGAAATGTCCAGCCGGATCAGAGAATAGGTATACTTAAACAATACGATCGCCCAGCACTACCCACACACCCGAAATCAACATGAAATAAACAAACATTCAGACTGTAAATACATACACAATAATGACTGGTTTTGTGTACGAGTTGCCGTAATCTCCGAGTAGTTGACGCGTAGTAATATCCGAGCGATTAGCGAGGATATTACGTCGTCAACTACGAGGAGATTACGGTCATTCGTATACAAAACCAGTTGTTATTGTATTTATTACCCACCTACAAGATTGATAACAAATCTATTGCAATTAAAAAGTTTCTGTAAGCCATTTAGTTCAAGACATCACAGCACTGTCAAGTGTGGCAGTAATTCGGCGTACATACACCAATAATATAGTTCGCCATTAATCTGCACTTTTAGCATGTAAAGTGTATTATGACAGTGATCTCTGATGGTAAATGAGATTATTATGATTGATTCTATATAATTAGCATTGAAGGAACATTCAAGAAACTTATTTTGAAGTACACAATAATTCAACCTCTTTATGGACAGGACTATTTTTCCAGAATCTCCTGCAGGAGATTCTGACATGCCAGAGTCTCCGGGTAGCTAATTCCAGATGCCCAATACATTTCCTATGGAGACTCTGTAATTGGTGGGTAATAAATACCCAATATTGATATATCATCGCACTATAACATAATGTATGAAACGATGCTCCGCCCAGCGCCCGATCGAGAGCTTGTCCAAAAGTTACTATATGACGTCATTACTACCGCTCACTCTCTCAGCAGAACTTTTGTGGCACTTGCGCTTCCTTATCTCTGCTACAACCCGCCGCTATCACTCTCCTTGATGACGTTGTGACTTCAATGCGGACTGTCACTCTCCAGATCGTAGTCTCGGTTGTATTCGATTTAAGCGTGCGTATAACAGAAGAATCGTACGCACCGGACAAGGTACCGAAACCCGCCAAGACGACCAAACTCGAAGGAAGAAAATAGCCAATTTAAGGTATATAATAATACGAAAACAGGCATACTGTGTCTGTACGTGATAAATACTGGGTAAAATTTTACCGCGTATTTATCACGTTCAGCCACAGCAACCCTGTTTCAGTATAGTATATATATACGTTGATGCTCAACGAGAAACGCAGTTAGCATCGGTCATGGCGCCCCTGACTACCATTCCCTCTAATTCAGGATTAAATAAAAATGCAACTCTTCTTTTTGCTAATTTTTATAATAGCAACCTTTATTTCTCTAGCCATTTACAATTTTATGAAGTTTGCAGAGCGACTACCATTCCCTCTAATTCAGGATTAAATCACAATACAACTGTTATTTTTGCTATTTTTTATGATAGCAACTTTTATTTCTTTAGCGATTTACAATTTTATGAAGTTTACAGAGGGACAATGTAATAGATATGAAGATTGAAAATAGATTAATTATGATAAATTGTTGCAAACAGCATCATCATTCTGAGATGTTACACTGTTATACTGCACCCATGGGGAAGAGCTTTACTTGTTTTGAGTATCTACGGCAAGCTTGCTTTTTTTCTACTTTATTTTGGTATGTAACAAATATTACACATAAAAAGGACTTGTCTGTTATACATCAGCAACTCTACCTCTGGGCTTCCTTAGAATAGAAAATGGTAACACATCCCAATACTTGTCATTGGAAGCATGACCTTCGATCTGCATTTAAAAAAGTGTATTTCTCTTGATAAAGGGACAATTTCCCAATATGTTTGACCGCTATAACTCTCCTTGATGATGTTGTGACATCAATGCAGACTGTCACTCTCCATCGTAGTCTAGGTTGTATTCGATAAGCGTGCGTATAACAGAAGATCCGTACGCACCAGGCAAGGCACCGAACCCCGCCAAGACGACCAAACTCGAAGGTGGAAAATGGCCAATTTAAGGTATATAATGGGGAAGAGCTTTACTTGTTATGAGTATCTACGGCAAGCTTGCTTTTTTTCTACTTTATTTTGGTATGTAACAAATATTACACACAAAAAGGACTTGTCTGTCATACATCAGCAACTCTACCTCTGGGCTTCTTTAGAATAGTAAATGGTAACACATACCAATACTTGTGATTTGAAACATGACCTTAGATCTGCATTTAAAGAAGTGTATTTATCTAGATCAATGGACAATTTCCCTATATGTTTGACCGCCCCCCCCCCCCGACCCCTCTGGTATACCTTATTGATATCTTCTAAAATGTCGCCTCGAGTCATGTTACCTGAAAATCTCCCGTGTCATATACGGCCCTCCAGCGGATTGCAGGGGAAGCAGGGTAGGCTCTGAGGTCATATAGGCTAAAGAGACAATAAGCGGGAATCTCTAGTGCCCCGAAGACATGGTAAAGCAATTAAGAGCGCATTGTGTCAATGAGGTACCTATGACCGACACAAAAAGGGAAATCCCGTTTACAGCCTCCTATTCAAGGCGACCCCGTCACATCTCTTTGTCATCGGACCTGCTCTGGAATGTATGACGTCATTGCCATACTTAGAACAATCACTATAGTGGTACAAAGTGTGGACACGTGACGTTCAAGGTAACAACGTTCGTCCTTTGTTGTGCAGCCTGCAGGTAAAAATTGTGGTATTGTGTACCAATAACAACCGTCCGTGGTACATCATTCTCTGGGTTTTTTTCTGGAACTTTTGTCATCATATCTAAGCTGTGATATTTCTTACTATGTATATGTACCGCTTATATCAGGTGAGACTATAGAAACGTGTGCTATTATTACATACCTATAGCTGAACGTCAGTGAAATACTACCCGCTCACGGGGGTGTAGTATATCGCGACTCCGGCCCACTATGGTGCGCTTCATCGTACTGCAAGATTCTAACGTGTATGTAACTAACTCTCCGCAACGCACTAGGCATGCGTATTTTACGTCATCGTGACCAAAAACAACATGTCAGAGGACGTCGAATCGCGACTTGAAACTCGCGATACATGCCCCTTGTCACGAGTACAAATGCGTGTTGACCAAATATCGAGGCATATTAGGGGTGACGATAAACTAGAACAGTTTTAAATGTGTAAATATGTGGATATCATCGATAATAACAACACGCCACTTGCTCTGGTCTGCAACGGGGGACACACAGACACGCTTACGCTGGTTCCCGGGCCATACTCCTACCGCTCTCCAATCGCATCTTCTGCTAGCTGCACGAGTACCGAATAGCGGCCAAACATCCGTTGGGCGAGTGATGGCCTATCGCGCATGCGCAATGCGCACATCCTGCGCAACTTCCGGTTCGTAGCAGACAGTGTCAACATAGAGCGGTTGTGACTTAAGAACTCGATAAATGGCGTCTTTCTGATCGAATAAAGGTATGTAATAATAAGAAAACGCCCTGACTGTGGCCAGAACTATGTCTTAGTTCTCGGTCACCTATCGCCGACGTTCGCCCCTTTGCCTACGGCGTTGGGGCGAACGTCGGCGATAGGTGACCTCGAACTAAGACATAGTTCGGCCACAGTTAGGGCGTTTTCTCCTAGTACTCCATTTTATCATCCACCTAAAACAGAGTTTCATACCAAACCTATATAGAGCCTACAGATCGCTACTGAGTTGAATATGGAAAGTCGCATTCTCCTAGGAGGAAACAGGGAAAAAGTCCCTAGCATGCGAAGTAGTGTGTGAGAAGGTCGATGCCTATTATGTCTTTCATTTGATAAATCGTATTTGGAAAGCTGAATGATGTAATACAACTTTTGCATTATTTAGATCTACATGGTCGTATTCTATTCTCCTCGTAGTTGATACTACGCGATATCCTCGATTTCGCTCGGATATCAATGGGTTTAAATCTGGAACGAACTTTCCCTCTCTGTCGCCTACTCTCTTTTGAAGACAAGAGTAGTGTTTGCTCTTTTCACCCTACATATGTTTTAGACCCAAACAAAAATTACGACACAGCAGGACTTCGATAGTTAGTAGTGATGTTATTGGATCGAGTGGCAATACAGTACATGGTTCAAAGTTAGTAGAAATGAGGATGTGAATTTATGTAGGGTAGCTTTATATTCAACAGTGTTACATTTGCATGGATATCTGTTCTTTTAAGTCGAATTTGCAATGAGGAACGTTTATCCAATAAGTACAAGTAATCGTAGTCCGCGCTATCCATTTCAGTAATTAACCCATTCGCGGCGGGTGATGCCTGCAGGCATCACCACTGTATATCGGGTGATGCCTGCAGGGTACACCATGGTACATCGGGTGATGCCTGGAGGCATCATTTTCGAGAAATTTACGAAAAGAGACTATATATACAGAAATAATCGAAGAACAAATCTGAAATTTTCACAGAATGTAGGAATGACATGGTTATTAATAAATATGTATCGAAAATGAAACAAAAAGTTGGTCACATGACCTTTTAATCGAATGAATGTGGGAAATACGAACATGAGAAGACAACCGGGCAGAATCACCACTAAAACCCGCCAACATGGAAGATTCAGACTGTCGGGGGTTTATCTTCGATCAATATTTTGAATTCTCTACTCATCCAAACTGGACAATATTATATGGGAACAAACCTCAGAGTGTGGGGAATATCCTCGTATAAGTCACTGCTCAAATACTATATGTTAAAAGCCTGTATGAATTGATTTTCTAACTCGCCTTCATCCGCTGTCATAGTCGGCTTCCCCCTGCCCAAACACTGAGTCAAGTTTGCGTTTCGATGATAATATCTTTCATTCATTTTCTACTACTTCCACAAGTTTAAACTGTTCAATATATATATACTGGAATAAACCTCCAAGTCTCAGCTTTGCTCCCACCTACCTCCCTGATCGTTTATATGATGCTAAAAGCCCGTACGAAATTATTTTCAAATAGACATATTTTGCTGTCGGCCCTGTGTGGTAACCCTTCTCCAGTAGTTTGTTGAAGCAAGTCAAAATATGAACCGCATTAGGCCCAACCTTGATATTCGATCATCAAGTTAATACTTGTTCAAACTGTACAATATATATACGGGAAGAAAGCTAGAAGTGTGGGGAATATCCTTGTATAAGTCACTACTCGTTTATCTAATGTTAAAAGCCTGTAAAAATTGATTTTCTAACTCGCCTAGATGCGCTGTCACTTGACAAGCATTCCCCCCCTCCCCACCACACCACTGAGTTAAGTGTGCAGTTCGATGACAATTTCAATAAATCATTTGATTTTACTTTCACATGTTCAAACTGGACATTACATATACGTGAACAAACCTCAGAGTCTCGGCTTTACTCTCATCTACATCCCTGTTCATTTACCTAATGTTAAAAGCCCATACGAAATGAATTTCAAATAGACGTATTTCGCTAATGACTCCGTGATAACCCATCTCCGTAGTAGAAACCAGGTTGAAGCAAGTCAAAATATTCACCGTGTAAGGCCTGTGTTCTGATTAATATATCCCAATTTCTACTTGTCCAAACCAGACAATATTATACGGGAAAAAAGCTGGGAGTGTGGGGAATATCCTCGTATAAGTCACTGCTCGAATATTTAACACTAGAACCTTGTCCAATATGATTTTCTGGCTCGCCTACATCCGCTGTCATAGCCAACGTCTCCCCCCACAAACTGAGTCAAGTGCGCGGTACGATGACAACTTCGTTAAATCATTTAATATCACTTCCACACATTCAAACTGGACACTATATATACGGGAACAAACCTCAGAGTCTCGGTTTCACTTCCATGTACATCCCTGTTCGTTTATCTAATGTTAAAAGCCCCTACGAAATGATTTTGAAAATGACATCTTACACTTGACAACTCTGAGTTAACCCCTCTCCACAGTAGACGCCATGCTGTATCAAGTCAAAATAGGCACCATGAAAGGCCGATCTTCTGATTAAGATATATTCATTTCTACTCGTCAAAGCTGGACAATATTATATGAGAACAAAGCTAGAAGTGTGGGGAATTTCCTCGTTTTTGTCTGTGATCGAATATTAAATGTTAAAAGCCCATACGAAATGATTTCCTAACTCGCCTACATTTGCTTGTCATAGTCGGCTTCTCTCCCCACCACTGAGTCAAGTGCGTGGTTCGATGACAATTTGTTTAATTCATTTAATGATACTTCCACACGTTTAAACTGCTTAATATTTACACTGGAGCAAACCTCAGAGTCTTGGCTTTACTCCCATCTACCTCCCTGTGCGTTTATATAATGTTATAAGCCCGTGCAAAATGATTTTGTAAATGACATCTTAGGTTGATATCTCCGTGCTCATCCAACTCTCTCACTCGACTCCATGTTGAAGCAAGTCAAAATATGAACGGCACCTTCGTTGAATTGGTTCGCACAGATCCAACACTTAATATAATCATATAGATATCACACAGGGAAAACTCACCAGGCTTCACAGTTTCTTCGAGTATAATCCAATGGCAATGTCATAACATCTTGTAGTAGTAAATCGACCAAACCTTGAGTTAGGTGATAGGTAAACAACTTGTCTTTCGTAGTATTGGCTTCATTGACAGAACACTGAGTAGAAATTCGATAGGTTCTGAGGGTAGGTAAAATACATTTTCTCCCGTTATTTGGCGTCTATATGAATAAACCAGACACTGCCAGAATCGTGAAGACTTGTAAAATATTCCCAGGGTGATGATTAATGATATCAATGCCTTTTGTATGGGTAAAACACCAGCAAAGTTATAACTGTAAAACCGCAACTTCACAGCCTGGCGTTGCCAGTGTAACTATAGTGACGGTTTTTTTTGTCTGATCGATGTCCCAACTTCAGCCTGTCCATACACATTGATTAACAAGTAAGTTCTCCATAATAACCACCCACAGATGTAGAGATCATATCTATTTTGCTTGTCCTCAGCTGATACCCTGATATTCGAATAATCCAATACATAAATCCAGGTTCTAACACATAAGATACTCGCCAGCGTCTGTAGACTTGCAGGCGCCATTTTTAACGTTATCAAGTCACCCAGATTATTTTCAGGATTTTCTACATTATTCTTAATATATACAAACCCAAATTCTCAGAGGAGTTCAGAAATAGTCATGGGAAAACAACCCTATCAACGCTTTTTAATGTTATTAACCATCAATCAGATAAAACAAAGATCTCTAACCCTACAACGTTACGTCGTCCCAGATCTAGGCCGGAAGCGTACATACGCCCGCCGCCAAGCGGTAGAATCTGACTGTTACCCGGGCTGGCTTCGCGCGCTCTGAAAACCGCCCGCCGGGAATGGGTTAAAGAACATCATTTTGCTTGAGATTTTCAAATGAAGAAGAGCTGCAAGAAGTATTTCAGCTTTGACAATGTGTTATCCCAACAAAAGAAAACTCAATACTTTTCTGGAGGTTCGAGGGATCATTGTTAAGGACAGGTATGATTTCCAATATGGCTCAAGTTGATATTGAAAAAGTCTTCTGTTCGGTATGGACACCTGTGTTAGCTCATACGTTGAGATAAGGCCCGTTCCCATTGGCCAACAAAAACTGTGTAGATTTTCTGCGTTCTCCTGATAGCCTATTTCCATTGGCCTTTTTTTTTAGTTATGTTTATTCTGGAGTTTGTTACTAGGGTAGGGTTACCCTATTTTCAAAAGGCTCCAGGGCCAATATTGTGAATTTCTTCTTTCATTTTCACCGATATACAGTCAGGAACAACCGACGGACCTAGGCATCGCCAATTGTAACGGTTCAAAGGAACAACTCCACACTTTCAAGTCTACTGGAATTCTGTTTATTTTCACCAGAGACCACCGGTTATATGGATACATAATTCACTCGATAAGACATGTCAGTCACGCATTGGCCAGATGCATTAACCAATCATAAGCGACCTCCCTTTATCTCACCCCTGATATTTTTTCTCCATAGACTTAACATTGGGAACTCGTATCTAACGCCCATTAGATATTTAGGTAAAATATCCAATGGGGGATGTCACAAATGTTAGCCCATTAGTCAATATTAAGGGTGAGATAAATTCAGAAACCCATTCAAGTTTAGGGTCAGAGCTCGATCCCATCTCATTTTAATCACAAAGCAATTCACGCGGCTTCGCCTTGTGAATTACTACGTGATTCAAAATCGATGAGATACGTACTCAGACCCTAAACTTGAATGGGTTCCCCCTATAATATCAGTGGGCCTGCCAGGGCAAAAGGTCCGTGATAGGTTATCAATTAAACTACAAGTACCAGTCATAGTCCTTCAATTTGGTGAGAACTTAGAATACAATTACAAACTGAAACAATGATTCATTACATAGGCTATTAGGAGAATACAGATAATCCATACCGTGTTTGTCGGCCAATGGAAAAGGCCTATAGATAGACATCATCATAAAATATATTACCTGCATGCAAAGCCATCTCTGAAATCGTGATAGTCGTACTCAGCTCACGATATTGAAGAACCATAGGTGACATTTTCTCACGGACAATGTCAGTGTGTGTTTTGTTATTTATTTAAATATTTCAGTGTCTGCTTCGGTGCCTCACACACGCATCTGCAGCTATGATATTTTCACTTCAATGGTTTGGTGAAGATGATAACAGTTGCTGCTACGAAGTGATCTTTCGTAGGTAAATAATGTTTCTTTACAATTGGTACAAGGGGTACTCCTATCTGTAAATGTCAGCCTTGAAACAAGGGGGGTATGTCTGGAAATATTTGTATAGTATTCCTATGAGGATTCGAAGACTATGATAATTTAGTTGATACTATATTTTGTCATTTTATACTTTGCGTAAAGAATATTATTTATACTAGCATATTATATCAAACATGTGCTGATTTCACCACACTAAGGCTTTATCCAAAGTTTTCTAGTCTCTTTGGAGTGTATCAAAGAATATCTTATATGGTGGATGTACTCGCACCATTAATCGTACTAGCGCCCGCATTTACTGCTAGCTATGCTTATATGACTTTTCCCGATTTTTCCCGACTTTCCCCGATCTCCATAGAGCCTATTGAAGTATCCCACAATCCAGTATGTTTACAAGTTCCGGTGTTCGCTGGTTCCCGACGTTATATGGTCATAGACCCTTGACCCGTATCCCAGAATTATTGCGGTTTTCAGAAATCTTCAAATTGAAATTTTGATGACAGAAATGGAAATTTCAGCTATTTCTACATCTAAATCCGAAATTATATTCAGTTTCTCCAACTAATAAGTAAGAAAACTGTGGTTCATGCAGTCGTAGTGTGGCCAGTCAGTCGAGAGCGGAACTTTTACTTACCCTGGGCGATAATAGGGAGATTTGTAACCTCTGGAGGGTCTATTTCGTCAAGTTTCGGTTGCTCGGTGGAGTCAGCACATTAGATGTCATTACATCCTCATGTATCTATATCTTATTTCATTGTTATTTGCGCAGTCTATTTATCAATGAATACGTGTGTTTATATACAGGACTTCAGTATGGTGAGCATTACAAAGATGTATCCTACCCCTAATATAAAATCCCATAGGCTTAACATTGAGTTTCCATATGCCACGCTGACTGGCATTCAGAGTTTTATTTGCCACTAGTGGCATACAGAATTTTTATCACGTAATATTCCAAAATCGAGGAGACGGTGTAGGATGAAATCAAAACCTGATTCGTTTTAATCTTGGCCATCACATGCCACTCCTGGAGTTTTGGCTCCGGACTTCACACGGCTTCACCTCATGAAGTCACTTTGCCAAACTCCAGTCGTGGCATACGGTGGCCAAGATTAAAACTCATGCAGTTTTACGATAATATCTGTCGCAAATTCAATTCCAATTTAGTTTTACTACACTGTACAGTGTACATAACTTGCAACATATTTCATATATCAAAAGCTTTCCCCAGTAAATAGCATAAAGTACATTGCATGAAAAAGAGAAGTAGATTTTGCGGCCTTGAACACCGCTTCCGCATAGCACATCCGGGGGAAGTTTAGAGTGGTGTATTTATTTAATCTTGTTTTTATTCTAGCTTTATACATTCCTCTTGTTTTCCCTTCTGTGTCGGTACATATGGCTGCTTCTTTGGTGTGTGTGTGTGGTTGTGGATTTTGTTTTTGTTATTATTGTTTTTGGGGTTATACCACATGCGGGATCAGAGAAACCAGCTGCCACCCGTCTTCCCTCCTACACCCCGCACACTCACGCCCCCTAGCGCAGATAAGGGCAGTTACCCCCCACCCAAACATCCCCACCCCACACCACACACACACACCTCTACCACCAGCCGCCGAGATTCGGACATACCCTGCGTTTACACGAGACAATTATGTTTGACGACTTTTGATTTTAGCACCACCTGATGATCAGTATTCAACGATTAGAAATCGTCAAGTCTAAAAACATCAGAATTTTGAAAACGCGATATCCCACCACCTGATGATTTTGGCGACGATTTTATGTTGACAACTATTTCAAAGCAGCTTCGATTCATCATCGAGAAACCACATGATTATATGAGAATTGAATCGTCAACCACTCCACTTTTTTGCATTCTGTGTCGACGATCGGGTGCCTTATTCATGTGGCATCACTATAGGAAACATTCTCTATACTCGTTGCTATAGGTGACCCTCAGGAACTAGCCAATGCCACCAGATTTTTTTTGATTTTTTTATTCAGATACTAAATGGACGGGACTCATCTGGACGATTATGAATGATCTAGTATTTATAAATGTTTGATGCAATTCTTGGGTCGACGATTCTTGGTGACGATTCTTTCCCAGGAAGCACCACCTCACGATTTTTCCCTCAACTGTTAACAATCGCCACGTTCTCAGTCGTCTAGTGTAAACGCCGGGTATGATACTCAGATATTTCATGGCTTAGTCAGAATCTCAGCTGGGAGAGTGTGACTTGTCCCGTGGAAAGCTGCTGGATCACACTCTCCAAGCAGAACTATATTCATCGCTATCTCCATCACAGACACATGTCTGAGCCTAGAGATATCTGCTTGGAGCGCACCGGAAGTGAAGCGCCCCTCACGATCTTAACCTCGAGGAGTCTAAACGGGTACAAATGTAGGCACAAGGGTCGCCCATAGTAGCGCAACTATGCCTGAAGAGATTTAAAAAGTACCGACTGGGAATGAGTCACATTGAGTGCATTGCTAGGTAAGCGGAAACAATGGAGGCATTGTTTTTCTGGTCCTCGTCTTTCTTTGTTTGAGAATAGCAACGGCAAAATGAAATCTGCAAACGGTATGAGCCATTGAGTGGTGATCACATTTCCCACTGCAGTGTATCACTGGTGAAATAATATGGATGCATGTGATTTGGATTTTGTTTGGGGGCCCTGTACTTAAAATAACTAATAATATCAAAACTGCGGTATAGAGACCTTCCATGAATTGACTTATGATGCTAAAGAGTGGAACGAGATATGTGCCTTGCCATTTAAGTGCTCTAAAGAAACGAAAATACAATTTTTTTTCAGTACAGTGAGATAAATAGAACGATTATTTGTAATGTATATCTTGAAAAACGCAAGATCACAGATACCTCTGAATGTGTAACTAAAAAGGAAATCATGTTTGGAAGGATTGATGAGGTGCATAATAATAGGAATAAATTGACCAATTTCATGTTATTGCAGGCCAAGTGGTTTATTCACAGACAACGTCTATTTCACTTTAACAATATGGATGTGATGTTGTTTATTAATGAACTTAGACAGAAAATTAAAGTGGTGAAATTTATATGCTTGTATCTCAACCAAAATCATAGATTTAGGTTTTTGGAGGGACTTGAGAAGGAGATGTAGTGTCAGAGATGGACTGGACTCTTTTCTTTTCTGTGATCACTCAACCTGTACTATTTCCTACTCCATTATATCATGATTTCTCGTGTTTGTAGTTCTTGTTCATGTGCAGTATCCTTATTTCTGCTCAATTGTTAAATATGTTATGTATTGTCCATATTTTGTAATGGTATTTCACTGTCCATGTTCTGTTTTTGTATTCCGTTTACAGCACCCATAACTGAATGACTCATTTTGGATGTATTTTCTCTGAAATAGTCAATGGTTTATAAACATACTATAGTGAGATATGACATATTAGGTGTTAAAGTAGAAAGACCATAATATGGGTGGCAACTTACCTCTAGAAAGGGAGCTAGCTAGGAAAAATCTTAGGGGATATCTCCCTGTTAAACTGTATTATTAAAAAACACACACCAAATATTTGGAGCCTGTAAATACCACAGAATGAATGTATAGATGTATTGCTATTGTATGAAAACCTATGAGATATATGTTTGGAGCAGAGTGATAAAACATGTATTGATAGATAAATAGATATTTGCTACCAAAAGACATTGTACAAGTTCCTCACACCACTAGCTCCCATGTTGCAAGCCCCTCATACCACCGGTTCCTCATGTCACTAGCCCATCATGTCATCGGCCCCTCTTACCACTAGCTCCCTACAGCAATCCCCTCACACAGTAGTTCCCCATGCCACTAGCCCCTCATGCTGCAATCCCCTCACACAGTTGTTCCCCATGCCGCTAGCCCCTCATGCTGCAACCCCCTCACACAGTAGTTCCCCATGCCGCTAGCCCCTCATGCTGCAATCCTCTCACACAGTAGTTCCCCATGCCACTAGCCCCTCATGCTGCAATCCCCTCACACAGTAGTTCCCCATGCCACTAGCCCCTCATGCTGCAACCCCCTCACACAGTAGTTCCCCATGCCGCTAGCCCCTCACACAGTAGTTCCCCATGCCACTAGCCCCTCATGCTGCAATCCTCTCACACAGTAGTTCCCCATGCCACTAGCCCCTCGTGCTGCAACCCCCTCACACAGTAGTTCCCCATGCCGCTAGCCCCTCATGCTGCAATCCTCTCACACAGTAGTTCCCCATGCCACTAGCCCCTCATGCTGCAATCCCCTCACACAGTAGTTCCCCATGCCACTAGCCCCTCATGCTGCAATCCTCTCACACAGTAGTTCCCCATGCCACTAGCCCCTCGTGCTGCAACCCCCTCAAACAGTAGTTCCCCATGCCACTAACCCCTCATGCTGCAGGCCCCTCACACAGTAGTTCCCTATGCCAATAGCCCCTCACGCTACATGTTCCTCATACCACGACCCACTCCACCCCTACCCCCACCTCCATTCTGCCCCGGCGGAGCGCTCATTGCCTGAGTAGCTCGTGTCGGACCGCTCTGAGTTGCTCATGTCGGACCGCTCACTTGAGTTTATCGCCTTCCTGTCAGGGCAGACATGGTGGTCGTGACAGGCGGGCTGACATCAGGGTCTGAGAACTCAGTCAAGGTCTGTCTCTGTGTCTCCGTGCGGGTTACCTCAGTGAACTCTCAGAGACTATCAGATGGATCTCACTGTTAATATACCACGTAATTATTTCCCTTTTTTCTATTCACCATTTTTTTTTTTTCATCAAAGTTTCTTTATCAGACTGGAGTCGTCTGCTAGGTCAACAGTAGACTCATCTCCCACAGGCTCCAGTATTATTCGTTCACAATATTAACTGTCAATATTAGGGATTTACAGGAGATATGGTTCAATTTCTAACATGCTTGTACTACTTAGAAACTGAACCTAGAAGCCACCTGGGCCTCATTGTGAGCAGGAGTTATACAGAGAAAATTAAATTACATTGGTCACATGCACAAGTAACAGTTTTTATTTTAAACTTTTATTTATACTGGAGCAGGCTCAACCTTACGGCTGGTTTCAATGCCTCTCCCGATCAGAGTAGTAGATACAGCAATTCTTCCATGCCAGATTAACTACAACGTATATACAGGTACAAAGATAAACAAGTTTGACACTTGTAAGTGGATGGTTAATCAGAAGGCGATCAGGGGGTCAGACACAACACAGTCACTCCGTATACTGTAAGTATAGGTATACAGAAAATAAGAGATCTAAGTTAAAGCCTGCCCCCACCTACCACGATTCTTGTCCCGATCGGCCTTACGACGGCCTTCCCGACACCATTCCGATTGTAGCGTGAGGTCTGGCAAAATCGTGGTTGGTGGAACAGGTTTCTGCGATTCCGTCTACAACAGCTCACAATAGGCTGCAATGAAAATGCCAATCGTAGAGGTCCCGATAATTTCCAACATGTTGGAAATTTTGTAGCCTGTCATAGGGTATCGTAGCAACCGCTGGTTTCGTCATGGAGCTATCGTGACCATAGTTTATGTTATTGGTCCTCCCAAGGCGTTGCCACGCTCTACGATTTCAAACTGTTGGACCTATCGGGGACCTCCCGATAGGTCACGATTTCCCCATTTCAAATCGTAGCAATCGGGAAGCATGTCGTGGCCTATCGTGGTAGGTGGGGGTCCCCTCTAACAGTTCATTTTATCAAATGTCCAACGGGATGTAACTACTAGGGCAACTATGTACTTCTGTAGTTAAGGAGAACTTGGTTTACTAAGGGATCTGTGTTATCACATACATCTTTTGTGATTTCTTAAAGTTTTCCAATTCTTCGATATTACGTACCGCTGAACAATAAAGTTGTTCCATAGTACATTACGTTTCTCATATAAAGTTATGTAAAGAATAGCATGCTTATACGAGATAACCCAGACAAATGATTGCTCATAAGCCTCAGAAATGTGTTGGGGAACTTTAACGACATATATTTTTCGTGCAAGACTGGACGCTCCTCCACAATATAGTAAATATTTTATACACAGAAAGAAATCCCTCATTTACGCAATATAGACAATAAATAAAGACAATAACTATCAAGACAGAATAGGAGGGTCAATCTGATGGTTATTTATTAAAAACATGATCAGGACATCTGATTTTTTTACATGATTTTTGGATACGTCATTACTTATTATGAATTGTGTTTCTTCACAATATTCATTCAAATATTCTACTACACTATTGTAAGCTGATCTTTAATATCTTTCCGTATTAGTTTTAATATCGTAATAGATTTATTTCACTCTGGCTAATGGTGGTTTTTTTATCCGTCAGAATACAAGCTCTTTCCCTAACCCTCTCATTTATATGCATGGTTTATGGTTTCATAGCTTTCATGTTCAAACGTAACTTTGACAATAAAAATCACCTGATTTGTTCAGTCAATAGTATCAAATGATGTATCAATATAGTTTTCATATATATTCTTATGTGTATATGAGTCCCAGCTTTTTCTTCGCAAGATATTTTAGACAATTCTCATAGGAAAGCCATATATCAGAAATAATCTCATACTAATAATCCACAAATATTATTGTAAACTTATTTTTCTCCCAGTAGCTACTAGCAACTATGTAATTTCTCTCAGAATCATTCATTAAATGCCCATTTCTTAAAACACCTTCTTTGTTTACTTTTATCATCCCTAAAAACTGCCCTCGTGCATCACTCGATGATTACTTCTAATGTCCCGTGCTGCATTCCTCAGATGATGGTGTCACTAAGCCCTTTTTTCTGCAAGAATCCACGTGCTTCTGAGAGTGACACATGGCTTGGGCGATACCTTTGGCCTTATAAGGCGATGGACCGACCTACCCCCCACGTTACAGCTTCCCCAGGTCAGAGGTCAAAGGTCAATGCCTCACTCGCTGAGATGTGACATTGTTTGCTGGTTAGCATGTCAGGCCTGACATGATTTAAGGCAGGGTGGCTGTACTACCGAGCAGCCTCTCAATACGTTGGTGATCTTTGAGAGGGTTCTGAGGGTGGGGAGGGATGGTATGGGTTGAGGGTCAGAATAGTGGGGGGAATAAGTGGAGGGTAATAAACATGTTACCAGGAGCGACAGATCATGGTACATTTATTAACCCTTTCCCTGCAGCACCCAGTTCCCCTGTTCACCTCCACAGGGCAGGCATTGCTTCCCCAAATGACCCTGCTATGGCAGGCATCTTTTTTGGGAAATAACAATGTCATGTGATGTGTCATGTGATTTAAGTAATTTACCTTGGTGGCTGATCATACTTTTTTTATACCAAATCAAAGGTCAATGTGCCTATTATAAATTGTAAAAATTTCTTTTGAATCAAACAATTATCTTTTTATCTATTGAATTTTGTATATGAGTATCAATGATTCCTCTAAGATGCCTTGAGGTATCTTCCTGCCGTAGCCAGGGGAATGCCTGGAGGCATCTTCCTGCCGTAGCTAGGGGAATGCCTGGAGGCATCTTCCTGCTGTTAAAGGGTTAAGAATGCTTTGAAAATAACCGAAGGCTGATAAAGAAGAAATTAACACGTTTTGGCCAAAGGCATCATTCTCCACGAGTTTGATGCGGATGGATCAGAACGAGGAGACAGCCGAGTGAATATGATCAATATCACATAGTGACAAATGAGTTGGAGAACAATGACACCCCTGTATACACTAAAAGAATATGATATAGACCATGGAGAATGGAATGCAATGCTCGTAGTGGCATGGAGAATGAGTTCCCAATGCTTAGCCTATGGGCCAAAAATACCAGGGGTGATATAGTAAACATGGTACCAGGAGTAATAAATCATGGTACATGGATTAGGAATGCTTTGAGATATCGGGGGCTTCATTCCCTTCAAGCACTGCCTTTACTATAGCAAGACAGAAATACTTGACTTTTTTTTACCAGTTTCCTAGAGTCAGAAACCATACAACGGGCAAGGTTAGAGCTTCCTAATGGGATTAGTCCGGTAAGAGCATTCCACTTGTTGTTACATTTTGCTTTTAGACAGGGCACCCACCAATTCCGACGCGAGCCGACGGGAGCCGACGGGAGCCGACGGGAGCCGACGTGAGCCGATACAAAATGACCATATCATAGCACGTCGGGAGGCATATTGTAGCGTATCGGTTTGCGTCGGCTCGCGTCGGTGCGCGTCGTAACGTGTTGGGAGGGTGCATGAAAAAAGGTGCCATGGTCCCGATACTCCCTGATATAGCTCACGACGCAAACAGCGTGATTAACAATATTTCCTTTATAATTCCAGAAATAATGCATATTTATGGTTGATATTATACCTGTAAATACAAAACAATAGTATATATGATATTGCATAATAATATTTAATGAAAAAATCAATTTCCAGTTTAAGTATAAAATGATCGATTTAAGACCCTTATCTAGTATCAAATTTCACCATTTTTGCAGAGCCGCATTAGCATCATATATTCTAGGTTTTCTGAAAATTTCATAATTTTCCATCTATTATTTCATATGATTTCCCGGTTAAAGTGTCATCTATACATACCGACGCACACAGATGCGCACTGACGCGTTACGACAATCGATACATGTTCGATTGTCGTAGACCCTCTACGATATGGGTTTTTTATCGGCTCGCGTCGGTTCACGTCGTAGCGCGTCGGGCCGCGTCGGTAGCGTTATCGTAGAAACCTGACTAACTGCCCTGATAAGCTCTATGATTTTGCTATGATATGGATTTTGTATCGGGAGGGCAATATCGGGGCGCGTCGGTTCGCATCGGAAGCCTGGTGGACACCCCCCTTAAATACACAATCCAGCAAAACACAATCTTTAGGCATAATACAAGTATAGTTCATATTCGTGTACTCGAGCGAGTCATTATATCTTTGCATTTTACATTTAGATCCTTTTGGTCGTGATGTCTTTCTCGTGGATGAGTACCAAATAATATCTATAGCTGATCTTTGTTTTCCCCATCATACCTACATAAGTATTTAGTAAACATATTGGTTGGACAATTTTAACCTGTTATGAGGTTAAGAGGGGAAGTCGCTTCGGCAAAGATAACACATTCGTGGTGATTATACAGGCGAGAACAGGAAACAGTGGAGTGGAAGGTGATATAGGTGGGTGTGAGTTAAGGCTTCCACCTAGTTTGAGGCCCTAATGAAAATGGCAGAAATTCTTTCTATTTAACTACTTTGACAATGAGCACAATTAGGATTTAAAAACATAATCTCTATGATTAGCCTCAAGATACATAAGTATGTAGATGGGCAATATCTAATTGACAGATTACTTTATTTCGATTAATTTCGAGTATATATATATATTGACCATACTTGTCCAAGCGCCAAAACGTGATGGGAAACGCCAGGCCTTACATCACAACAACACTGACAGAGTATATCAATGAAATAAACTTTAAACAGATTATCTTCGAGGCACAACAGCGTATTGCAAATCCTGCATGTTTTAGAGCGTGCTTGCGCGTCCTAAATATGTTGCCTAAAGTTTATAGAGTGCTCACTTGGACTTCCAGCTAATATCAAAACTAATACCAAATTGATGAACTGTTTATTAACAAAACTGAATAAGCAATTCACACAAAAAAGATATATTAGTACAAAAATATGCCTGACCCAATCTAATTCCCTTTCGGAGCCATCCAGCGCGTAAACATTCTAGAAATTCCTACCCCCACCACCCTCTCCATCTTTTAATTCACCCCTGGTACAAGTTCAGCCATAGGAATAACATTATAACAAAATACTCAACGATCACACAGGGAAAGTGACAATACTACGCCACGGCCGTGGTGTAGTGAATCTGAGATGACGTCATATGAATTTGCTAAGTATATTTTTATGATTCTGAAATTGTTATGATATTTAATGTCATAGAAAGGAGTGAGATAAATCCAGAACCGCATTCGAATCATAAAATACACAATACTCCATTCATTTGGTTGGCCATAATCGTCACTCGGCTTCGCCTCGATGACGATTGCGGCCCATCCAAACTCGTGGAGTATTGTCTATTCATACAATTCTCGATACAGTTCTGTATAAGTATGCAATAGATTAAATAAGGGATGTACTAAAAAAATTCAAAATTATGCACCCACACCCCTCCCCCACCTCCACTGCGCACATACATTATGATTGCCCTCGTTCTGTGTGTTATGCATTGTGCCTGCTCTGTCCCCGGAAGGTTCACGATCTAGATCGCCGACGGAATGAACGAATTGGCCGTGAAACAAGCAGGGACCTGGGGTAACCCCTCTGACCCATCATCTGGCACTGACAAGGGAAGACTGTCTGCTCACCCACCGGCCTGACACTGTAATGTCCCCAGGTCGGCTCCGACAGACAGCACCCCCTTAAAAGGGGTATCCCACTATCACGATTTGAGCCTCCGACACACTATGATAGCCTTACGGCAAGCGTTCCGATGAAAAAAATGAAATTTGTATTGGAAGGAACGAATCTAGCTTTCACGATAGACCCGTTCCTTCCGATAAAAATTTCATTAGATTTATGTGACGAAGTGAAAAATCAGTAAGGGCATCAGAGAAAGAAAACAGTAAAGTGAGCTAACTTTGGTGAATTTGGACATCCCTGAGCCTTTGTTGGGGGGACACAAAAACAAGGGAGATAATTTTAGGAAATATAGTCCCTGTGCGATGTAGAGCAAGAAATATAGTCCCTATTGAAAAAAATACCCGTGTATAATTTATTCAAGAAAGTGGATAATAAATAAACAAACGATGGTATTCTGAATAGGCAGCTATGTAAAACGCTCGAGGTTAACGCTCGTATTTTACTACGCGTCGACATTTTGCAGTTTACAGCCGCCTGTCCAGAAAACCATCAATTATTGTCTATATACGTGTTATAGAGGAAACCTATGAGAGTTTAGGGTCAGAGCTCATCGAGTTTGAATCATGTAGTAATTCACAAGGCGAAGCCGTGTGATTTACATAGTGATTCAAACGAGATGGAATCGAGCTCTGACACTAAACTCGAATGGGATTCTGAATTTACCTCACCCTTTACATTGACTAATGGGCTATCATTTATGACATAATCCCCCATTGGATATTTTTCCTAAATATCTAATTGGCGTTAGATACAAGTTCCCAATGTTAAGGCTATGGAGAAAAAATACCAGGGATGTGATAAACAAGTACATACCCAGCCGATAAGAGGCTGGGCGCCAGTCTACCAGCATCCAACGACGTTTTACAAACGCGTATTTGATTGGTTTATGGGAACCAGTGGTTAGTCGGTGAGTGAGCATGCATGGGAGAGATTCCCTGACAGATCATGTAAGACTATAAACAGAATAAAGTACGGTTTGTTTCATGAGCATGCAAGTCTAATACAGGCTTGACATGATTGCCTCTGCTGTCATTGTACCCTGCTATTCAAGCATGTCAGGCCTTGTCACAGTTTGCTCTTTGTTTCATCTGACCTTGATTTGACCTTCAGACTCAGTTCAGTATGTCTTATTCGCACTGTATAAGGTCAATATTCCTTTCACCTTGACCCTCATTCTCTGAAATGCCTAACAAGCTATTATGGCTAATTTTCCCCTTTCTTGTATTGTCAGTCTTCATACAAGGTTGCATGTCCCAAACCTTTATATCATTCCCACACACATACTTCACCACCTATGGTTAGTTTGCATCCACCAACTTATCTCACCCCTGGAATAAATGTCCATAGGCTTAACATTGGGAACTCGTTCTCCACGCCCCTACGAGAATTGCGGATTATTCGCCACGCTATGACGTCAAATTCGCTAACCAATCAGCGCGCAGTAGTAACTGTAATATAGTCCAGGCACTATATTACAACATCGCGGAGCCGCATCACAGTAGTATCCGTTCGCCAGAGTGTATGGCGGCGGTTTGTTACGCAGTGTTGATAAGATCTCGATATCGGATTATTAACGACCAGATCATCTAAATATGAAAGTAAGTTGACTATCATTTATATGTGATACTGTGTAAAGTTTCATTTAATTGTGGAGGGGTGAGATAAATACAGAAAGCTACTCGGTTTACGCTTCGTCGCTGTCCTCCACTCGTTCAAACGCTGCGCGATATTCACTCCGCTTCGCGACGTGAATATCGCTCAGCGTTTGAACTCGTGGAGAACGGCGACTCAGCCCAAACCTTGTTGGTTTCTTCCTTAATCTTTCTCACTCCAACCAGCATATTGTCACCTTACCTGGGATATTTTCTTATGCCATTCCCTCCTTATCCTTCCTTGGTTTTTTAATGTTTTCCCTCCAGTTACCCAATTCTCCATCCTCACTGCATTCTGCCCCCTCCCTTACACACACAGTATTAATATGGGGACTTGTGGCGTTTTTTACACTTACTTGTACTCCTCAAAATCATTAGAAAATATTTTTTTCTGAAGCCTGGTTATGTCCAGGGCATCATGAAGAATGGGGTCAAAATCGCACCAAAACTCAATGAAATTGACGTTTACTAATTTTTATAATTGTTCCATGCCTCCCTTTTCTTGGATACGAGCTACGCTTTTTTTAATTCACCATGAGGATAGGATTGTAACGATTTTAATAGTAGTCCATGTGTGTGTGCACTCCCTTGAAGCACAGTGTGGATTTCCACATTTCCAAATGATAAATAACATGTAGACTCTCCATCGACGAAATATTCTGATTCTTGTCGTCAAAATACAGGTGCTCTTGTCCAATGATAAACAATAGAGGTTCTTCTGACATCCTAAACTTACTGTGCTGACTTGCAAATATGTTATTATCCACCTAACACTGAGTCTCCATACCATGGAGCCTATGGAGCCTACAGATCGCTACTTAGAAGATTCCGGAAAGCCGTATTCTTTTTCGGCCACATGAAAGGCATTATAGGAACTATTTTATATAAACATTGCACTGCGCTTGCGTCTAGTTTCTAATCATTTACATTTTTTTTCCTAATCATCAGTCAAAAGGTGAGTAATAGATACAAATAACCAAGATTTCTGTCTGTGTTGCCGTATTCTCCTTGTAGTTGACGCTACGCAATACTCCTCGCTTTCACTCAAAGTATCACTACGCATCAACTACGCTGAGAATACGACCACGCAAATTCAAATCATAATATTGTATATAGTCCTACCACTTTCTGTAAGAAGCTTTTTTTTCTTGATATATTTTTTAATTTATGAAAATAAAAGTGATTTTGATGTCAAACGAGTTTTAGTCTTGCATCTGTCTCCTTCCTCGCATGCTCTTTTTTAATTTTTTTTTCTATTGCAAAGTAATTCGCCATCACTGGTGGTCTTCCATTACAGCATGGTTTCACATCTGGGTAGTAACAATCAAGTGCGTGCAACAATGTGGCACTAGTGTAGTACATATAAGAAAAGGTTTAAGTATAGGTAGTAATAGTAGTATGCGAGACATACAATTCAGGTTACAGAGGTTTATAATAATTATACTTTTAGGGTTATGAAAATAAAAGTGATTTGGATGTCATACGAGTTTTAGTCTTGCATCTGTCTCCTCCTCCTTGCTCGCCTGATCCGCTTCCTCCATCACCCACCTTTTTGAGCCCCTCGCTATCCGTGCACCTGCACACCCCTCATCCGACTGTCATCACATTCCGTGCTTTAATTCCTCCACCCTGCTCACCCACACACACCCATGTGTGACCTCGCGTGTCCTCTCCTCAATTCTCTGTCTGGATCAGAAAAAAAAACCAAATTATCAAACTAGAATCTCATCTGAATGGGGTTCTCTGTCCTCCTCACCAGACGAATAAAGGCCGGAGACACTAGGAGATTCTTGCCCCAGAGACTGGGGTTCTGCATAGTCGCCAGTAGACTTGCTCAAGTCTTTGATTATGAACATTCATTAAATGATTAAAGAAAATCGGAATACAATTTATTATAGTATGTGTCCTTTTCTGACTGGCCCATGAATCAAAGAGTAACCAGGACCTCTGCTTGGGGAGTGTGGTGCAAAATCGCGCCAGTCTACGCGGCCGATTACGGGTGATACTAGTCCCTGTGTCACTCAGAAGGGGTGGAGAGGTAGGATACAGGGACTGAGGCCAGTCTAAGTCGCCAGGAAACGCCAGTCACACAGCGGATGGGAGAGCAGAGTCAGTGACTAGCAGCACACAAAATTTCAAATATTTTTGAAAGTTAAAGCCCGATACACATCTACCGATTTCGGAGCATTCATGTAAACGGACGGTAATTTGTCCCAGGCGAGGCATTCCAACAGAGTCAGCCAAAGTCGGTAGATGTAGCACAGCTAGGCAAGGGTCAGGCAATGATTAGTGAACCACCTCCTTCAGATGTTATTTTGTCGCTGACAAGTTGTGGGTTCTTTGTTGCTAAATTGGTCGCCAAAATATTATCAACATGTTGATAAATCTAGTTGCCGGCAACGTTGGTAAATGGTCCCTGATTGGGTGGCCTACACAGGCCGAGAGATTATGTAATTCGCCCTGCAACAAGTTCACCGACTCCTATACGATTTGGGAACTAATCGTTCAGCCCTAAAACGGTAGATGTATATTGGGTTTAATTGCAACAGACCAGTGCCTTTTTGGGATGAATTTGAGTCGGTGCCTTATGCATGCACCATGGGGGGTGGGGGGGAGGCAGGGCAAGAGAATTTCATGGAGATTCCTAAAACTGTGTCCCCCATAGTTGCCGGTTGAAGCCCCCTCCCACATCCCCAAAAATTGTCTAGTGGGAATCGGGCACTAGGTGGGTGACAGCATGGAGAGAGTATGGAGTGATGTACCATCAAAGCTTGATGAAAATATGTGAAGTGAAAGGCAATAAAAATACCTTTAGCGTGACTGTGTGCGCGAGTCTGTCAGGTATGATCTGTAAACTGATGTATCATCAACGTACTCCTAGACTTCTCAGATGCAGCGTAAAGCTTTTGATGTTGTTGTCTGTTTCCATTGGCTGATTATTCCACACCGATCTAAGGCCTGTTTCCATTGGCTGATTATTCCACACCGATCTGAGGCCTGTTTCCATTGGCCGATTATTCCACACTGATCTGAGGCCTGTTTCCATTGGCTGATTATTCCACACCGATCTGAGGCCTGTTTCCATTGGCCGATTATTCCACACCGATCTGAGGCCTGACTCCATTGGCTGATTATTCTACACTGATCTGAGGCCTGTTTCCATTGGCTGATTATTCCACACCGATCTGAGGCCTGTTTCCATTGGCTGATTATTCCACACCGATCTGAGGGCTGTTTCCATTGGCTGATTATTCCACACTGATCTGAGGCCTGTTTCCATTGGCTGATTATTCCACACTGATCTGAGGCCTGTTTCCATTGGCTGATTATTCCACACCGATCTGAGGCCTGTTTCCATTGGCTGATTGTTCCACACCAATCTGAGGCCTGTTTCCATTGGCTGATTATTCCACACTGATCTGAGGCCTGTTTCCATTGGCTGATTATTCCACACCGATCTGAGGCCTGTTTCCATTGGCTGATTATTCCACACTGATCTGAGGCCTGTTTCCATTGGCTGATTATTCCACACCGATCTAAGGCCTGTTTCCATTGGCTGATTATTCCACACCGATCTGAGGCCTGTCTCCATTGGCTGATTATTCCACACTAATCTGCATTCGGGAACCATGGTTTACGGCCGCCTGTCCACAAAGCCATCGATTATTATCTATATAACCTACTGATGACAGTATGAAATTCCTCTTACTGTCTATACTGCAAAAGGTTGTGTATGTGTCTGCCTTCCTCATATACGTATTTATATAGAACGTCCTGACCATGCTGTACAAGCTACAAAACGAGATGATAATTTACGGTTTGTACAGAACGAGGTGTGTACGCCGAGTTCCGCAGGAACCGTAAATTATTATCGAGCTTTGTGGCTTGTACAATCATGGCAGATCGCTCTATATTTACTATATACGCAAAATTGATAAAAAAAAAATTCAATTTGGCCGAGCAACTAATATTTTAGTCAACGCGTACGCAGCACTGTATTTTTGCCGTAAGGAACAGTATTCTGTACGTTATTTTCGCATTATATGGCGAAATGGTGCGTATTAAGAGTATATGTGACATGGGTATGTAGCAAAAAAATAAATACATTGAATGAACCCAATCCCCCAGAACCTCGTGGGAAGGGAGTGACGCTCAGGTCACCGAACTGTGCCTGTGGAATATGGGAGGCCATTCTGGACATTGTCATTTCTTCTATATTCAGTCCACGGAATCAGTATAGAACTGATTCCGTGCAATGGAACCACACATAGATATACCTACTATCATTTCGTCATACTAAATGACTTCTTTCCATGTAATGACTATCACAAAATAATTTTTTCATGAAATGACTTTCGCGAAATGACTTTCTACCAAAATCACTTTCAAGAAATGATATTTTCATTCTGTGAAAATCATACAAAATTAGTTCTTTCCATAAAATGACTTTCACATAATGATAATTTCCCAAAATGACTTTCGCGAAATGACTTTCCCGCGAAATGACTTTCACGAAATGATATTTTCATTTGGTGAAAGTCATTTTATGGAAAGAAGTCATTTCGTATGACGAAATGATAGTATGTATATATTTATGATTCCGTTGCACGCAATGAGTTATATACTGATTCCGCGGACGGAATATAGACCAAATGTCCAGAATGGCCTCCCATAGTAGAAGGTGTGGGTATGTGGGTGAAGCTTGAGGATCAGGGTACACAAAGCACCCCGTGTCTCACCATGTTCTGTGTACCCCCGACCCGACCCGATCCAGGCCAAGGCGATAGGGGTTGGGGTATAACTTGATGACATGTTTAGGTGTCTTTGTGGGGTGCGGGTCACGGGTTGGGGAAAGGGCTGACACTTTAAGATCCTATTCAACACCTCTAAATGTGGAAACAATGGGAATGCAATGATTTCTGTCTGAGTTAAGAGCACTGAGGTGGATAAGAGTGGCAGGACTGAGAGAACTAATGTAAATCTGCTGCTCACTCTTAGGGAATTTCTCAGAATGTTATTCATGACTCCTCTCATTGGTATTTAAGCGTTGTATTTCTCTCCAAACACCATATTTGTTTGTCAATGATATCAAAAAACGTCACAGAATTCCATATGATTGTTTATATGGCATGAATTGTCTTCGCGGGATGACATCACGAAGCAGAGGTGAGTGATATCTGTAGTGGTGGACAATGAATGCCATGTAAACAATTATATGAGATTGAGTGATGTTTAGATTTTATTCTTCCCTGTCACATGTTTTTAACTTCATATCTCATGCATGGCATATAAAGATTTTATGACATAACCGTGGCATACAGTTTCACCATGTTAAGTCTATGGAGGTTGATATGAGGGGTAGGGTAATGCACATAGAAAGGTCTCTGTTGAGGCTTAAGCCTGATGCCCATCTACCGATTCAGGGTTGAGCGATTACTTCCCAAATTGTATAGGAATCGGTGAACTTGTCGCAGACAAATAACATAACCCTTCGCTCGACTGGCAGACATTGAGGAGAGGGGGTGGTGGATATTAGTCCTAAGCAAATCGGTCTACAAAATCGGTGGCTCACCCTTGCCCAGCTGTCCTACATCTACCGACTACAGCCGACTCCGTTAGGATGCCTCGCCTGAGACAAATCGCCGACAAAGGTACATGAATGTTCCGAAATCGGTAGATGGGCATTGGGCTTGATGAAGGAATTGCATCAAGATCCTGCAATACAACAGCTTTGCGCCATTTATCTTGGAATACACGTCCATAGGCTTACCATTAGGAACTCGCTTTCAACAGGCTTACCAAAACGATAACTCATTCTCAATGGGTGATAAACAGATAGATATTTCCAGGCTAAGATAAAATCAGAAACATATTCGTGCTTGGTCTGATTCCCCATTCGCCATCTCGTTTGGAGTGCTTCAGAATATTCACTCGGCTATCGCCCCATTCATATTACATGTACTGGGCACCCCAACTCGATGGCGAACGGGGACACAGACCAAACAATCATCAATTTCTTTCTTAATCCCAACAAGATTATAATGATATTTACAATGATTTAAGTGATGTTATATGAAATAAAACTCTTTCGTTTTCGATGATTTAAGCTCTACTGAGGTTATGGCCATTCAAGAGATTTCCATCATAGTGTTTACAACTCTACATCATACTAATATTTACTATAAAGATATACCTTAGCTACTACACCTTTGTATAATTTCAATTATACAAAAATACAGTGTCAGATTAGTTACATAATCAGATGGTTACTCTTTTCCGATAGACACTAGTCAGTTAGTTTTCATATAGTTCCTTTCTTGATGCAGAGACCACATTGGACAAATTGTTATGGAATCTTTACTCTCTTAAATGTTATATAAAAACTTGGCCGTTATAGAGCATTATCCAAGGAAGGGTACTGGCCGGATCATGAAAACCAGTCCAATTAGGACAGAGATCCTCAGCCATTTTATTGTCATCTGTTTCACATATGTACTAACACAGATGTAAAGCAAACTATGTGAAATATTGAAGATGATCAATAAAGAAATCTGAAGGAAAAAAAGAAAAAAAGTTCAATTTTGAGTCCTGAATTTCTTTAGAAAGTGGTTGGTGGAAAGAGGCCTATAGAATAGTGCTTCAGGATCACGCATGTAAAATACATCCTTGAGCAAGCTATAAATGGCCACACAAGGACAATCCATGGTCAGACCTTAGTATTGAACTCATCGTGGTTTGGGGGTCATGCAAAAACATGAAGCATATACTTCTCTGTGCAGTACACGTGATCTCAAACCAAAATGTTTGTCTTTGGTTTAGAAAAGTATATCCATGCTGTCTTTGAATAGGGACATCACAACCTTGGCCACTTTATTAATACTAAATGAGTTTCTATTTCTCCATAAAGGTGAAAGTACCAAAACATTGTAATAAAATCCATGAACCAATCAATTATTTTTACACCCAATTCAGTAAATCATTTTCACTTCAACAGTAAGATTAAAGGATATTTCAACAGCAGTGGCTGTATGCATTGTCAATATTAATTAGTATGACCTTTAGTGTTTAGTCTCTTGGTTTTATCCTACCCCTAATAAAAAAAACTCCATGGGCTTAACATTGGGTCACTGTATTCGGTCTGGAGTTCAGAAAAATGAAAAATATCGCTCTAGTGGGATACACTTGACAAATGATGTCATTTGTTAATGTAGAAGTAATTTAGACGGGTGGGGTAGGATAAATTCTAAAACAAACTCGAGTTAGTCATGTTATTGTTCATCGCACTCCGGCAAGATCGCGTATTACTGCTCTGAGCTTCACCTCGCGCAGTAATATGCGATCTTGCCGTCGTGTGATAAGCAACAACACGACTAACTCTTGTTTGGTTTCTCCATAATATTTCATAGAAAGTAATGTTTTATAATGGTTTGTCCAACGTTGATCAATAATGCCAGGGTGGAATTTAAATTTTCCCAATAAGAGAAACTAGGATAGAAAGCGTACACATGAAACAATATGTGCGTAGGCCTGCATCTTTTACCGAAATAAGCGCATAACTGCTCACATTTGCAAATCAACCCTTTAAGGGCGGATGATGGATTAAGGCATCAACCAACCCAGGGAAGATGATGCCTTGTGGTATCATTTCTGAAAAATCTCACAAATTCGTTTTCAACAAGGAAAGAATGGAGCAATATCGATAAACTTTTCACAGAATGTAGGTCTAACACCACAAATGGTATTTATATTCAGAAAAAATGAAATATTTAAGATAATATATCGTGTCACCCGATTGAAAACTCAAATTATGGGTTTTGACGAATAAATGCTCGTCCCCTAGCGGTATAAAGTGCCAACAGCACCCGTCCTAAAGGGGGTACCTTGGCCGCAGGCACCCGTCTTTAAAGGGTTATAGCTGTAGAGGAAGACGATTGAGATTTGATTATCGATGCGTGCCTCAGTCATACACAACAATTATCATAAATATCACCTCTCAACACGAGAGTTGGATTTAGTTGCGATTTCTACATCTGCATCCGCTATATGTTTCTCCAAATAGATCATGATAAATTATTGAGGCATGTTCCTCTAGAGTATGTGTGCACACAATTTCAATTCATGTACCCTGAAATAGTTGTAGAAATGGAACTGCGGCGTATTTTGAAAACGAAACGGTTGTTGTTGGTATTTCTATTCCGTTTCCGTGTTTTAGTCATGTATATGCATAATGGGATGATCTGAAACAGTCTAGAAATAGCGGTTGGTTGATCTACGGGACATAGTTATGCCGATGTGTCGTGCATGTATGTCCTTATTTTATAAATGAAAACCACCATGTTATGATGAATACAGGATTTTTTTTATGAATGCTGTATAGGATTATGTACAGAGATTGAACGCAACACTGTAGAGACACAGCTTATGGTGGATTTTAGCTTTATCTTTTTTGTTATTTATTGGTAGTATCTAGTAGTATAGGAGTTTAATTGCGGGGACATACCTTGCGAGTAACGGCAGCGATCTCCAGAATCGCCAACATAAATTTGCGTGTATGTGCGGTACTATTTCATAGTAATATCTCCCACCAAAGATTTACCATTTCTGACGCAAAAATCCGGTGAAATATGAAATAATAGCTCACATATATATATACGCCATTTTGTGTTGGGGATTCCGTAAATCGCCGCGTAAGGCCTGGCGTCCAACTACCACGATATAAATTTAGACCGATATGGCACCGATATGGCACCGATACAAAAATAAAATATCGGTGACAAATCGGGAAGGTGCAAAATCGTAGACATATTATGTCTGGACATGCCAATCCACCACGCATTGTATGGGTTTTTTATCGGTGTCTAATCGCAGAAACGTGGTCAATTGCCCGGATATTAGGGGACCTTCCGACGCGATTTTGATTTTTTATCGGGAGGTGCATCGTAGACCATATCGGAGCCATATCGTAGTAGGTGGACGCCGGGCCTTACTCGCTTGGTGTGTCTCCAGCATAAGATACGATGGTGAAAGATGAAATATAGGTTAGACAGCATTTGATCAAAGTTACTCATTCACGTGATATTTGTCTGGTGATCAGTGTTATTTTAATTCCTCGGGATCCGTTGTCCTTTGAACCGAGGCTGTTTGTAATCCCCACCGTTTCGCTCCCCTATAGTATGGTGAGTGGTGTACCACAGTGCTCTTAGTTTGGCACATTTGCAGTTTTTACGTTAGATCTTGTGATTCTGTCCGTTTGATCATCCTTGCATACCCTATATACATCGCCAAAAGGTTAGAGTGGTCAGATATAGACTTCCAGAGTACTACGTAAAAACTATCCCTTCACTATCTGCATGCTATTCACTGTGATATTGAGAATGGAACAGGATATAGGCATATCCAGCTGACCATGAACAATCACTCAAGACCAGAATACCTCAAGACCCACTGGTGCTTGATATGTTTGGATTCTAGATAGGCAGTTGCAGATATGGCTAGCTGACTTGATCTAACCCGAACCTTTTGATTGTTATTTATTTATAATTGTAATCTCACTCATCAATGATGAACGTACTATTTACTCCAAGTTTCTATATACCTATACTGCATATCTATAGACGAACACTCTATAGTTACATACTGCTTTTGGGGTTTAGTATCTACAGCTTTCATACTACAGTTGACCATGTGATGCCGTATAGACCAATCAGATCAAAGTTTAGATATGTGGAGACTACTTACAAGTTACTGGATAAGGGTGGACATAGCAACCTCACCGATTGGAGGTCAACAAATTGACATTTTTATCAATAGCTCAATGAGAAACAAGTTATAGGTGAAGAAAAGCTAAATTACACGATAAGGGTTTAGAAAACTGTTTAACTCGACCTCTTTAAGTAATTTTCGACATCATCGCCTCGTAATTTTGGAATTCTTTTACTGAAACAGTTTCCCTCTACTCCATGACCACATCATAGATGTAGGGGGCATGTGGAATAGTGACTCTACACCTCAAACACACCCACCCTATCTCGTCTCACCAGCCAGCCTCAGTCTCTCCCGCCATCTGTCTGGGGTCTAGACACTGCATGTGGTGCAGTGATAACACTCGCTGACTGTGATACTGACAGGTGTGTCATCACTATGTCATCACCGTGAACTCACCACTTCACTCCCACTTCTCATCCCATCTCATCATTTATTATCCATCGTATACAAAGCCCCCATTGAAAATGTATGGGGACTCAGTAAACCACGACCCATTGTATAAAACATGTCAGATACCATAACTGTGGTATACGGATTCAAACCTGTGCTATAGAGCAAAGAAATAGCCCCTATTGTTACACCCTTTAATATGGCATTTACTGGGTTAGATTCATTAGAAAAGATGGATAATAAATGAAACAAACGATGATTCTGTAAACCACTCGAGGTTGACGTTTACGGCCGCCTGTCCACAAAACCATCGATTATTGTCTATTTCCACTATATATTGTTAAGTCTAGAGGCTCAGACTGGCGAAGTGTTGACTGTAGCAATCTCATATGTCGATTTACTTTTATTTCACCGAAGAAAAAGAATGATCGGAAACCCATGACTAAGATCTGACGATCTGACCATGCTGTACAAGCTACAAAACCCAATGATGATTTACGGTTAGGCCTGGCGTCCACCTACTACGATAGAAATTTAGACCTACTGATATGACACCGATTGAAAGACCAATTATGGGAGACTTGTCGGGAAAGTGCAAAATCGTAGACATATGTCAATCCACCACGCATCGTAAGGGTTTTTTTTCAGTGTCTAATGGCAGAAACATGGTCAACTGCCCCGATATTAGGTGATCTTCCGATGCGATTTAGATTTTTTATCGGGAGGTGCATCGGAGACCATATCAGAGCCATATCGTAGTAGGTCGACGCTGGTCTTTATAATAGTCTAAAGTGGGTGGAACAGAATGCCAGCGTCACTGACAGGTAGGTCTAAATTGCTATCGTAGTTTAATATGGGACAAAAAACTAGTTTTTTTTCTAACTTGAAAAAGGCAAATCGCTGTTGTGTCGTGAATAATAGCACGATTTTTATAAACAAAACATTGTTAGAAAGCTAAGACTTGGGCCTATCCGTCAGTATATACCTGATGTACCTGTGTTATGGTTAAGATTTCCTGTCATAGATTGCACATCAGAATTTCTTAGGTAAAAAACACTAAAACATGCTACCTTCCTATCATCACAGTGATTTAATGAAAAATCTGTCACGATGACCTATAGAAATTAACACCCTATCCTCTTAGCTATTTCAAGACAATTAAAATGATACCTATATTGTCAGACTGTGATAGGTATTTTCCTGAGATAGGAGGAGCATTATGACAGATGACAAAGGGTCCAAAAGAGCCCTAAAAACATGATTTTCTGATATTATTGAATTTTTGACATAGGAGCTGCATAGCATAGCTAGAAACTGCCAATAATTACCTTAAGCAAAATGATATCCTCCCAGTTTTATTCTGTGGTGGATCATCTCCAAATCTCTCTTTATTTGAAGTATCTATGCTGATTATTGATTGAGAAAGGATTGAAGGAAAATCAAGTCTTTCCTGCTTATCTGCAATGTCAGTGATTCAAGCAGAAATATGACCTCAGGCCAAAGTTCTTTGATAAAATGACAGTTGGCATCACAATTTCCAAATCTTGGGCCTGAAAAGTTCCGTCATGTATTCTTTTGAAGTTCCCTTGAATTCTATCTACTTAATTTTCGAAAATATCATCTTTTACAAATGCTGCATATGATTGAACTAGATATTGTCATTTTACCCATATTAAACGCTCCGGACTTAAGGCACCGCATATAATCTCTGGGTGTAGGTAAAGCGAAACGAGTGAAAATTAATCTATAAATGTCCAAGTCACTGAATCACTTAAGCTGCAATTAGGATCTTCGCAATATCATTTATTAATTGAAACCTTTACTTAAATGTCAGGTGTTTGTTTCACAGGGATCTGAATTGAGGCAGACTGTTAGTAGTTCATTATATTGCTTGATAATGCATTCGTTCATTTCCAAATTTAAAAAAAACAAAGCATCAAACATTTGTTAAATCCAATTCTTGTTATCCACTTTGACTACTTCTTATTTGTGTTGGCCATGAGCATTAAGGAAAGGAGGTGTATACATCTGGAGTTCAGATACCTTTAACTACAAATCCCAACAATGCTATGACAAGTAGAAACTCTTTGGCTAATAACCTTCAGGTCTTCATGTGTTTTTGAGGTGATACTATAGAGTATGAGCTATCTCTATTTTTGCGCTTTTCTTCTTTGTATATCAGAATCTATAATAGGCAATGAGATGAGTTTCTTATAAGCTACATTCTTGGAAAGGGGTTTCAGTCCATTCTTTTTCTTATGATATATGAAAGGAAATTGACATATAAGATCGCTATTTAGCTTTAACGAAATAATCAATTATATACTGTATAGTAATGCCATTGTTTTTAACCAAAATGAAAAGTATTGAAATACAATAATGCACAATATTTCGTATAAATGTCCATATTTCTTTAGGTGTAAAATCTTTGCCAGCTCCTATTTAAAAACCTTTATAAAAGGAGAAAAAACTGAATATTCATAGCCATTGCCCACACACATGAAGAGACAAAAGAATTGTATATTTGATATTTTATAATTTACATGCAGCAACGTATAGTTAACCGTCTTGTTATTGCCGAAAGGAAAGGCACCGCACATAGTTATAACCTACTCCAAGAAATGATGATGAATACTTCATTCAAATCGAAATCCTCATTCATTTTTACCCTTCCCCGGAATTCCTGAGCTAAGCACAAATATAAGTGAAAAAGGTCAAAGATAACGTGTCGTCAACTCTCACTGCACTGTGGTGAGGCTGAACTCGTCTCGTATTGTAGCAGCGAAGAGCAACGCTTTGAGACTTAATCATAGGACATGCAGTCTACATTTGAACCGGCGAAAGGTCTGATAAAACAATAGCAAATCCCTCGGCTATATCGGATTGTCTCCAGCGTCATCTGTGAGAGTTTTAAAAAAAGGAGCTGGCACTGCTTCGTTGCCTGCCAGTCTCCTCATCATCATGGGATTTTCCATATTTGCTGCATCAGCTACGCCTGTCGTTCCACAGGTGCATGTATCAGGTAGCAGTCATCGAGTCAACCTTTACATCTGCGTATTTTATATTTCTGTTAAGGCCATAACACACTGTACGATTTCGGAACATTGATTTACTTTTGTCGGCGACAAAGGAATGGTAATTTGTCTCAGGCGAGGTATCCTAACGGAGTCGGCCCAGGTCGGTAGATGTAGGACAGCTAGGCAAGGGTCAGCCAATGATTAGTGAATGTCCCTCTCTTGAGTTGTCCTTTTGTTGCAGACGAGTTGTCATTCAATGTTCCAATCAACATGTTGATAAATTCAGTCACCGAAAACAAAACTTTGGTAAATGGCCCTTGTTTGGGTGGTCGACATGGGCTGAGGTATTACATAATTTGCCGGCGACAAGTTCACCGACTCCTATACGATTTGGGAAGTAATCGTTCAATCCTGAATCGGTAGATTTGTATTGGGCTTTAAGGCCATAACACACTCTACGATTTCGGAATATAAATCGGGTAACGTCAGTGGGTGGTGCTCCTTGAGATGATATCGGTACCGATAATCGGTGATTGAGGTGTTTACATCTAAGGACGGATCAAACATTTCATCTGCACCGATAGAGCATGTCTTTAGATTGCAATACATCACCGATTAATTCAATCAGGATTGATTTCGTCCGGGACCTGATATTTCCTTTCGGTGGAAACAGATTATGCATTTGGATTTTTTGTTGTCGACACTTGCTGATATTTTATTGGGAACATGTGATAATCGGTTGATGGTGCCAGACACTCTAATCGGTGGTCAAAATAGGTATATGTAAACATGTAAACGAAGCCTAATGTGTCCACTTGCTAATTAAAAAGCCACCAATATGCAACTTTTAAAACCTTTAAAAGTCGGTCGGGGGTTTTATCCAACATATCATACGCATAATCGGTGGCGGTAAGAATACACGCTGTTTCTTAATGGAAAGTATGGTAGTTGCCGACCGATTTTTAACATTCACATTCATTCGGCCACTGATTAATTCAACATGAAGACATATTACCAGTGGTACAAAATGTCAGTCGGTGATATAGTGCGTAATATTGAAGAAAAAAGAAATGTTGACCCTGATGATTATTGCATCAGAACTGTCGCATAATCGGTTGGCAGTACTAAAGTCCAATGCACATCTACCGATTTCGGAACATTGATGTACCTTTTTCGGTGACAAAGAAAGGGTACTTTGTCTCAGGCGAGGCATCCTAATGGAGTCTGCCCTAGTCAGTAGATGTAGGACTGCTAGGCAAGCGTCAGCCAACAATTAGTGAACCCCCCTTGAGATGTTCTTTTGTCGCTGACGAGTTGTCGGTGGATGTTTCTAAATCGCTTGCCAAAAGTTTATCAACATGTTAATAAATCCAATTCGCGACACCGTAACATTTGTAAATAACCTTGTTCGTATTACGTAATTTTCCTACAACAAGTTCACCGACAACTATACGATTTGGGAATTAATCGTTCAACCCAGAATCAGTAGATATACATTGGACTTAAGCCTGATGCCCATCTACCGATTCAGGGTTGAACGATTAGTTCCCAAATCGTATAGGAGTCGATCACTTTGTCGCAGGCAAATTACATAACCCATCGCTCAACCTGCACACTGATAAAATCGATGTATGGTCCACTAATCGCTGGGGGAGGGCAAAAACCAAAGAAACCAAGTGTTCACTAATCGCTGGGTAGCCTTGCCTAGCTGTCCTACATCTACCAACTCCGTTAGGATGGCTTTGTTGAGACAAATTACCCTCCGTTTGTCGCTGACAAACGTACATAAATGTTCCGAAATCGGTAGATGGGCATTGGGCTTAAGGCCCAGCGTCCACCTACTATGATATGGCACCGATATGGTCTACGATGCACCTCCCGATAAAAAATCAAAATCGCGTCGGAAGGTTGCCTGATATCGGGGCAGTTGACCACGTTCCTGCGATTAGACACCGATAAAAACCCTATACAACGCATGGTGGATTGGCTTGTCTAGACATATGTCTACGATTTTGCACCTTCCCGATATGGCACCGATTTTGACATTTTGTATCGGTGCCATATCGGGAGGTCTACGATTCTATCGTAGTAGGTGGACGCCGGGCCTTAAGCACAATAATCGGCAGTCCTCATCGGCAGGTGGGAACATGACGCATGACCTTGGGAATGGCCAGGCTGTGATATGTGATACAGGGGAGTATTCAGGTCACTCTACCTGTCCCTCCTCCACCTCAGGTAATCTGTATTCACTCGGCCTGACGTGATTAGTGTTGTGAATGACTGCACTAAAAGGGGTTTCCTCCTGTGCTGAGGTGGAACATTCCTCATTGATCGTGACGGAATATTTTGTAGAAATGTTTCACCTGAAATGATATAACACAAAGCTTTTAAAACAGATTATTACAACAACAAAAAATAGATGTAACAAGCCAACCTATATCATTGTATATATATATGGCATTATGTTGGTTTTGCTTTCAGGGAAGGGTTGGGGGTCTTCCTATTTTAATAAAATGGGTGTGAAATGTTTCCGTATTATTAAAAGTATGAGCCGCCTCAATACTTTGTTTTACTATTTATTTTACTATACTATCTATATATATTAAGGTTATTTCATTAGTGCCATGTGTATATATATATATATATATATATATATATATATATATATATATGGCGGTATTTACAATAACCTTAATCTCAACGAGTATAGAGAGAGTCTCTATACTCGTTGATCTCTGTCAGCAAACACATCAAATAATTAAAAGAACATTATAAAAACGTTTACAATTAAAGCATTGGAGGAAACACTCAGCTCCCTTTGATAAGAACTTAACCCTTTACAGACGGGGGTCTCTGGCAGATCCATGTTGGTGGGGACGGGTATCAGGGGCCCGTTGAATAATCTAAGATCCCACACGTATGCCATAGACACCCAGGGACGATGTGGGTTAACTTTATTCAACACTTATTCAACACTTTAGATGACCTTATAGACAGCTGATACTGTCTTAGCGAACGAGATACTATTAGATTAATACTATCAGATTATAACCCTTGTACAACATGCAAAAAGGGTCTTTATGTAAGATCCTAGGTTATTCAACAGGCCCCTGGTTATCGTCCAATCTCAGATTCGGTTGTTTTGTCACGAGATATGAAACTTCCACATTCATTAAATAATTTGGTTTACCTTATGATATTAAATATCATATTATAGGTATATATTCTCTGCAAAATGTTTTTTGATTCATTATTTCTTGACAAAACAATAATATCGTAAATATTGTAAATTCGCCCTACACTGGGTAGTGTCTCAAGGCATCATTCGCCCCACAGTGGGGAATGCTTCAAGCCATCATTCGCCCTACACTGGGGAATACCTCCAGGCATTATTCTCCCCACACTGGGGAATGCCTCAAGGCATCCCTCGCCTTGAATGGGTTAGAAAAAAGACCTCTAACTGGCACCAGGCCTTAATATGTCATGCTAACATGGCCACAGGGACGCATGGTCACCGCTGTGAATTAATTTAAATGCAGATCGGCCGAGATAATTTATCCTACATTGGCACTCATGAGTTTCCGTGGCCTAAGGTGTACTAACGTCAAAACAATGTGGGCCAGACTTGGCCTTCTAGACTCGACTAGATTAGACTCCCTAGTGCTGGGAAAGTGGGCTAAAGCTGCACGCTTCTCGCTTAAGCTTTAATTTCTGGTCCGGCTGTGACAGCAGTACCGCAAAGTTCTGGTCTGCTTAAGATATCAGGAATATTACATGTGGTTTTTTTTGTTAGAGCGTGCGCGCGCGCGATATATACATCGCCTAGAGGTAAGAGTGCTCACATACAAAACAAAATTATACCTTCACTATCTGTGTTCTTCGTAATAGGTGATCGGATCGGTGAGAATCTATGGAAAATGTCGCTGTGTTAGGCCTGGCGTCCACCTACTACGATAGAAATTTAGACCTACCGCTATGGCACCGATACCAAAAGTCAATATCGGAGATATATCGGAAAGGTGCAAAATCGTAGACATATGTCTAGACATGCCAGTCCACCACGCATCGTATGGGGTTTTTATCGGGCCCCGATATTAGGTGACCTACCGAGGCGATTTTGATTTTTTATCAGGAGGTGCATCGTAGACCATATCGGAGCCATATTGTAGTAGGTGGACGTCGGGCCTTATGGGCTTAAGGGAGTTCATCGGTAGAAACTGAACCATACAGTCTGTCTCCCACTATATAGGCTTAAAATTATATTAGTAATTAAATCGGTGAGAATCGGTGATATATGTTGATGTCTTACCCCCATGTTATAGGCTTAACATAGGGGTAATGCCCGATTATAATCGGGAACAGTCGAGAAAAAAGATATCGATGTATGAGTATACCTGACTCTCACTGATTATAGTCGGATCGGTGAGAATTCGTGATATATATCGATGTTTTATGGGCTACACTCACTCCCTCACTCACGCCCCTCTCCCACAGCAAATGTAATATTGACTTGGCATTTAAATGATTCACTGATGGACCGTTTAAACCTAGTTAGGACATTATTATCTGTCAGAAAAGATTACACGTTTTCCAACTTAAAGCCCATTGTCTTAGCAGAGATACAATTGTGCCGACAACAATTGATGTCGTCCTTTGTCTGGTGACAGTGCATGCAGCTGAAACAGGGCTTTGAGCAATTCAATAATACTGGGCATGAATGACTCCAACAAGCGCCGCCAAAACGTGATGTCTAAGGCCCGGCGTCCACCTACTACAATAGAATCGTAGACCTCCCGATATGGCACCGATACAAAATGTCAAATCGGTGCCATATCGGGAAGGTGCAAAATCGTAGACATATGTCTAGAAAAGCCAATCCACCACGCATTGTATGTTGTTTTTTTATCGGTGTCTAATCGCAGAAACGTGGTCAACTGCCCCAATATTAGGTGACCTTCCGACGCGAGGCGATTTTGATTTTTTATCGGGAGGTGCATCGTAGACCATATCGGAGCCACATCGTAGTAGGTGGACGCCGGGCCTTACTGTGACAAAGCCTACACAGCTTTTACGTTCCCAACTGGTTCTCCAACATAGTATCATTTTTTTTTATATAGCAGTATTTATTTCAATTAACCCTTTCTCTATGCTGCAGAGTAACAAATATACACCTCAAAAGGCCCGGAGTCCACTGAGCTCCCAATGGGCTCCGATATGCCCTACGATGCACCTCCTGATATAAAATCTAAATCGCGTTGGATAGTCGCCTATAATTGGGGAAAATCGTGGACGCCCATTTTGCATCGGTGCCTAATCGCAGAGTGGTGATAAACTGCCCTGATTATCAGTGACCTGCCAACACGATTCAGATTTTTTTATCGGGAGGTGCTTCAGAGGGCATATCGGAGTGCATCGGGAGCACAGTGGATGCCGGGCAAATAAGGCCCAGCGTCCACCTACTACGATAGAAATATAGACCTCCTGATATGGCACCGATACAAAAAACAAATATCGGAGACATATCGGGAATGTCCAAAATCGTAGACATATGGGTGGGATTTTTCAAACCTGCTAAATTACCGAAAACAGGGTTATTTAAGGCTAATGTTGTATAAACGTATCTCATCGATTTAAAAGTGGCATTTTTTGGTGCATCTTTAGATAATCTTTCATTCCAACATCGGGTTTTGTATAGCTCTGAGGAATTTTTCCTTCCGAAAATCAACAAAAACTGTGATTTTCTAGTGTTTTCACTTTTTTTCAAAATCCTGGAGGCACAATGTTGAGCCAATTGTTTCTAGTAACTTGTTTAAAGCATATGTCATGAGAAGTGTAGACAATATAGTTCGGAAAATTGGTTAAAGTTTGAAAAAATATCAAAATGGTCAAATCTATCCAAGACCTTTAAATTTTCCAACTGAGAGCCCCATAGAGCATGTTGTCCGACACCCCAATTATGAGAGGATTGTACTAATGAGATATACAATGAGAAATGAATTTTTCTTTATTGTAAAATGTTGACCAATATCCTGACTGTGAGACCTGAAAGTTTCAACACAATCAGATTATCCATTCTGATATCAAAACATTGTGATTCCATGATGATATTTTTTCCAAAAAATTGGGCTGTTGGACAATACACCTGTTAAAAGATGTATAGAAGAAATAATAATCATAATAGAATAACAAATACCCCTGTATATGTTAAGTATCCCTACCACTTATGAATAACCAGTTTACTTTTTTCCTAAATAAAGAAATGTACTTCTTGTGGTTAAAAAACAGAAGATGTGTTGTCCGACACCCCGGGGTGTCGGACAACACGCTCAGATAAAAGTCATGAATTTGGGGTTGTTTCTTATCAGTAATTGAGTGGTTTGCTTTGAAAAACGAAGATTTCTATCATTTGATTAAGAATATAAAGGATTATAGCCACAAATATTATTTTGTCCATTGTTCTGAGTGATTTAAAAAACGTGTTGTCCGACACCCCTTGTGTTGTCCGACACCCCTGTGTGGCCCAACACCTAAATATGCTCATAGCTTTTGTTTCATATCTAATATGTGATAGAGATGGTTTGGGTCAAATATAACATATGTCACCATATAATATCAGTTTTTCTCAAATTATAACCTTTTATAAAGTTCCTTGAAATTTCAAATATTTTATGGGGGTGGACAACATGCAGTATTTTACACAATTTCAAATGGCTCTAAAATCTGAACCATTTGTCTGATTTTGTTGGAATAATGTTTTTCTGGAATGTACTTAGTAGGAGACTAATATAGAATATAAAAAGAAGTATTATTCTAAAATTATTTTTTGAGTGTAAAATCCCTGGAAAAAAGCGTAATTTAGCAGGTTTCAAAAATCTGACCCATATGTCTAGACATGCCAATCCACCACGCATTGTATGGGTTTTTATCAGTGTCTAATCGCAAAAACGTGGAAATCGCGTCGGATAGTCGCCTATACTTGGGGCAAATCGTGGACGCCCAATTTGCATCGGTGCCTAATCTCAGAAAGGTGGTCAACTGCCCAGATCCCTAGGTGACCTTCCAACGCGATTTTAATTTTTTTATCAGGAGGTGCATCGTAGGGCATATCGGAGCGCATCCGGAGCTTAGTGGATGCCAGGCCTATTCCTGTATTTCATCATCACTACTCCTTTACTTCCTTGTAATATATGTTTATGTATATATAACAGGCGTGTGACTATTTACATGTATGTATGATGTGATCAAACTGAGTTGATGATATGTACTTCTTCAAATTAAAATCAGGGGGCGATATGACATTGTTATGACACGACAAGCCTCGACCAATAGGAACACGAGTTTTTGAGCTAACCTAGTCTCTCATTGACGACATGTATAAGATTGAATATGTATATATAGGAGTCATGACCACTGTGAAACAGAAGTTTGTGAATCTTGATATATAACAGCCAGTCTTGGTAAGTTTCACTTTAGATATTCATTGCATTGAAATGTTTCAATGGCCATATAAAGCCCGGCGTCCACCTACTACGATAGAAATCTAGACATACCGATATGGCACCGATACAAAAAGCAAATATCAGAGATATATCGGGAAGGTGCAAAATCGTAGACATATGTCTAGACATCCCATTCCACCACGAATTGTATGGGGTTTTTATCGGTGCCTAATCGCAAAAACGTGGTCAACTGCCTCGATATTAAGTGACCTTTCGACGCGATTTTGATTTCTATCGGGAGGTGCATCTTATACCATATCGGAGACATATCTTGGTAGGTGGATGCCGGGCCTAAAAGGTGTATCCCACTATCACGATTTGAGCCTCCGACACACTACGATAGCCTTACGATAAGCGTTCCGATGAAAAAAATGAAATTTTTATCGGAAGGAACGAGTCTAGCTTTCACGATAGACCCGCTCCTTCCGATAAAAATTTCATTTTTTCATCGGAACGCTTGTCGTAAGGCTATCGTAGTGTGTCGGAGGCTCAAATCATGATAGTGGGATACGCCTTTTAGTACTCCCATAGTGTTTATAGGTACGCAGCCATTTTCATATACATCATATCATAGCATCATGTGACCATTTGTAGCTATCTCAAAAATACACTTTGCATGTGTGATCCCGAAGCATCCTTCTATAGGCCTATTTTCACCCCTGCCACCAAAATGGTCGGCGATTTTCATGAAGCAATCTTTTTAATATGCAACTAAGGGGACGATGATGTAAGCACTGAAATTCTGAGCCACAGATCGGCCATATTGTTTATTGATATGTTTCCACTTGTCGACTGGCTTTTGATCCCTCAATTCCTAGCAAAACAAACTATTTTGAATTGATCAGCGACAATTTTATTGGGAAGTGATGTCAAAAACCGCCAAAAATCGGAACATAGATTGGAAGCCAACATTTTGAATTATCTGTTTCCACTTCCTAATTTCTGAGAAAATTGATTTTATCAATTCCGTCAGCAGTGGCTAATAAACTCATTGGAGGCCAAATATCGGCAGGAGGATACCAGCTTTATCCTACCCCTTATATAAACCTCCATAGACTTAACATGGTGTGACCATATGCCACGGTTATGCCATAAAATATGTATATGCCACTGGTGACATTAATATTTATATGCCACTGGTGAAGTTAAAATCATGTGACAGGGTAGGATAAAATCTAAACTTCACTCAATTTCATATAATTGTTTGCATGGCCTTCGTTATCTTCTGCTACAGATATCACTTAGCTCCGCTTCGTGATATCGTTCCGCAAAGACAACTCATGCCATATAAACAATCCTATGAGATTTCGTGATTTTCATGATATTATGTTATCATACATTCTGGAGGACCTTGTGGTGGTCATGTTCTGTATGTGTATGTAAATCTTCATAAAAACCCTCCTCTATGCAGTACAACAATGATCCATGTGTTAAAAACCCATACATGAACTTTTTCTCTAAATTTACATGGCAAATGAGAGTTGTGTCATGAATAGATAATGACAATGTTGAAATGACTAATGCTATAGTCATTAACGAACGGGCTCCAAATTGCTGATTGGGGTTGTGTGCAGACAGTGCGACTCATACTAAGTAGGCACCCATTTGATGTACAGTAGAACCCTATTCAGAGGGGCGCCAAGTTCTGGGCCAACCAAGTAAACACACTGCGTATTTGTACGTAGGAAACAGGTAGATATTAAGAAGGAAACCCACGAGATGAAAATAGCTTGGTCCGTACTCCACCAAGTTTGTCTTAAGAGTAATTCACTCAGCTTCGCTTCGTGAATTACTCTGAAGACAAACTCCATCGAGTGGGTTTCTGATTTTATCTCACCCCGTATAACATTATTTATTGATAAAATGAATCACTAAATTAGCCATTGAGTATTGGGTACACGAACCTCACGGCCGTGGAGTACGAGTTCCTAATGTTAATTTTGCACCTTCCCAATATTTCTCCGATATTTGCTTTTTGTATTGGTGGCATGTCAGTAGGTCTAAATTCCTATCGTAGTAGGTGGACACCAGGTCTTACGAAGATTTACGAACATAACCCTAAACCTCCGTGAATATAGGAAAATTAAACTAGACCCTAACATTTTCATAAGATAAGCAGGAACTGTATCAAGATCTGTAGTCACTGAAAATACACCATGAGTTTTTGGTGTGTAGTAATTTCGCTCAGCATTGCCTCGTGAGATTGTCGACAGATCAATAGGAATGGCGTATTTTCAGCTGCTACGGATCAAGTGCAGCTCGTATTTTATGTCACACTTACCGCTAATAGTTCGGCTAACATTTTTTACTTCATTGTCGATTGAGTTTTTTTTTACTATACTCCATGGGCGTTGAGTACGACTCGTGGTTGACGTCAGCGACGTCGTAATACACTCGCTAACGCACGTGTATTACTACGCGTCAACCTCTCGTGGTTTACGGCCGCCTATCTATGAAACACAACGTTCATTATCTGAACAACACTTGTACTTGAATGTAGATACATCAATCGACTACATTGAAAAACGCCCTAAATTGGGTGAAATGTACGTCTTGTTCCTTGAATAAAAACAAAACAAACAAAAAACAACGTTTATCCTACCCCTAATAAAAAACACCATAGGCTTAACATGGGATTTGTTTATGTCACGGGTGTGACATAAAGTGATGTTTATGCCACTACTTTCTGATAGTGAAAAAATATAGGAACCGGGTAGGATAAAATCTAGACGCCACTCGTTTGAGTTTGAGCTTATTTATGTCACTCATTTTGTTGGCTCCGTAATGTCACTCGTCTTCGACTAGTGAAATTATGGAGCCAACAAAATGCGTGGCATAAATAAACTCAGACTCAAATTCGTGACGTCTCTTGATATTATTGTCTATCTATACAACGCTGTGACACTCTGATTTCTTACCCTACCATCCATACAGTGTCTATGTGAGGGTGGGGGGTGTTGTATAAAGGGACGTGGATGACTCACGGGGAGGCCCCGCGCTCAATTCCATATCGCACCTTGCAGGTTTAGCAGTTCTTGCACACACAAAAATCACAATGCATTTTCCTTTTTGTTCTTGTTGTAAAGCACTTGATTTGCATCAATCTTCACATCTTGATCTCTCTATGGTTGAGTTGGGAGTGATTTGGCGTTTTCATATATACAACTGTATTTATTATGCTAGATATCCCTCGGCTATATGCTGTTCTTTTATATAAAGAAGAATATGTGTACATTTTGTTACTAGGGTGTGAGTACTGTTATCATTATGTACTAAGAAGAATTATGAATCGTACAATATATGACTTTTGAAGGATGATCCACAATAAGCCTGATTACAATATTTACATATGTGGTTTATGACAAACACTGACATGACAAGCACAAGTTGGAGACATGGACTAGCATTTTATTTAATTTTATTTAATTATAATTCTTTTAATTTCTGCTTTTATCCTGTGAGGACATCGGGTATCAACCGGTGTCCTCACAGTTTATCTAATTGGACAACTCAGCCTTTATAGCCAGAAATCTTGATTCTGAAATCGGGAAATCGTTGCATTTCTGGCTTGGTGTATCCCCCGTTTATATGCCTGCAGTCAAACAAACACCTGCCAACGTATTCTTTACCATTGGATCATTGAGTGTATTGGGTAAATATATTCATAATACACGTGTACATTATTTCCAGAGAAATAACAGCGATTGCCTCATATTCTATGGTATTCCAGCTCCAATTTGATGTGTCATACATGCAAATCACCTAAATGATACTTTAGGTATCCCTTAGATAACACAGGGACCCCGAAACTGGATTCAGACTAATATATTGGCAGACCTACCTATAATATGCTTATCTTTTTCTAAGTTAAAACTAAGATAATAATCAACTATAAAGTTTAGACAGCCCAGACCCATTAATACAATACCTTAGATTGTTCCAGCAATTTAATCTGTTTAAATAACAACACTCCTGCAATCTCATCCACCCTTCACACTTTAGGTGTGACTTCTGTCTTTCCCTATAACCGTGTGGCTGACCTCGGCTGTGTTTGTCTGAGCGGCCGTGTAACTAGACAGTGGGCCGTTAGGCGGCGCTGAATGGCAACACCTGTATTGTAGGGAAAGGTTATATACCTTCAGTATGCTGCAAACACTATCAATTCTGCGAGTCAAATCTCTGTCAATAGAAAAAGGGTTCAAAAGACCAGTGTCTCAGGGTCTTAGAGTCATGCCCAGCTGACCATGGCCAATCACTAGAGATCGAAGTACCTCATTGACCAACTGGCGCTTGATGTATTCGGATCCAAGAAAGGCAATTGTAGAAATAGCAAGTTGACTGGGTGCAAGTGGTTACACAGAATGACCCATAGACTAAATATAACCCAATCCTTTTAGTTGTAATATTTCTTTTTATATATAAAATCCATGCTCATTCATCAATGATGAGCATGCCATTTGTTCCTAGTTACTAAGAAGAACCGTCATTAATCAAAATGATTTCCAGGTTTTTTATATATGTTTTACCTTGGTATACATGGTGTGAGATCATTTTGCATAGTGAACTTATAATTAGATACTAGATCACACATAAGATAAGATTTAGTAGAAACCGAACGAGAGTTAGACTTGACAATGCTTATGCCACGACGGGAAGGTCGCGTATTACTACACGAGGCGTAGCCGAGTGTAGTGAGGAGCAGACCTGACCAGAGTCTAACTCGAGTTCGGTTTCGTATTTATCCTACCTCTTCTATGCTTTTGTATTACTAAAAGATAAATATTGAGTCAATGACCAACAGTACTTTTTTTCATAGTAGCTGACATCCTGCTCTCTGATTGGTCAATATTAATATTGTTATTACTCTAGTGGCATAAAAAACACTTTATGTCACGGCCTGCCACATAAAATTTCCCTATGTTAAGTCTATGGCGGTTTTGTATTAGGGGTAGGATAAATTGTATTCCTCTATTCAACGGGCGTGGGATACACTATCACAGGCCGTGCTTCTCCAGCATTCCTGTCAGACCAGATTTAATCCGCTACAGTAACAATATAGCGTTTTCTTATGAATAATTCACCTCAGTATATCCCCCGCTGTGTACATATTGTAAACGGGGACGGAATTTGCGGGACCGAGATCTGGTAAGATACATATAATACCTTAAATCACAGACTCGTATACACTTGGGAGGGTTGCGGGACTTGCTATTTGTTGAGTGGATTATCGTGGGTAGTTTGGATTAGCGGTGTCTGGTGTACATGTCACGGGTTGCACCTGGGCGGGGTACGGGGAGGGGGTGTTGATCCACACCTGCCGACTGTGCCATGTATGAAGATGGTGTATTGTGTGGAAACAGGGTTACTGTGGGCGTATGTTAATAATACGCAGTAATGTTGTTGATCAGATACCACACTCTTCCTTGGGATGGCATAGATGTAGTTGTTTCCCGATTAAAAGTAGTGTTCATAGCATAGGGATAGAATATGGTTTACAGAATATGGATAAAAGTAGGGTTTAGAGAATACAGATGAAGTACGATTCATAGAATATGGATAAAAGTAGGATGTACATGATATGGGATGAAAGTAGGGTTTGTAGAATACGGATAAAAGTAAAAGGGGAATGGGGATATAAGTAGGGCTTATATCATAGGGAGGAAATAAGGGCTTACAAAATAGAATAAAAGGAGGACTTGCGAAGTAGGATAAAAGTAGGGCTCACAGAATAGCAATATCAATAGGGCTTACATGATAAGTGCAAAAATTGGAATTATACAATCGGGATAAAAATAGGGTCTACATAAAAAGGATAAGAATATAGTTTAGAGAATATAAATATAAATAGGGCTTACATAATAAAGATAGAAATACGGATTATATGATAGGGATAAAAGTATGGTTTCCTGGTTCTCTCACAGGGGCAATAATAAGAGTGACATAGCTTCATCACCCCTGGAGGTATGTGTGTGCGTGTGTGAGAGAGAGAGATGGGCAAATGGGTGGAGAGTGTAATGGAGAGTATAACTGGAACATGCGTATCTAGATGGGCGCTGGGTGATGGAAACTGTATAGGGGAAGAGGAGTAACACAAAAAACACCTGATTTATAGCGCCACGGTGTGACTGAGGGTGCAGCTAATGGGGGCAGGCCTGGAGGGGCGATTCTCTGTCGCCTGGGCTTATCTAAGGTGACACACCGTTACCCATCATGAGAGGGTTGACAAGGATATGAGTGGGGAATGAGGGGTGGGTGAAAGGTTAGGTTAGTGAATGAAAGACTGCACTAGCTACAGTCAGGTGGGTGGGTGTATGAGGTGGGTTAGGGGTAACGAATAGGATGTTGAGCTGTAGGCTGCAATATCTACATGGAGGTGGGTGTGGGTGTGATGAGTGTGGGGGGTGTGAGGTTTAGGTTAATGATGTGGAGGCTGCACAAGGTGGGAGGGTGGTAGATTGTTAGGTTAAGTTGGTGAATGGAGGCAGAGGTCAAGTCTTCAGTAGGTACATGCAGGAGCTTGAGGGAGGGAGGTGGGAGGGAGGTTGTTAGGTTAGGTTGGTGAATGGAGATGGAGATAAAGTATTCACTAGGTACATAGTGGTGGGTGAGGGAGGGAGGTGGGAGGGAGGTTGTTAGGTTAGGTTGGTGAATGGAGATGGAGATAAAGTATTCACTAGGTACATAGTGGTGGGTGAGGGAGGGAGGTGGGAGGGAGGTTGTTAGGTTAGGTTGGTGAATGGAGATGGAGATGAAGTATTCACTAGGTACATAGTGGAGGGTGAGGGAGGGAGGTGGGAGGGAGGTTGTTAGGTTAGGTTGGTGAATGGAGATGGAGATAAAGGGTTAACTAGGTACATAGTGGTGGGTGGGTGAGGGAGGTGGGAGGGTGGTAGGTTGTTAGGTAAGGGTGGTGAATGGGTGTTGAGTTAAAGGCTGAACTAGCTATAGTCAGGTGTGTGGGTGGTGGGTTGTTAGGTGAATGGAGGAGGTAGATGGTTCAATAGGTACATAGAGGTGGGTGGGAGGTTACTGAATGGGGGTTGAAGTGGAGGCTTCAACCCCCATTCTGACTACAGGTGGCTGGGTCGGTGGGTGGTAGGTTATTAGGTTAGGTCGCTGAATGGAGGTTGAGGTAAAAGCTGAACTAGCTAGTCAGGTGGGTGGGTGGGTGACAGGATGTGAGGTGAGGTTGGTAAATGGAGGTGGAGGTAAAGGCTTCACAAGGTACATAAGAGGTAAGTGTATGGGTGAGGGAGGTGGATGGGTGGGAGGTTGTTAGGTTAGGCAGGTGAATAGGTGTTGAGTTAAAGGATGAACTAGCTACACTCAGATGGGTGGGTGGTGGGTGAGTGGTAGGATGTTAGGTGAGATTGGTGAATGGAGGTGGAGGTAAAGGTTGTAGACTGTAGGTGTAGACTGCCCAATTTACATTCAGCTGTGTGTGGGGCGTTTAGGTCAGTCAGGTGGAGGCTGCATTAACTACATTCAGGCGAAACAGTTTAGTATGAGGTTGAGTGTGTGGAGGGAGGGTGGCAGGTTTAGGTTACTGAGGTGGAGGCTGTTCTAGCTATAATCAGGTGGATGGATGTATGAGGAGGGTGGGAGGTAAGTTTAGCGAATGCAGGGTTCAGGTGTAGGCACTATCTACATTGAGGTGGCAGGTGTGATGGGTGGGTAGGTGAAGTGGGTGTGAGGTTATGTTAGTGAATAGGGTTGGGGAGGTGGAGGCTACACTGACTGCATTCAGGTGGGTTGACATAACATATGGGTTGGTCTAAGATGACACACCATTATCCACCATGTGAGGGCTGACAGGTATATATAGGGAATGAAGGGTGTGCGGGAGGTAAGGGTAGCGAATGGGAGGTTGCATATAGGTGGGTGTGTGGATAGTTGGGTGGGAGGCTAGGTAAGTGAATGGGGAGGGGGTGGATATGGAGACTGTTTAGGTGGGTGGGTGTGGCAGGTGGGAGGTAAATACGTTTATATTTGCGAATAGGTTGGGTTTTTCCCCACATGGACAGATCTTCCACAGGGTATAAGTGTAGGCTGCATGATCTGCATTCAGGTGGATGGTTGTGGCGGGTGTGGCGGGTGTATTAGGGGTGGAAACGGAGGCTGCACTAATGTCATATGGGTGGGTGTCGCAGGTGGGAGGTTGCAGGTTAACGAATATATGGTTTACAGTCAGAGTTACATCCATGTGGGTGGGTGTGGTGGGTGTGGTGGGTGGGTGTGTGTGGTAGGTATATTAGGGGGTAGAAATGGAGGCTGCTTTAATGTCATATAGGTGGGTGGGTGTCACAGGTGGGAGGTTGCAGGTTAACAAATATAGTTTTATAGTCAGAGCTACAGTCAGGTGGGTGGGTGTAGTGGATGGGTGTGGTAGGTATATTCAAGGGTGGAAATGGAGGATGCACTAACAACACATAGGTGGGTGGGTGTGGGAGGTGGGATGTTATACGTTTAGGTTAATGAATATATGGTTTACAGTCAGAGCTACATCCAGGTGGGAGGGTGTGGTGTGGTGGGTGTGGTGGGTATGGTGGGTGAGTGTGGTGGGTATATTGAAGGGTGGAAACAGTGGCTGCACTAACAACATATAGGTGGGTGGGTGTGGCAGGTGGGATGTTATACGTTTAGGTTAACGAATATATGGTTTACAGTCAGAGCTACATCCAGGTGGGAGGGTGTGGTGGGTGGGTGGGTGTGGTGGGTATATTGAAGGGTGGAAACGGAGGCTGCACTAACAACATATAGGTGGGTGGGTGTGGCAGGTGGGATGTTATACGTTTAGGTTAACGAATATACAGTTTACAGTCAGAGCTACATCCAGGTGGGAGGGTGGGTGTGGTGTGGTGGGTGTGGTGGGTGGGTGTGGTAGGTGTGGTGGGTGTGGTGGGTGTTGTGGGTGGGTGGGTGGGTGGGTGTGGTGTGGTGGGTGTGGTGGGTGTGGTGGGTGGGTGGGTGTGGTAGGTGGGATGTTATACGTTTAGGTTAACAAATATATGGTATACAGTCAGAGCTACATCCAGGTGGGTGGGTGTGGTGGGTGGGTGGGTGTGGTGGGTGGGTGGGTGTGGTGGGTGGGTGGGTGTGGTAGGTGCATTGAAGGGTGGAAATGGAGGATGCACTAATTTCATATAGGTAGATGGGTGTGGCAGGTGGGAGGTTGCAGGTCAACGAATATACGGTTTACAGTCAGAGCAGTCAGGTGGGTGGGTGTGGAGGGTGGGTGGGTGGGTGTAGTGGGTGGGTGTCTGAGTTTCGTGGGAGGGGTGTAGAGTCCCTCCTGTCGGCAGCAGCAGCAGTAGCAGCAGTGGCAGCAGTCAGGGACAGCAGCAGGAGGAGACCTTCATGTTGCCTTCCTCCAGGCGTCCACCTCCTGGGTGCAAGGCAGCAAGCAGCAGCGACGGCGGCAGTGGCGGCGCCAACGTCCTCCTCCCGTGTCCCCAGTCCGTCTCCGAGAGTGGTGCCGGGCAGACGGCCAGGGGCAGAGCTCCACCTCCTCCTCCTCCACGGTTTGTGTGTGTCAAGTGGTCACAT